>CAJQUN010000432.1:0-472968 GCA_907163345.1 Haberlea rhodopensis | reverse complement strand
TTTAAGCGAGGGTATTCTATGCCGCCTATATGTGAAGCGAGGGTGGGAGTTACCGCATGTTTTTACTTGAGCGAGGGCATTAAAATACACTACCGTGACATGATAGGATCGGCTATATTGACTGGCGATGGTTCTTGCCGCCATGTATATTGATAGCGATGGTTCATGCCGCTATATTGACTGGTGAGGTTCTTGCCGCCATGTATATTGATAGCGATGGTTCATGCCGCTATATTGACTGGCGATGGTTCTGCCGCCATGTATATTGATAGCGATGGTTCATGCCGCTATATTGACTGGCGATGGTTCTTGCCGCCATGGATATTGATAGCGATGGTTCATGCCGCTATATTGACTGGCGATGGTTCTTGCCGCCATGTATATGGATAGCGATGGTTCATTCCGCTATATTGATTGGCGATGGTTCTTGCCGCCGGATATATTGCTAGCGATGCCTCTTTCCGCTATTATGTGGACGATGATTCATGCTCAGGTGTATAGCGAGGTTTCATGCCACTTATTATATGACGAGGTATCATGCCGTCGATTCTATAGCGATGGATTGTGCCGCTATGTGCTCAGCACAGGATTTTGCCGCCTTCGAGCGATGGGTGCTGACTACGTACTATTATCGAGCGACGGAGACAGGTATGCCGCTATATTGATAGCGATGAGGTATGGCATATTACTTGTGTTAGCATTATTGTGGATACTATGTGTTGCTATATATATGCCATGTGTTTGACGATGAGATTATGGATGTCGTGTATTGCCATGTACCATCGTATGTTTGACGATGTTAGTTGGATGTCATATGTTGACATATGCCATCACGGGATGACGATGACATAGTTGATGTTCTATGTAGACGTGTGGCGTCGTTTTGATGATTAATACATTTATGTTATGTATTTGGTTATATGGTTTGAGTGCCTTGGTGGGCACATGGTAGTGTCTGAGTCACTAGTTGACGAGACCATTATGCCGAGCAAGTTGCTCGAGGAACTATTGGGTGCGCCGTATAGGAATTATACCGCAGCACATATTCGAAGTATATATTTGTCGAGCAATGATACCCTTGGGTATGCTCGTTGGTTTGGCTAGGGCCAAGTGATTGGTGGTAAGAGTAGTCATTGAGGAAACTACTCGCTTGTGTTGTGATGTAGGGTAGACATGGTTGCACCCACCCTGAGGGTGTGGGATAAGTCTTAACGGATTACGACTGCATCATAAGTGAGCAAGGACACTGGGTTGTCCATTGTGCTTGGTATTTTAGAGATATGCTGGGCGATGACCCACAACTCTAATAATTTGTACGGTATGGTATACCGGATTGGGACGTGTGTCACGTCGATAAGCTGGTACGAGCCTATGGAGACAGTGCTTTGCTAGCCAGATATCGTGGTAATGATATAGTGTGATTTTTGGAGCCATGATACTGCACGATGGAACCGAGTTTGGTGAATCGTATGATGATACGATGAAAGCTTATGGCAGGCTTTTGATTGTCCCTTTGTAGCATGATGTTGAGACATGTGACACCCCATGAGAACGTTTATACGTCTATTGTTTTGAGGGATTTGTCTGGGGCAGCTCATAATGTTGGAGTACTAACAAGAGAGTCATCAGGTCGTTATTGACTCGATCTGAGGGAACCCGTGCATTTGGGATGCAATGGGTGTTATTGTATCCAGTTTTCCGACCAGTGGTTCGAGACTTGTGGATCTCGAGTTCGATGGCACTCCCCTTGTGGGGAAGGAGGTAGTATTATACCCATTTGGAAATCTTTGAAAGATTCGGTAAGTTGGTACGTGTAGTGTTGATTTTGGGAATCACACCGTGTTGTTGATCGTCGATTATCGTTCTCCACTGGGTAGGGAATGACTCAGAATTGATAGTTGTGTTTGGGGCTTAGGGGTATGTTGTAGATACCCGAGCCAAGTGCATTGAGTATGCATGTGATGTCAGTGCTTATGCAGGTATACCGGCGAGTATACGGATGCCAGTTATTGATTTCCTTCTTGTCAAGCATAGAGTTGTGCTACTTTTGGATGGTTAAATCTCTGATGAGAGATATGGAACACCTTGAGATTGGGAATCTCCATGGCACGATGATTATGAGGGATAATCGTGAAGTTAGTTGACTTCCCTTGAGGAGGGATTATCTTGTGTGGGTTGAGATGTTCCCTGGTTGGTGTTTCCCTTCGAGTTATACGATAGCCTTCCCAAGTTTGGATTGTTAAATCCTAGGATTGCCAAGGGATGGCAGGAATTCAGATTGGTTGGGTGTCGCTGCCGACACAAGCGTTGAGGATGCAGTGGGTTTATTGCATGTCCTTTCAGAATTTGAACTCTGTGGAGTCTCGATGGTTTGTTTATGATCTGGATGTGATCCTTGGAATATCCGGAGGTGGACATCTTGTGAGATGTCTTTTGTGTGAATCTGTGGCCGTGAGTTGCCCAAATTGAGTTGCAATGATGCGACTGCTCATTCGATGGAGGAGGTTTGAAAGTGGAAACCAGGTTTGGTATGTGTGCACCGTGGTATGCTAATGTTTCCCTCGTAACGATGTATGTTAGACATCGTGAGTCATGATAAAGATATCATTGGACGATATCCACGATGGAATCGGGAGCGATTCGAATCCTTGCAGTTTCAGTTGCCTAACTGCTTTTGGATTATTAGCGTTGAGTGGTGCTGACGTTATGATGGATTTGGAAGTCTATTCCACACCAGAGATTGACACGAGGTCAACGCTCTCACGGTTGAGGTGTCATTCAGGGTGCGTTCTTACTAGTTGTATTAGAACTGAGGATGACTGTCTGATTTACAGTCGTAAGTATTGGTTGTTTTGCAGTCATGAGGGACTGACTTTTGGGATGAACCGCATCGAGGTATGTTTTGCCTCTTGGGTGATATGTTGGTTTTGGTATGTCGCTCTGTTTCAGAGTTCGATGTGAGATAAGTATTCTCGAGGTTTTTAAGACGATTCTGATATGGTCAGGAATCGAGGTTATGACTTCTTGTAGTTGTGTAGCCCGGGTGTTACGTGATACACCGGTGCAAATTTCGAGGACGAAATTCTTTTAGTGGGGGATATTGTGATGACCAGGGATTAGAGATGTTAATCCCGGAGTGTTAATAACCCCTAAAGTTGTTTTTACGTGGCAATTGGAGTTTAATCGAGGTGTTGGGCCTTCCGGGCTCGTCTATTTGAGTAGTTGGGATCGTTGGATCCCGAGGATGAGATCGTATTCTCATTTCGGTGAAAACCTGTGAGTTGGGTTTTTAGTGTGACTCGGAATCTCGGGTGCTTGGTGTGGGCACCGTTAGGGGGTTTTTGAGTTAGAGAGTGAATTTTTGAAAACAGATGATTTTTAATGAATCATGATGTATTTGTGGGGCTATTAGTATTTCGGGGTATTTTTGCTATAAATACAAGTTGAACCCGAGATTTTAATTATCGGAACCATTTCTGCACCTCGTCTCTCTCTCCCCGTACCCGCTGGTTCCCGATCCCCTTTTGACCCACGCCGCTTCCAGGCGTGCGCCGGCCGCCGTTCGGCGCGTGCGACCCGCCGTTGGATTCGTCTCTCCGAGGCGCAGCTATTCATACCAACAATTCGAAGTTTGGTCGCGATTTGAGCTCGGATTTCTGCAGAAAGCGCTAGGGTTCGTCACTGGATTCTGTTCGATTTTTGGGGCTCGATTTTGGTACGTTTTTGGGGCTGTTCTTTGGGTGTTTTTGGGGCGTTTTTGTGCTGCTTTTGGGTCGAATATTTCACACTTTGTGATTCATAAATTTGTTGCCAATTGGTTCGAATTTTGGTGTTCCTTGTTTCGAAAATCTTGTTGATTTTTGGATAGATTCTTATGCTTCACATGGTCCAGCTTTTGAGTCTCCTTGGTGATGCATTGTGGTTCGAATTCTTGCTGTTGGCTCACGGGTTAGGGTTCGAAAATTGGGGTTTTGGCATGTGGGGCGATTATTCATGTTGTTGATTGATTAATTCATGTTTAGATGAATTATGGTGTTTATTTGGGTTCGATTTGTGTTGTGAAGGTTCGAAAATTTGTGGGGAATTCTTGAGCAATTTTCGATATTGGTTTATTGTCGTGTGTTGACAATATTTTTGAGGGTTATGGGTGTGCTTGAGCATGGGTTGCATGTTCGTAATTAATTGTGAATTAATTTATCGTGTTAGCACATCGTTCCTCGGAGCATGGAACTCGAGCAAGGTTTGGCTCGGACTTCGGAGATTAAGGTACGTGCGACGTACGAGCATTACTTTATATATGAGAGCATTTGTGAAATGCATAATGTATATTGACTTCATCGATGGTTGTGCGCATGACTATATTTATGTGTTGACATATATGGGGTACTGGGCCTATATGACTATTGTACGGCATTTGAGATGCCTGAGAATGATCGTGGGATCATGTACTCATTATAAGACATGTGAGATGTCTAGGTATAATGGAAAATTGGTAAAATAAATGCTAGGCATTTGAGCTATCTATGATTGATAGCGAAATTGTGAAATCAGTACTAGATATTGAGATATCTATAATTGTATGTATAATGAACTTGGAATCATTGATTATTGATACTTGAGAATCAGGCATGCTATGAGTTAAATCAATGTGTTGATTTACTGATTTATGAGATTTGATGAGTTTGATGATTGTGAGAACAGGGACAGTACACGGAATCCCGGATGAGGATGTTGCCATCCAGGGAGTATCATTTAAAATTCATTAATATTTACTTGTGTTGTAAATTATGAATTTCATTATTGTGATTATGAGATTTTGTGTATTGGTATGCTCACCCCGTTGGGGGCTGTCTCTGTTGGGGCAGGTGAACAGGTGCATCGATGGCTATGGAGTTGGGCTCGAGCTGTTGATTGGATGCACTCACAGGATCGTGGTACCAGGGCTTGATGGAGCACGGTATCGTATAGAGTACTTATATACACCCGAGGTTTATATACACATTTATGATGCTCGCTTGTGAGCATGGATATTCTTCTATATGGGTTGTATATAAAGGCATGAGCCTTTCTCTCTTTCATTATATGTTGCATGCAATCGTGGTAGAATTGCTAATGATATGAGAGTCGTTAGTGTATTATGTGGGTGTTGAAACCCACTTTTGTCGTCTTATGTGTGGTGTTTTCCCTGGCTGGGAATTTACTTTGTGTTCAGTATTCTGTTGGGTATTGTGTATTCCCTGGCCGGGAATTATATTATATGATGTGCTTTTGTTTTGGGATAGCTCAATTTACGGGGAGACTCTGCCCAAATTTTTATAAAAGTCCACAATGTGAAAAGTGGCAAAATGGGGATGGTAATGGGCAACTCGATGAGTCTATATGTTAGTAGAGATAATCTTATAACGTTGAATATTAAAGGAATTTTGTAAGCATCATTTGAGCTTCCCGATTGACTTTTTATTGAAAGCATGTGCCACACATAATGGTTAATACACTAATTAAGGGTTAAGGGCTTGGGGTCCTTACAGTTTCTCAGTTAAAATTCCAGCTCCAAAATGACTAAGCTGAATTCCAACACTTTTTACCTCTGTTCTGCCCGGAGCCAAATGCCCCTAATATACAAAAGAAAATCCAGAAAGTACAATGAAAACAAGAGAAACTATACAGCAACATAACACGAGAATCCTTGAGCCAGAGTCCTTACCGATATAATCTAGGGTAAGAACTAAAACACAGAGTGTAGATGGAGACAGGCTAGTTACAAACCTGTAATCAAGAATAACTTCCACACTGCCCAGAGACATAAATAATAACAACAAGAAGATAGGCCACAAACCTTGGGTAGACTATAAAGTTTGAGATGATATAAACCTAGTAAAACTTAGAGCTGACTACTGGTCCTGCACAGCTGCATTAGCTTGTTGACCAGCCGAATATAGGACTGCAAGCCAATCCCCAGTGCTCCCCTCAGCAATACATACAGAGATTTTGACTGTTCCTGTGTGGAGCAATCATAAAGATATGAAGAAAAGTACGCAAAAATCGCCAAATTCATGAATAATCATTTATATACAGCTGTCAGAAGTAAAAAATTGCCATTTTACCAATGGAAAACAGGAAAGAAGATAAGTGGTGTTTGTAAAACTATGAGACGAATTTCGTAATATGCAAGACATTACAACATACCATTTGTAACATTTTTTTTAACTAGGACTTTGTTAAGGCATAACAGACCAAGTCACTTGAGATACACTATGTAGAAACCCTGAAATGACTCGGTCAACACTATATCAACACTATTATCTACAGCATAAGCAACATAGTGGATCATTCTATTGGCAGCACTTATCATGTGTGTAGTTTGTATAAGACGTAACAAGTAACATGAATACTGACCTCTAGCAAGCATGGTCAGTAACCTTCTTCTTAGGCCGCTCATCAACCAGGAATGAGTTAAGAGATTGTTGTCACTAAGAAATGTATTTCATGGCTGCCAAACATTACATAACCATATTCACATAAACTATAGCAGTATCGATGTCTTTATCCAAGCGTTAGAATGATATAAGGTGCCAAAATCAAATTATCATTAATTAAATAAATAAAATGTTATATAAAGATCATACAAATCCCACAGCCACAAATTGTCTTATCGGACACAAACTTTAACATAATTATCAAGCAAAAATCTTCCATCCAAACAAATACAAATTCTAACAATTTCCTATTTCAAATGTTGGCATAACAATTGTTCAAAACAAAACATCGTGTTTATCAGAATTATTGACACGAACTTGAAAAGCGAAGTTTCCATTTTCTTGTTGTTCCTCCTGAATTCGTTTTGCTGAATTCACTAATGAGTCCTTACAGAACTGTAATGCAATGAGTTGAAGAGAATCTATTTCTCCTATGCCACAAGGAATCTCATCAATTTGTGCACGCCTGAGGATCAAACTTTCAAGGCATGGAAAGTGCTCTTTTTCAACTTCCCACTTCACCAAATAATCGAACGAAGAGCGAAAGTACTTGAGTCGAAGAAATTGTCCTTCCGTTGGTGTCCACTCTGAAAAAAATTCAGTAACTTTAGTATTCATCATCTGGAGAACTTGAAGATTTGGAAGTGACCCAATTATGGTCATACTTTCCCAAGGCAAAGGAACTCCTCGTAGAGTGATCTTCTTAAGACTGATTGGAAAAGTATGATTCCATAATATTGAGGGATGAGGCAAGTCATCCACGAAAACTTGTAATTCTTCAAGGTTTTGTAGACGGAATAGATTGTTGAGATTATAATCATCCCAATTATCAAGGCCCATAGTAATAATAACTTTCAATTTCTTAAGATTTAAAAGTATTTTGATGTCCTCTTCAGTAAATTTGAGGTCAATCACCGTATCAAGAGTTTGTATATCACTTTCACGAACAATTCCCATTTTAGACGGATTCGACAAACGAAAAGGGGTGTCAGTGATAAGATGCCTTAACTTCGGCGTCTCCCAAATTTCATAGGGTATGTCCAATATATAGTTTCGTCTGAAGTATGTTCTGTGAGCAATTAGAGTCTGGAGATTGGGAAGCTTGGATATTGAGATAGGAAATCCATTGGGGCATGATGTATCGTTTAAGGCAAATGCAATGTACCTTAAATTGATTAGTGTTGAGATTACATCCGAGAAATTTGGCCAAGTTACTTCGGGTGCATCCAAGATACTGAGGCGTCTTGGCTTAGAGAAAATCTTGATCCCAACTTTCTCTCGGAGAAAAGTAGAACTGAATGGATACTTGAATTTGGTATTAGCCATTCCCAAAAAACCCTGCGTGTAATGAATACTGACTCGTCAATATAGATTCTTTGTTGCGTCTTCACGAGCATTCCTATTGGATGAGACATGATGAAGAAACCCCTCTTCTTCAGCTTTTGATATACAATCTCCCTCAACAAATCGTGGACTCCAACAGTTTCGAGTTTCCCATCCGGCCCTTTTTTGCTCACTAAGATCAAACTTCTATTCACAAGATCCTCCAAATACCCCTCCCCCACATCTTCCAAGCATTTAGACTGATCCCTTAGTTTAAGAAATCCCTCTGCAACCCGCAGCTTGCTTAGTTTGGAAACGTAGATTTCCGAGTCTTCTTCCCAATTTCAACCAGTTGGGGTGGACAGGATTTCTGTCCAAAAATCCTTTCGTGAAGCAATTTCCAACTTTGATCTTCATTCAAAAATTTAATTTGGTGAAGCAGACTACTAAGAGATCCTGCATAAACAGCAACATCTGATAGTCTTGCGGTTATCCAGATCCGACTTCCACTACTATCGTCTGGAAATATCATCTTCAAATCATCCCAAGCCTTGGTATCCCATACATCATCAATCACAACAAGGTATCGCCTGCCCATGAGATTTTGGTACACTAGTGTTGCCAATTGAGCATCGCTTTGATGACATTGTACATCATCTGTTTTCTTCAAGCAGTGAAGAAGCCCTGAAAGAATGTGTCTTTTTTTATACTCCGCAGATACCGTAATCCATGCGCAAATATCAAACTATTGAGCAAATCGGGATTTCTCATATACTCTTCTAGCTAGAGTCGTCTTCCCGATTCCTCCCATCCCAACAATTGGGATAATTTGGAGCTTAGCTGAATCTTCGTACAGCTGTTCACTAATTGCATTGATGTCATCATCAAATCCCACAAGGTTTTTGTCAGTGATTTTGACCGTGGATGAATGGTCACTGGAGAAGAATATGTAACGGGTCGGAGATCTTCTGTTGTATCGCTGTTCTTGATCTTCATCGCTTCTTCCCAGAAAAAAAGAATTCTTTCTAGAGTCAAGTTCAGATCTTGATCCACGCTCACCTCGTTGAAAGCCTCTGAAGAACTCGAATCAAAATCAATTCTTGATACCGAGTACATATATGACTCCATGGAATCTTGCGCTTCATATGCTGCTTTTCTCATTTGATTTCCCACACAATCTACTGTCCCAGAATGCTTTTCTGAATAATCTTCGAGGAAATTTACAATGGCATCAACCTTTTCAAGGAGGGAAACACTTTTTTCTTTGTCAAGACGATCGTTATAGCGATCAATAGTCAAAATCTGGCGCAGTGTTCGAGCAAGTGCAAGTAGTGAGGCGTAAGCGGCCATGTTTGATGAACGAAAACAAACGGAATAGTGATATATATATATATACTAGTTAATTTGGCACCGCGCCTTGGTATATATATCCAACAAAGCGTCCGACACAAGTTCAACAGACAGTTCCAGAGAATAAAAAGATGGTTCATACGTATTGAACATATATAATCGTATGTATATAAAATCAAATAGGTTGGAGTGAACAGAAGTCTACCCCAACAGTACACCATAGCAATAGTTGGCATATGATATCCTTGTAGGGCCCAATAGACTATCTAAACAAAAGTCATCTACGAAAGTGCAGTAGTAGATTACATCAATCATAATAAAAGTAAATCTCAACGAGCTCAAAAAAACCAATCAAAAGTTGTTCGCAAGAGTTTTCAAAATGACGATGGCTAGAATTATAGTTTATATTTATTGTTGTAGTTGCATTGTTATTTTAGGATATTGCTCTTATTACTTGCTATGGCCTCAAGATTAATGAATCATCTTACTTTATAATTATTTATATACTTTCTGACAAATAATGAATGTAAATGTGACGTCCCAAATTATTATCAAACAAGTAATATATAATTATCATAATTTAATTTTTCTAATTTTTTTGATATAATCTCCTTATACATGAAGGGAAAATTTGATGTCAAACACTATAACAAAGGTAATCGAGAACAATCACATATTAACAACGGGTCGTAGGTAAGCCAAAACTCAAAATGTATACAAACAAGCAAAACTGACGACCTATAATCTACCAAAAATTCATCATGCCGAATATTTTATAAAAAAAATATTATTAAAGTTTGCCACAACGAAAACTTATTTTTAACTCTTTTTTTTTTAAAAATAAGTTCATATAAAAATTTATTATTAAAGTTTGCCACGAGAAAAATCTATTTTGAACTATCTGTTTTTTTTAATTCATACTTGACAAAATCAACAAGTTTTTTTTCTATAAAAAAAAAAAGATAACATTTTAAATTTTAAAAATTGAGATAAGATGGATGCACTGTTGGGTCAAGGGTTTTGATATAATCTCCTTATATATTAAGGGGATATTTGATGCCAAACATCAGAACAAAGGTAAATGATAATACCACATATTAGCAATGTGTCGTAGGTAAGAAAAAAATCAAAATGTACATAAACAAGCAAAATCGACGATATGTGATCTACCAGAAATTCATCATACTTATAAAAAAAACAAAATAAAAGAAAAAATAAAAGAAAAAAAAATAAAAAATAAAAAAAGTGACGTAATGGTTACTGTTCATGGGAACAGTAACCATTACGCCACATATATAATATGGGTAATATATATATATACCCGATCTTACACTGATATATATATATACTAGTTTTTTTTGGACACCGCACAAAGTGCGGTGCCAGGTATCATCATGTTGGTCAATTTTTTCCTGATTTGATCGAAAAATATAACAATTCAAACGACCGATTTTAACAATTTTTTCTTTTAAAAACGACGATGCTATGGAAATTGAATGGGAAAAAAATAACCAAATGACTACTATATCTTTTTTTAAAAAAAATGATGTTCATCTTACTATATAAACTGAAAAAATAACATTTGAAGTTGCGTGCATAAATCGATTAAGATATATTTTTTTCTAATCGGTTCAGGCCAAACACAAGCATCAACAATATTTAAAAACAAAAAAGAATTTTGTTAAAAAAACATTTGGGAAAAAAAATCAAAAAAAAAATGAATAGTACTTTACTAAGATCCGATTTATATGAGTGCATCGTATCGTATTGTATATACATATTTACGTGACATTTGACCTGTGGAGGTAACCTGTAGCAAGTTGGGTCAACGGTATATTGATGTGAATGAAATAAAACAAATAGTTTTTCTCGTTTAAGTTTTTTTTTTTAAGAGATCTCGTTTAAGTATTTTTTAACGTGAATGTATTATAAATTAATCATTTAACCAACGATTAAAAATTTAAATTTATAAAGAAAACAGCAATCTTGTATCCGATCCTAAATATAATTGCATAAAGTTTTTCTTAATTACAAATCTTTCGGCTACTACAGTAATATGCTTTTGGTATATTCACTTGTACAATTTAAGGTAAATTACGTTGAGCTTTCCAGTGTTATAATCAAAATGTATGAAATTGACATGTATTTTTAAAAATAGGCAAAAAACTCCATTTTTTAATGTGTTAAACAAAAGGAAAAAAACGTAGTACCTTTCCTCCCATTGTTAGGAGCCTCGTCCTCTTAACTTGATAGATCAATCAAACTACAACCGCTAGTGGAGATAAGCTTGTGAAGAAGCAAGCTATCCCCGCCCCGACGGGGGCTGCTGGCTTTCCCCTCTCTCCTAAACTTCCCTCGGTGCCAACACTACGATGATTCGTGCAAGATTTAAGAAAATAGATGAGTTTTTGTGTTTCTTTTTAATACGGGTGAGTGTTTAATGCAGGGTTTAAAAAACAGAGATGTTTTTTTTTTGCCTTTAATTTAACACATATGAGTTTTGTGCATGGGTTAAGAAAATAGACCATGTTTTTGCCTATTTTTTTTACTACGTTGGAGTTTCGTGCATTTTCACTATAACATAGATGAGTTTTGGACAAGCTACATCATCTTTATATTATTTACAGTGCAATTCAAATCTTTTATTCGATCGCTATCCTAAAGAAGATAATTATTGTTTCTAGGAAAATATATATTTTAGAGAATGAAAAATGAAAATGGATTACTAATTTTTGGTAATAAGATAATAAATTCAAAAAATGAAACCAAGTATTACCTCTGTGTTTCAACATATTTTGCAGTAAAACCGCGTATCCGCATATGAAATGGTTAACCGAGAGATCATATGAAAGTTTATCGAGGGGAATGTGGTTAAAACCTATAATCAAAATCTCATAGTGGATATCCAACCTTGTTGATTGGAGATCCCAAGATCTAGGTTCAAAAGAGACAACTAAATTATGAGATTGTATAAACACTTTGGAGATCACTCTCCAACACTTTCCTAGGATAAATAGTGTAGCCTACAAAAGAGGTACGAGGATATGCAAAATGCATTTAATGATTCATAAGACATATAAGAATATGTTGAAGTATAGCGAGATACTCTTCTAGGAGATCACCTACGTGACTGCGAAGTGTGGCGCTTCAAAGATGGAAAGAACTTATGAAACCAAGCGTGGTCCAAGGCCGGAATGGACACAACCGTAAAAACCAATACGTAGGTTAGAGTTGTTATGGTGTGAATTCAATTGTCTAGGTTTACACCAACGACTAAATACTTCAAGACATTAAGTTCACTATTAAGTCAAGTAAATCAGGTTGAATATTACCACGGATGATTCAAAGTCGCAAGCTATCTCTCTAGATGCCATAATAGTTCTTTAAAAGCACTCAATTACATACATGCATTAATTTACTTCATGTGTGGGATTGTTGGAAATTTTGAATAAAATTATAAAAAAAAGACGCTCGATCGATCGTGCGAGGTAGTAGCTTCCTTGTGTTGGAAACAGAGGCACAATCGATAGCGCCCCATGCCGCGATCGATCGCGCCATGTGGTCTTTCGCAGAGTGTTGATTTATTAAAAATGACATATTATTTCCGATGAAATTAAAAATGTCTAACATTTAAGTTCACGATTTATTAAAACTTAGTATGTGACTCACTTAAAACTTAGTCGTAAAGAGTCGCACGCACGCACACTCAATGCACCTGATCACGACCGGAGCGTCAATGAACGACTTAGAAAAACTTATTGTGCGACTTAGCAAAACTTAGTGTGTCTTAAAACGTCGCAAAAACACTCAATACGTCAGTTCGAAGTACCAGTGCACAAAGGGAGATAGGAGGATTGTGTGACTTAGGTACTTCACCATTCTTCAATGCTTAAATATGTTTTTAATATGGAGACCTTTTTATGAGTTGAAACCCAACTTTTGATGAATTAGTTGGTTTCGTTTTTTAAAGTTATGTTGGCAGCTTGGATATGTGGTGATTTTCGAGATGATATGGTACTTTTATTGTTGAGTAAGATGTATCCCCTATAAAATATATGTATTACGAATATCCCTTAATATTTGACATAAAAATATATAACAGTGAGGTATGCGTTATTTTCTAAACTAGCGTTATTTTCTAAACTAAAAGAACTAAAGCAGCGATTACATGAAACAATCACCATGTCCTTTTTAGTGAGTAAAATGAGAGTCTAAAGTAAGTGTAAGCAAGAAAACTGGGTGGATTATTTTGAAATTTAATATCTATTTTAACATGAATCTGTAAAATGACCCCATGTTTTCATTTTTTACACGCTCGCGCTTAGGATGACATTTATTTCTCATATTTTTTTAAAAAAAAAATTTAAGGGAGGGTGAAGACTCAAACCCGAGACCTCTTACACTAAGAAATAGATTATAACTACTAGGCCAAGACCTTGTTGTTGACTTTTCATATTTGGAGATTATAAATCAATTAAAAAGTCATTGAATGTTAGAAATCAAACAAATTGTTTTAAGTGTTTAACCAATGTCATATTTCTTGAACGATCTATATACGTCCAGGTTTGAGAAAATTGTAATGTGAGAATTTTGTCTGTCAGCCTTAGAGATCTTATGGCTTCACCATACAAAAGCAATGGAAAAGCAGAAAAAACTAAAATGTAAAACAACACAGCGATATATCAAGTACAAATGTATCAACTTTTGAACGGATTTTCAAAATTAAAAGTGGGATCACCAGTGTAAAGACTTTCTTATTATCTAATCCATAGAATCAAAACTTGGAGCATACCATCCTAACTCATTCACAATCTTCTTCATTCTTTCTTCCTGTCCTCTCGAATCACCGAAGGCCGTCGTGAAGGGATACATATATGTAACTTTGGTAGCCATAGCTCGAAATGTAACCACATTTCCGTTCACCAAAAATTCAAGAACGTCTCGACCAAATCCTCCATCCACCTCAGCTTGCAGATATTTACCTGCAATGTTTCACGCCACCATACAAGTTCAAAGATAAAAGGCAATTTATCAGTCCACAATAATTCACCTCTTGTTCTAGTCCATGGAATATGAGTCATGCTTAATACAAGTCTCATTAGTTTTTCTAACAACACAATACAGGTTTCCTTGTATCTCCCCTAACTGATCCATCCAATTTATTTATTTTAACAATCCCATGCTACCTTTAGGTGTATCTTCAACTGGCTGAAGCTTCACATTCTTCTGTGTTTTAAGAATCGCGTCTTTCAATTGCTGGTAGTTAGTATAAAAAAAGTATTTTAGTACTCCAAAATTATATGTCGAGGGAACAGAATTAGTCACGAAGATATTGATTGAAAACAGCTTCACGACCCCTTAAACCTGAATGGCAGAACTATCAGAAGACTTTTCCAGTATGGTCCATGGAAATGCAAAAATTGATGACTTAGGATTGCTTGACACACAGCCTGGATTTATTGAAGGGCAAGGTCGGATTTTCCTGCAAACACAGATCATTAAACTAGTTGTAAGTCGTTCTTAACTGCAAGAAATAGAAAGACCCGTTATCCTGGCAAACTCAAAAGGTAATGTTGAGATCATGATTCATGACACAAGTTATGCAGTATAGGCAGAATTAGGTCTAGGATACATCAAACACTAATTTGAGTAACTAAGGATCCACGATTCAGCAATTTCACTAAATCCATTTGCTTGTACCAATAATATTATCACTACAATAAAATGAAGTGTAATATTCAAGATTTTCAGTTTTTTTTTTTTGAAAGAGCTTCTGGTATATATACTGAAACAAGCCAGAAGCCAATAATCATGCGATGTGGCCCTTTGGTTTCATCTTTTCTTCAAGAATTTATTTTAATTTTTTTTTCAACAGTTCTAACCAACTACAAAACTGATTCTACTTTCTTTTTTAAAAAAAACACTTGAAAACCATGCTAAAAAGTACTGTTTTTACTTTTTAGCCTATTGCTTATTAATCAAATTCTTCCTTAGCAATATCTGCTTCACAATTCACTTCAAAAAGTAATGGAAACTAGATGACGAACACATGGTATGCATCACTTGGTGCAGCAAATAAAAAATTGAAAATAATGCAGTCTCTAGTACCATGTAAGTGGGATTAAGTTAGAGTAGGCAATGCTAATCACATTCAGGTTTGAATTAATTTTGAGAACCCAACTTCCAAGCTCTATGTGACAAACTTCATTTCGTGTTTTCCAACTAAATAACGATGAATCAGATGAAGATTTAAGTATGAATTGAGTATCAGAGACAAACTACTAGAATTTTCACATTAAAATTTATTAAAAACAACGAATTCTACCCAGCCCCAATTATAATAGTTGAGGAGCAATAATGGCGTACACGCTGTGATCTTACAGCAACACAACACAAAGAAACAAATAATTCATTAGGCAATTTTATCCTAAGCCATAGCTCCACCCCCTTCCCAAAGACGAAGAATAACAACGTACGACAAAAATCAGCAATAGTTACATGAACCCATTTCATATTTCAAGCAATAGCACACGTCCAACATAGGAAAGCATAAGTGACCAGATGAAAAAATTATACACAAGAAACCCACTAAAATTAACAAAAGAAAACGGTAAAAATACCCATCTTCCAGTCCAGTAGGCAAATTCTGGGCTTGCGAGAATGGAGTAGTGGTGGAAGAAAGTGAAAGGGATTTGGAGCTGAGAGAAGGAATTGCTGAAGAAGGCAGTGGAGTGATCAAAGCCACAGCAATTGCCAGAGAGATTAGGTTGTTAGACCAATCGGAAGGCCTTAAATTCGTGCCAGTGTCATCTTTGTTAGAGTGTCGATTCTTGTAAATATGATCACAATTATTACGAATATTTGTCGAAGAAGATTTCGTGGTAAACTTTTGGGATGGTTTGGAGATGAATAAAGTGGCTGGATGACGATGAATCCTCAGTCCCAATATCATGTTTGGAGATTATAGATTCAGTTTTTTCAGTTGCTTAAATTGATTCGAGTTTGATATGTCGCGTTTCTGTTTTCTGTTATGATAAAGTGCATTTCCAAACAGCAACTTATTTGAAATCAGATTCAACCGGAGTTCCCACCATTGCATAATTTTTTTTTAAATTCACTACTAGTTTATTTTATTTTACGTTGTGGTTAATAATACATTTTTTTCTATTTCTATTTTACACTTAATTTAGAATATTCGATGTACACACAAATTTGTCGATTTTCCCTTTTTATACAATGAACAAGAACAATTATATATTTTCTTAAATCAGTTGAATTTTTTTTTTCAGAATATTATGATTTGGACTACATAAATTGATATAGAAATCTAACAAAATCAAGACTATCAATAACTCCAAAACTTGAACAAAGAGAAGAATTAGGACGAAAGTTCTATATTAGTAGGTTAATAAATAAATAAAAAAGGGCAAACCCTGGTGCACGATGCTCCCATTATGCATGGGGTCCAGCAAAGAGTCGGGTCACTTTGAGCCTAATGTACGCAGTCTTCCCTTACAATCCCTTGCAATGCAAGTAACTATATAGAAAATTGCATTAGAATCTGGTCCTACAAACACACTTCCAAATCAGACAACAAAGCGCATTTGCCAATTTATACACAAAGAAACAAAACTCCATTCTCAATAAGCTATCGAAAGAATCTGACCAAATCCATTTTTCGTCAGAACCACACCCGCAAACATTCATGCAGACGCAGTAGGTGAAAATATCAACATTCTCTATGTATATTTTGATATACAAATCCAATAGAGATATAGCCATCTGTTCGTGATCGACCATCAAAAATATTGACCAAGTTCGCCACATAATAACTGGAAATTACTCGAAAAGGTCAATTTCCAGCTCGTTTCAAGAATGCTAATAAACCTAAACCAGCAACTATCGCAGCCCCAGCTGCTACAGTGCTATATGCAGATGCCCAAGCATCTGCTTGAGCGTATTCCAAGCCTCGGGAGTTGGATCCCTTTTGAAGAACATGGGTTCCAGAATAGTCTAAATGCAATTTCAGTCCCTGCCAAGTTTAATAATCCGATTCAATAGTTTAAAGAAAAAGAGAAAAAAACCGATAATCTATGAAACTTGGTAAATTGTTTTGGGTTATTAATTATGGAAAGCAAGGAAAAAAATCTTTGATACCTTCCAACCAGCTAATCTTGCATGGTCTATGGCTGCTTGAAGATCACCATCTGATGCAAGTACAACCTTGTCTTTGTCTTCATCTTCGTACTGCGAAGTGATTGCAATTCATTAGATTTGGGGAAAACGAGAAAATCAAGCAGAAATTGTTATGGCATTATACCACTTATTTTAAAGCATTAGCTTACCAGAATATGTGGGAGGTTGTTACGGTCAATCTCGTCTCCTATTCTCTGAAGAATGGCTGTTATGAGTTCAGTCATGTTCTGAGTATCTAAAATCAGAAGAACAATAATAAAAATCATGACCCTTGAATAACTAATTGGTAGACGGATCGGACTTGCACCATTAATAGGCACTTTGTAATGGAGTGGAACAAATGGCAAGTATAATTAACTTGGATGAAACGATAACTCAGAGTGTTGTTGTTACATCATAATTAGAGACGGAAAGTCTATTATTCGTTAAAAAGAAGCTGTGCTGTAAACGTACCACATATAAACCTATGCATTCTTCCTTTTCTGTCTTGAATTTTGAAAGCAAAAGTACTCGGTGTGGTGGAAGAAGGATAGGGAAGAGATCGGCCAGTCTCTCCTTCAGAAGGCATCTTCAATGAATTTTCACTGAAACATCATAGACAAATGTTAAAGATAAGATCATCAAATCAAGAATGATAGCTAATATAAAGTGCACAACCTTCGGGTCTCATCCTCGTCATCTGGAGTTGATGCAATTGCAGAATCCCAGAACCTTTGCATCAAATTATTTGCAGCGTCATTACTGACTCCGGCAGTATTACCAACCTAGAATACTACAATCAGTAAGCCGATATAATCTTCACAAAAGTACCATGTTAATTGACAACATAATCAACCATAAATAAAATTGTAGAAAAATAGATAGATGTTTTGTAAATAATAGGAAGATTTGATTAGATCTTTTTTTTTTTGTTAAGATTTAGGTGTATCGATTAAATGATTGTGTGTAGCCCTGAAATGGTGGGTTGATCGTAGCCACTAGTCTATTTAAACAAACCTTCAGCAATGTATAGTAATCGAGAAAATAGTAATAATATTCTGTGTTTTTCCTCATTCATGGGCTACCGGTAGCTTTTCTTTCAAAAATATACCAAAAATTTAACTTGTCATCTTAAATAGCAAGAATGATGTATGTATTCACACACATTTTAGGGATTTAATCATTAGTTAAATGAATTCGTAGAGGAATTGCTCATCATACCAAACACCTGCAGACAACAAAAGGTTGCCCTCTTATCTAGTCCCAAAAAAATAATTTAAACACATTACATGGGCAAAATCAGAACAGCTACCAGATAAAAAGTAAAGCCAAGAATACTAGAAGACCTTGCTGTGCTGTTGGAATCTATCAAAGTAAAAATGTGGAATTGGTTGACTGCAAAATCAAACATCTTTTCCTCTTTCCCATTGTCTGACTGGTTCCTAGTACCACTAGTTTGTCTTAATCAAATGAACCTCTGAGTGAATGTTTCAGTTTTATTTCCTTGTAATATGGGGTACCTTTGTACTCACATGAAATAATATTTTTTTTACCAAAAAAAAAAAAGCTAGAAGACCTTGCTGCGGAATCTTCAACCAAATTCAGCTAGAAACATTAACTGTACCAAATATTCTTTAACTTGTTCAACAATGTTGCTTGTTGCAAGTTGTTAATGGATCATATAATGCACACTGAATTTTCCAGTAATATCATAAAATAATTCAAACATAATATGTTTTAACAGGCTTGACGATCACTTTAAGCAAAGAAATAGTAAAAGTGTTTCAACAGAAATATGTTCCATAGATTGTTAAAATTTTGCGAACTATATGCCAAAGAAGCCTCACTATTTTTTCACCAGATATGGCAAGAAAGAGATAGGCTGCTCTGTAAGCATTTCCGTCCTAATGTGAATTGTACTTTATTTAGGAAACAGTTTGAGAATCAACATTTCTGCTAGTACAGTGCTCTGAAGCCAGTTCAAGAATATAAGGACAAATGATATTCCTGGGACTTGATAAAATAATAGTGCCTTTACTAATTCATCAGCAGAAAACATAATACCCACAATTCAATAACTTTTCTCGGCAAAAAAACATGGAATATGACTTACTGTGGCAACAGCAGCATGAGTTATATGAAGCACATCAACAACAGCTGCAACCACTCCATCTGTGATTTTCGGTTGTGTTCATCAAGTACATTGAGGAGAACAATGAAATCATAATACTACTTTCCATCAGCTTTCAGCAAAATACAGAAACATATCTACCTCGATCAACAACTGGAAGGTGTAAAAATTTTCCATCATGCATGGTATGAAGGGCATCAACAATAGGGGTATCAACTGTAGCACATTCAGGGTTTGGGGTCATCACCTGGAGAATTAATAAGAGAGAGAGAGAGAGAGAGAGAGAGAGAGAGAGAGAGAGAGAGAGAGAGAGAGAGAGAGTTACAGGAAGTTACTTTGCAATGTATCTCGCTAAACAAAGGCAAATGAAAAATATTGCAGGTTAATTGTGATATTATAAACCCCACTCAATTGATACCATTCAAACATGTATTTGAACGAGTATCCCCTAATGATCAAAATGCATTAAAAAGTATTGCTGAACAAACAAATTCCCTTACAAGAGATGCAGAAAGAAGAGGGAAGACCATCACCTTATCCACCAGAGTGGATTCTGGAGGAAGATCTTGGGCTATAACTTTCATCAACATATCTTTTGAACTAAGGAAAGTAAGAAGGCACACAATCCGAATTATCTTAACTTCATCATGGAAAAAAGCATTTAATAAAATTCCAACATTAGAGGAACCTCACAACTCACGTTAGTATTCCTCGTGGTTTATTTTCTACTACTACAACAGCACAGCTAGTTCGAAATTCAAGCATCTTTTTTGCTGCAGCTAGCACGGTGTCGCTTGGATCAAGTGTGACAATCCTATCAACACGATGATAACGGTAAAAAGGATTTGCAAATCCCAATTTATTGTAATTATTTCTAATGGTCATAAGATTCGATGTAATTTAATAAGACAAGTCTAGGTATTACCTACTTTGAATTCTCAGAGATTATAGTGGACAAGGAAGGTCTGAACATTCGCTCTCGAAGTGTCTCAATGAATGTGTTGGTGCCTACACATCATCCAGTTTAAAAAAGTCATTTTTTCAAAATAGTAAATCAATTGCTTGAACATATATAATCATAGGGTTACCAAAAGCAAGAAAAATGTACTAGAATAAACTACAAAAAGAAATATCATCCACTGACCAGATACTGATGTTCCCCAGTGTTTCTCAACACCTTCGACAGCAGCCGCAATAGCCTTTCCCTTCTCAGATGCCCTTTCCATACGAGCTATAGCATCATACAGACATTTTGCTATGTCAAGTAAAGCAATCACCTCTCCATTGTCAACTACTGGTAAATGTCTAAACTTTCCTGTTGACAAATATAAGGCGTTAAAATGGGGGAGATCTAAATAATTATTAAGGTCATGCACTTTTTAAAGATGAAACCCCAACCTTGAACCATCTTTTGCAGGGCCTCAACTGCAAGAGTGTCAGAAAGCACAAACACGGGGTTCCTTGTCATTACCTTGGAAACAGGTGTTTCCTCAAGATTAACCTCTCGTGCAATGACTCTTGTAGCTATATCCTTTAATGATACAAAGGCCAGATACAACACAATTATCACTTTTTAACCAAAAGAATTAAGGAAAATAACAAAAGTAAATTATAAAGTTGCAAGTAAAAATTCAAAGTGCTTCGTTCTGTCACTTATGTCCATCTGAGTCAGACCTTATCTGTCAGGATTCCACACAGCAAAGCATTTGAATCAGTCAGCAACAAAGCATCAACTCGACGTGCAGCCATCCTACGACAAGCTTCAATGATACTAGTAGTTTCAGGTACTGTCAAGGCTTTTGACAGCCGTAATCGCTTCACTGTTCGTTCTCCTGTCAGTCCCCTGTTGAAAAATGTGAGGTATTACTTTCAAATGTCCATAGTACTATCGATAAACAAAACATGATTCTACAAATGCATGCTCAAACACTGAAGAAGGTAGCTGTGAATTGTTTCATTTAGAATACTGTCCGAAGAATAATTCCCAAAATGGGAAAAAAAGACATTGTGATTAGCCTGTTGCCCAATGAATTAGCCAGAATACGTAATTTTCAAATTCAGTGAATTAAACCATCACACCTAAAGTTCTCTCAACTTTGATGGTGAATGGTGATCATGAAAGTAAGATGAAACATTGTTCTCGTCGAGGCTTGTACCTCGTGCATCCAGTAATAGTCCGGAAATAGTCAACAAAGAAGAGCTGGTTAACTAAGAGTGATCATTATCTACCAATAATCTATGTTCCATTATCTTTGTAGATTCAATTCAAATTTGATTTCAGTGACAGAGATAAATAAACTCAGGCACATAAAAGGGATAAAATCTCCCAACTTCACTTTCTTCAAGAAATTTGTTTACTTATTACCAAAGCAGATAACCAAAAAAAAATATGTATTAGTAAAAAAATCGGTTCCAAATGAAGCTTGTTATCCTCTCAGAAATCAACAATCCAAGCAAATGACATATTTCTTACCCAAATTAGCACAATAAAACACCATAGAACTAAAATAAGACACATGGAAACACACATTTTACATCCCTTGGAATCTACATGAGACCTACCAAAACTGAATTCAAAAGGTTTCGACACCATTCAATACTTAACGCACAATTAAAAGGAAGGAGGATTTGCAAGCATCTTCAACAACACGACAAGAAATATTTAAAATCATGAATTATGCAAATAATAGATACATAGCATACAGTGAACGGGAAACCGACAGAGACTTGCGGTGAGACGAAGAATCTCCACCACCTCCACCACCGTTCTCCGCCGCAGCCGCGGCGGCTTTCCTCCTGGCCTGAGACGATGAGCTGGTCAACGACATGCTTTTCCGCGAAGATGATCCTCCTTGACTCGTCATTATCAACTCGATCAACAAACAATTCACCGCCTAACAATCGTCGATGAATCCAAAAAACAAAAAACAAAATCAATCATTCACAAAAAAAACTCAGGATCAGATTGATTTACTGAAAAGCAATGCACCTGGTGCAATCGTGCAGGATGAAACGGGAAAATGGCAAGATAAAGAGTCAAAGAGGCATAAATTCCCTTTTTCTTTTGGGGCTAGGCGAAATTAGAAATATTACATGGAATTTCGCTCGCGGCAAGAGAAAAAAAGTAAGGACGAGGATTTTGCTATTTATTAATTCCACCTTAAAATGTTTTAAAAGTTTGAGGATTGAGAATAATAGCCAATGGAGGATAGACACGTAAGCCAATATCTCTCACCTGGATTTAAATTCTTGTCTAAAGTATCTACATGTGGTCAAACATATCAACTGATTAAATTATATTTATAATCTATTTTGTATAAAAGTTTGGAAATTATATTCAAATTTAAAACTTTATATGATGATTTTAATCAGAATTTTTAAAGCTAATTAAAGATATGTTTAAATAGGATAATTTTATAATTTTTAATATTTATAGTGTTCTATAATTTTTTTAAAAAAAAATTATATATGGTACAATCATTTTATATGGCATGTAATAAGACACAATATTGATGACCTGCTGATTTATTCATAATTTGATATTTTCAAGATATTAATCCTGGTCATTTCAGTTTATGTCTTCTGTTTATATGTCTATGTACCTTAACTTCTGAAAGATAGTTCATGCTTTCGACCATCATGGGATCCGTGGTTTGAGGGAATTTGATCTCGCTTTGATGACCTTTGCACTCGACTGCCAAGCTACTGTGCATCTATTATGAATCAATTCATCAACTCGCCGCTATGTCCACACTTTCATCGTAGTATTTGGGTTTTTGTCCATATTAAATATCTGTATTTGCGGCTGGTTTTCATTGGTGTTAGTCGTGGCTAGTGGTCTCGACTGACTATTAGTTGTAATTTTCGTTTTTAACTAAAATATAATCATATTTGTGCTATAAAAAAGTTGAAAAATCCATTATCTTTATTTAATATTCTCGTGAAGGTTAATTTTGAAATTTCACTTAAAATATATTATTAAATAGTAATACATTTGTAACTTGTAAGCTATTGAATATGCCATTTTAGCCAGTAATGGTTCGAAAATGTGGATCAATCTGTAGCCCGTAAAACCTGGATCCATATCCAAACCGGTATATCCCCAACCATACCCGGCCCATCTACGATCCATCTTCCAAGCTCCCTCGGACCTCAGCTTTCGACAAGCTAAACCTTCTTCTCTGTCAAAGCAAAGCAAAGAAAAAACAGGAAAAATGTCAACACCAGCTCGATTATTCCGAAGAATCCTGCCGCGAACCCTCTCATCACCTCTATAGTGGCAGGGCTTATTCTGCGGAAGCGCTCCAAGCGGTGCCTTCGTCCGGCTCAACCGGCGCCGATGATAAGGGAGTCCGCGGATCGGGTGAAATGGGACTATCGGGGGCAGAGAAAGATCATACCTTTAGGGCAGTGGATCCCAAAGACGGCTGTCGATGCTTACGTGGCTCCCAATGTCGTTTTGGCAGGGCAAGTGGTGGTCTGTGACGGCGCCTCCGTGTGGAACGGCTGCCGTCCTGAGAGGCGATCTTAATAAGATCACTGTTGGATTCAGTTCCAATGTGCAGGAGCGATGTGTTGTTCACGCCGCTTGGTCTTCCCCTACAGGCCAGTTTTTTTGACTTCTCTTGTTGTACGTTGTGCAGAAATGGTTGTGCATTTGGTTTCACCTTCTGTGCTTGTCCACATTTTGCTAGTGCAACCGGAAATGTTTCTTTATTTTTTCATTTTCACTATCTATGCTGTTTAGTTGTTTGTCATTTTGTGTTTTTGCAATTTTATGGATGTTGCAATCTGGAATATGTTTTTTACCAAAATTTTTTTTTTGGTCTTTTAATTATTCTTTTGTTTATCTAGTTTGCAGGATAAAAGTTATGGAAATGGTAGTTAGTTTTGTTTACCCTTTAGATGGGGTTATTAGAACTTCTGCAGAATATGCTATGCAATTGGGCAAAATCTTGTATTTAGTTGTGTGCTTGGTGATGAGTAGAGACCGAAACTTGAAAGCACTAGGAAATTGATTTAAACGGCTATGTTAGCTTATTGAAGTAGCAGCGGACAAGATGTCTGTAGATGGATTGCCGAAATATCTTCCTTGGCATCATTTTGATGATCATCTGTTGAGAAACAATAGATTGACCTATTAAGATTTATGTGTGATGACAGGGTATTGTGTAGACTCTTTTTACTGAAACTTGGGGATTGTAGTTTGAACAGTTATTTAGTCTATTGGCGAGCAGCAATTGTCTCCGTTGTTTTGTGCAGTTGACTTTGTGATATAGCGATTGAAATATGGCGCTTTTGGGTTATTTTATGGTTTAAAATATTTGAGTTCTACCTAGAATAAGTCATTGTTTTTGGTCGATCAGCAGATATTTGATCTATTTGCTAATAATAGTTTGCTCAGGTAGGGGATAGAGCAAAAAACTGTTCTTTTCTGATATTGATTGTCTAATCCTTTGTACAATTGTTTCCCCGCCTTGGTTTATAATGAACTGGCTATTCATCACTAGGAAGCCTTTAGCCAATCCTGTATCTGTTATTACAAGACTTTAGGTGATTCCGTTGCATGGTTGAATCATTTTGGGCACTGACATTTTTGTAGAAGGATTGACCCATGTTTCAACTGTTACATTTTAAAGCTCATACGAAGTCTCCCATCATAAATTGGATAAGGTTCGGCTTCATTTGCATGAATGAGACCCCTATATACTTTTCATGGTAGCTAAACATTGGTCTAAACTTCGAGTTTGGTCGCTAGTTGACCTCATGGCTTAGTAATTATTCAAAAATAGTCTATAAACTAATAGTTGAAGTACTCATATTTGGCTCTAGAGTGAAGTGATTCTATTGATTACAGAGTCTTAGATATTGCCTATAAATAATCTACTCACTAGCAATTTGAGTCAGGTTGATATCACAACTGATCCAAAGTTTTCATCAGTCTCGATTACTAAATTCAAGTACTTTTAGTAGTTCCTTCAGATTCTAGTGAAGTGATTTTTTTTATTTTTTGGGGAGGGAGGAGTGGGGTGGGTAAGTTTCGAACCTGAGACCTCACGGCTAACCAAAGCAGGCGGTGCCACTTGAGTTAGAAGCTCCGGGCAATTTTTATTTTTGACCTTAAAGACCCCCCACTTTAATTTTTTTGAGCAACTTGTTGATCCCTGCCCAAAATTAAATAGATAATTTAATTAATTGATTGACGTACAATTATCTATTTTCATGTTGTAACCGGATAACCGTAATATATTAGTATTAAAATTCTATGACTTTCAATATCTAAAATTATAAAAATGTGATATTCAAGCTTTTTCCTCGAACACTTCGCAATCATTGCCCATGAAACACCAAACACACCCAACACCGTTGCTTCATCTTTTGGACAAATTTACTAACTATATTACCCTGCACTGTTCATCTTATTCACACACACGGCAGTGTCCTGATTTGACTAATCATAGGGCATCTCATGTCATATTATTTGCCATGATTTTCAGCACTATTTTAAAATATGTTTGCTTAAGAATATACCATTGAAGACCTTGAATCAAAAAGAGGGATCCTATCGATCTGGATGGATTTGTTAACACCTAGAGGAGAGTTGAGTTCTCCAATTCATGTCTATACATAGATGCAAAATTGAATCAGGTTCTTTAATATTGTAGTTGTCACTAGAGAAAATTGATCATGTGTAGTTTTTCGTGTCAAGAATTGATATTCAAATTGGGTGGTTATTCTGTGTTTTTGAAAATCGATCATAAAGACGTCTTATCTTTCAATTTTTATATCTATGTTGTTAACGGAATCATTTCTTATCAATTAAAAAATGGAAATTGTAATATTATTCATGAAGCTGTTAAAGTATAAAATTACTGTTTGGGTCACTTCTATGAGCACAAGTTCAAAACCCCTAGTGTGGAAACTTTCATATATTTCTTTCTTATGTGCTAATTTTTAGATCTTTCTTGTCAAATAACGGACTAATATATGCATGTGATATATATTAAATCTGGATAAACTCCTGGAGTCCTGGTCTTCAATTCACATGTGAGTAGACATATTGCAGTATAGAATCATAATTCAAGTCATCTCCTGTAAACACGAGTTCTTATGAAAAGTGGTTTCTAGCAGAATCTTGCCGTATGACTAAATCTTTCACCAGGGACATGTCAATGGCCATTTACTACAAAAATATTTTGTAGTTAAGAATTTTTCCCTGCTATTTTGTTGCTTCTTGCTGCTGAATTTCTATTTTTTAATATGTGGAACAGTGATCCTATTTCCATTTAGATACAGAAAATACAATTGGTGCAGCTGCCTGCTAAAGTTTTCTTTGATATTCTACAGGGCTACCAGCAGAAACATTGATTGAAAGATATGTCACTGTTGGCGCGTTCAGTCTGTTGCGATCTTGCACAATCGAGCCTGAATGCATTATTGGGCAGCACTCCATCCTTATGGAAGGTTCATTGGTGGAAACACACTCTATCCTTGAAGCCGGATCTGTGGTTCCTCCAGGAAGGAGAATACCGAGTGGCGAACTTTGGGCCGGAAATCCAGCAAAGTTCATTCGGACTTTGACTCATGAGGAGACGTTGGAGATCCCTAAACTTGCTGTTGCAATAAATGATTTGAGCAAAAGGCACTTTTTCGAGTTCTTACCTTACTCGACAGTGTATTTGGAAGTTGAGAAGATGAAGACGTCCCTCGGAATTTCGATCTGAAGTATGTATGTTATACTGGCTCTGTATTCTTTGAAAGAAATAAGCAACGGTACAAGATTCGTGCAAGCCCTTGAACTTCTTAGTTAGCATTTCATCTGAATTTTTAGATGCTTAGAAATGGGATATGATCTTGAATACTTTCATCCAAGGATTCTTTGTTTTTTGGATGTTATTACATCGTTGGTCTGTTTCTCAGGGGTCTTTTTTGTTGAAATTGCTGATTCATTTTAAGAGTGCTCCAATTTGAATTGAATTTGGTGACTATGCTTCACGAAAGCTTGTGTAGAGTTTTTAAAAATTATATTGTTTAAAATGTCGATCTATTTGTCAAAAGATTTCCGTTTTTTTTAAATGACGAGGGACGCAGTCGCTAGGCCCACTACCTTTGTGGTGTGCATTGGATAAACTCTCGGGCTGAAGATTTCTGTTTTGCTATCATCAATATATGTTTTTGTACTTACTATTATATGATGAAATTATTATACATTGTTTTGATTTGTAAACATTTTATTTATCATTAAGAGCCCTTTTTCTTCAAATAAATATTTAATTTACATAATATAATACAGAAAATGGGGGGAAAAACTTGATTTCTCAAAATATCAAATTGAAAAAATAAGAGTCTTCGATCTTAATCGGATGGTTAAGGTTGATGTCCCTTTTGATATGACTCGGATCCAGGCATTGGCCAAAAAATGCTTACAAAACCCCATTTCCCGTATAAAAAAAAAAATCCGAAAAAAATAAGCAGTGAATTCGAATTTTATCATATGATATGAATACAAATTGATTCATGTGCATATCTCCAAATAGATTTGGTTCCACTCATTAAGGCATACCACAATTAACATATATGACCAAAAAAAATTGTTTAAATTAATGTTTTATAATAATGGGAATCTACGTTTTCTCCCGTCCTCAATAGACAATTGGCCAACCACTTAGCCATTAAGAGGAAACTTCTCAACCTAAAACATTTTAATAATAGCTAATGGAATCTAAATTATTGTAGAATATTTATTCTCTTACAAGTTAGATACTTCGTAAAGAAACGTTATTTAAATGACACTATCGCAATGATTGTTAGACTTTCCAATAAAATTGCTAAAAAATATAAGGTATTGTTTTAAATTTGTAAATCGGTCATCTTACAACAACTAAACATTTAATATTGGTTGATTGGGTGGGTTGGCTACATGAGTCATAGAATGAATTAAGTTGGGTATCATATATCCGTCAGTCTTCTCCAATAGATTTTTTTTCTCAAAATATCATCATTGATACACTTGGACTCGAAATATTTTTATATAACTTTGAGTCATGTCTTCTATGGTCGTCCACTTACTCTCGTGAAAGGGCTGAAGTCATGGACTCTACTCGTTGTACATATGCATTGCTAGACATATGTCGCAAGTGACCAAACCAGCATAAACGACTTTCTTACATCTTCTCTTCTTTACAAGCCACACTTACTTCGGATCGAATATATTCGTTCATTATTTTATCTCTTATTATCTTACCACACACATCAAACGGAGCATACGTATGTCTGCTACTCAATCGATCTTCACGTTTACAATAAATTTTTCTTTTTTAAAATCATTTTTCCTTTCCATTTATTGATGTTTAAACACAATGTTAATTTAACCTAAGTTGCAAAATCGAATGGTCACAAAGTCCTTCAATTATTCAATACTGATATTTAAACAAAATGTTAATTTAACTTGAGTTTCAAAACTAAATGTGTCATTTCTTGGTCCCAGCCCCAAGGCTTTCGTAAAGGGCGGAGGCACGCCCCTCTCAAAAAAAAAAAAAAATTATACTAAAAAAAATTATTATTTTTTATTTCTACTCACCCGAATATTTTTTTGCTGGCTCTGCTTCTGCTTTCATAAGTGGTTGAGCAAAACGAATTATATGCAACTAATTTGTATTCGTTCTCGTTGTACGAAAATAATTATATCAAAAAGAGTACATCTAGCTATCATATTGTAACATGGGATCCTTCACTTATTCGGTTTCGATATCAAAATGGTGCAAAAACTAATATAAAACATATATCCAATCATCTCAAAGCCAAGTTATGTATAAAAAAAGTTAAATTATTCTTGCAATTTTCCATTTTTTCAAATCAAGAAGCGTGTAAAAATCAAAATATCCATTTTTTTTTCTTTTCAAATCACGAAGCGTGTAAAAATCAAAATAAAAAAAATTTAACACGACAACATCTTGTCTAATATCTTTTTGTTTAATTGTGTCACAATTAATTTTTGTAAACAAGAATTTTATTAAGAAAACGATAGGTACAACGAAGAAGCGTCCGAAACCCACGAAACACGATAAAAAAGCCTAGAAAACAACAATATAAACATAAATATTTTGCTAATGATGATGCCAATGATAGCTTCTTGTATTAAAATTAGGTTTTTTCAAGCTGGCAAATGACCTAAAATACTCATTAATTTTAATTAACATTTTTAAAGAAAGGGACACATTGTGTCATTACTTATATGTCATCAACCACTATGTTTCATATAAAGACTTAATAGGGAAATTTTTTTTTATATAAATTCCAATCTTTTGAGAGAGGCAAAAACTTGAACATCTAAGAGATAAATTTCTTTGTTTTCTTATTCATTTTCATTCCTAATTTTCAATCATTTATTTCTGGATTAGAGATATTGAGTTGATGAGAAAAATAGCTAATGATTCGTTCTTCATTATTTCAAGATGCAACAAAAGGTAATATATTTCGGAATTTTTGAAGATTTATTTTGTGCTTTTTTAATGTTCTAGTTTGCTAGTTATGATGTTGGAACGGCTCAATCAAATCAAATTACCCGAGAATTGGGTCGTTTTGTTTGATTGAGCCGTGCCAATATCATAACAAGTTTTGAAACATTGGTGTAACTTCGTGTTTGAAAAGAAAAAAAGAAATCTGAAATAAAGGATTTAAAATGATTCTGGTGGGAATTTTTACATACAATCTGATAATTCTTTTTAATAAAATCTTGAATTTCACATTCAGATATTTAAAATTTCGCAATCTAAGTTTTTCGTAATGAATATTTGTTGGAGTGCAATAATTGTCATTGCTTGGAGAGTAATCGAAGCGTCGTGCTTGAGTTGCTCTATGTTTAAATATTAGAGTTGCACCGTTACTACCAGCTATAACTTTTGGTAAAGCGGCAAGCGTATGACCTTACATTTTGTATCAAAACCAAGATCACGTGTTTGATTCTCATGAGTTTCACGTTAGTGCAATTGTTGAGAGGAAAATTGTTGGAGTGCAGTAATTGTCCCTGCTTGGAGAGCTATCAAAGCGTATCGCTTGGGCTGCTCTATTGCACTGTTACCACAAGCTATAGCTATAGCTTTTGGTAAAGCTTCAAACGTTTGATCCTACGATATTAAACATTTGGCCAATGAGTATGGTAGTGGATTGAATGTAATCACAGTGGAATGTTTTTCATTTATATATTTCTAGAGGTGAATTTGGCCAAAAAATACATATAAGATAAACAAAAAGGATATTGATCAAGAATCATGAAGGATATGTGTATGCATCTCTATAATGTTTGAGTGAGAATTATCAGGATATAACACATTTATATTTATCTCATCGAGTGAGGTCGGCTGTATGGATAATTCATTCATACATAAGATTCGAAAATTACATTAAAATCAAATCATATATCCGTAGTCTCGTTTGCAAAACTATAATGAGTCATGTGAACTCGATCGAACCTGCTCGAAATTGTCGCTAAGATCTATAATTATATACTTCTATATTAATGTTCATCTTTAATATGATGTCTATCATACGTATCTCATTCTAGTTGGAAATGACTATATGATGCTAATGTTCATTAGATATAATGGAAGTTCAGTAACTTTAATATTTATTTAAAATTATGCATCTACACATAGAAAAACAAACGAAACACAATTATAGAACTGATAATCGTGCCTTGAGAGTGGCAAAAGGATCAAGTAAAATATTACAACTTGGACATGCATGTGAAGATAAAGAACAGAGACAGATGAGGCACCAAACTTAAAATCCACAAAAGTTAGTGATGCACTCATACCAGCTCTACTTCAAGAAACACTCAAATCGTTGCAACGACGAGTCCTCCACCAGGTCCGACGAACTTATCAAGTTCATAAAGATTCAATTCAAGAGCAAGACAACACTGCAAAATACCTCCACCAGATTCTAACACTGTGGAGCTGGAGTATACGACATAACTAGGTAAACAGCACTATAAACGTGCTGACAGATTCTAACCATGCCACCGCCTTCATCATCTTTATCATACATACTCAACTTCCCACGAGCTATTTCCCCAGCGCAATAAGTTCCAGCAAATGTAACACCAGGAAAGTTCTCCAAAAATGGGGAGCTATCAATACCAGGCTGCCCAAAGAACAAGTCACTGCGTCCACAGCAGGTGAAGATGATGCCACCAAAAACTTTTCTTTTGTCACATTCTTTGTTCAAATGTCTGAGGGTATCAGAGACTTTATTGCAAGATGATAAAGCGGCTTTGGAGTCTGACACGTAAAAACGAAAGGGCTCTCTAGTTTTAATGTCACTGGAATAGACATATAGGTACTCCTCATCTCCTCTGGACAATAAGAGAAGCAGTCATTCCTACAAGCTTGATTCAGGGCATGATACAGTTCCATATTTCTTCCTCAGAACAAAATTTCAGCAAAATACTAAACGTTACATTTGTAACTTAAAGTAAACCTCAAGATTTCAAAAAACATGGAAAGCATTCAAACTATTTTTACTTATTATCGCCATTTTGCCAAGTAACCAAGTTTAGATTGTAAATAGTGAGTCCTTGAAAAGTGAACCATAATCGCTAAACAAGAGTAAGTTTACCCCTCAACTTCATGAAATTCCAGAAAATGCAGCGATCTAACTTTTTCTGTCCCAATTGAGCATCTTCTTTTTTTGGTGACTCCAATGTAGAGAACAGGATCCAGAATGCGACCTCCAAGCTATATAAATTAATGCATTAGAGAAAGGAATTTGTCTGCATAAAATGGTCCCCAAAGAACTAATGATACACTAAGATGTTAAATTGACTCATTTCCCATGGGGGGAAAAAGTAGTAAAAAACAGCAAGATTGGCAGTAATATAATCATAAAAATTAAACATGCCAATATGGAGACTTACTGATTAACTCAAGTAAGCTTAAATCTTAGTTATTTTGACTACAAAAGCATATACTTTCATCAATTCCGTTCATTTTATCTGCTCAAAGTAAAAACAGAGTATCAAAGTAAAACTTGGATCAGGGCTACCTCGTCATAAATCTGACCCAATATAGTTTGACCATCAAGACGCTCATGACGTGTTAATCTCGCTGCAGTGAGCATGGTTAACGTTTCATTACATTTAACAGAAATCGTCTTGTATGGAGTACCAATTGGTGATATGCCGCTTGATAAAATGACGTCAAACTGCGTTTCACCGACATCTGCAAGTAAATATGCCACCAAAATAAAGAAGATATCAGTAGCATAGATCCAATCAAGCTAAAACACTACCGTTCAGAGATGACCAACTGGTGCGAAACATATTTTTGTCTCACGATATTCTATAAGAAATTTTATGTGTAAGGAAGAAATAAAGAATAACCTCACCTACTGGTTTGTTCTTGTCCTTTGCAAATACTAGTGCGACTGCAGCACAATAGGGAAACAGTCTCGTTGACACTGTACCATTTCTGCTTGTACGTCTGTGTAAGATATGACAATCGGAATTCCCCACAATGACAGTGTCGGTGGGAAAGGCATACTCTGCGAACAATGACAAATTGTTAATCTTAATCTATACTGCTACACCAAAATTCAGGTTCAACTATTTCTAAAATACAGTTAAGTTTTCTTGCACTTACCCAAACTTCTATTTTACCATAAACATCAATGTATATCATATAAGATCAACTTCATATAATGCACAACGCCTGGATATAATTACTCACCCATCACTTGTAGAACAGGGTTGATGTTTTGTCCACGATCCTGACACATAATACTTAAAAGGTGAGAAACACATTTTAAATTGCAGATTTTTCAAATAAAACTTACTAAATTGTCTAATACTTCCATAAAGTTATTACAAGCTCCAGATTACAAGTTTTTGAAATTGAAATGTTATCAGAGTTCTCGGTTTCCGAAATTGCAAACATGATCACCTTAACAAAAAATTAATGCACCATTCTGCAGAGTAATAATACGAGATAAGTCACCACTAATGCTGATATCGAAGGAAAATCAAATCCATAGGGAGTCTGTTATGGGCCAAAACAATTGGGCCTGGAAAGTCAGCATTCTCAAGACTCTTCTAGAAGGATTGAGAAAAATCCATGTGGGAAAGGGGAAATAAAACGTGAAGGGATTGGGGATGTCAAACATTCTGTTATTCATCTTGTGAGTTTTTAGTTACTAGCAATAGCTAGGGAAAAGAGAGTGTCTCTTTGTACAGAGGTTCACCTCTGGGAATTATCAAGTTCATTTTTATGCAATTATATTTCAGTTTCTCTCATTCTATTTTCTGTTTTCTATATTGATAATTTGATAAGAAATTTGTGATTGCAACAGGGTCATTCAAATTTCAAAACAAGGAAATCGTTTGAGAAATTGTACATGCCTAGATTCACCAGATGAAAATAAACCAAATTATTCAAAGTATCGTTAACAAAATGACAGACAAAAATTCAAGAGCTACTCACAACAAATAATATGATTCCAGCAGGAGATGAAGAATCTGAAACAGCTGATGAATAATCTCTGATATCCATCACAAAGTCATCAGTGCGTAGCCTCGGTGACTGATATTCATATGCAGCCAAATCAAATATTAGTGAACAGAGATACAAGTACAACAGTATTGGACTATCCACTGATAACTAGCAGTTAGCACAGAAGGTAACCGTGTATTCAAATTTTAGACTTCCCAGATCACAAGTACACAGCCAGATCTCCAGAATAATACATAAAGACATTGAAATGAAAAGCATGCATCGAGCTTAACAATTTTGTTCTAGGAACCTTTACCAAAAATAATTACCTTGCGCTCAACAAACAATGGAATTATATCTGTCTTTATTCCCGGTAGAAAGCCAACTGTCAATAGTAATCCTATGTTCACAAGCTCGTCAGCTGGAGATCCATCTCCAAGATTTTCAAACTCCTCATGTACTCCCCATTGCACCTAGCCAATAAGTCTGAAGCGTTATATGATAATGTAAAATGGTTTTTTGACCCAGTATCTCTAATTAATAAAAGAAAAAAACAAATCAACACCTTAATATTTGTACTTCAAAGGCTAGATCAAAGAAAAAGCACCAAAGTATTAAGTACAGAAGCGCGGCGCTTACTTGAAAGGTTCAAGATTATTGCAATGAATTATCACCATAAAAATCAGAACAATAACTAATTACCTGTACTAGCTCATCAGTAAGCACGTCTCTCCCAATGGCTCCTTCGGACACCGTGATAATTAAAGGAATCGTGGGACTCAATTTTTCTGCAATCTGCAAAGCATCGACTTTTTAACCAGCTAGACGAAAATTAAAATACCATGCATACGGACGGACACCCATCTCAGGAACTATACCAGATCGTAAGCCGGTAAAAAGTGCAAGTAGGGGGCAAAAGTGGCCAGAGCAAAATGAGGTCGAATTGGTTCCGAAAAAACCTTGCTCACAACCTCATCCAAAGCATCCTATCATCACAACAGAAAGGCATACTATTATAGGATAGAGCCAAGATAAAATAAGACTAATCAACTGATGGAAATTCAATCGCCTCTTGTGACCACACAGATATTATTTCCTATGATTTTGGTGTATTTTCTTCAAAACCACGAATCATATCTCCACAGAGTTCTTAAAAATCATTGGAAATGACAGATAAACTAAGCCTACATGCCACTATGCATTTAAACATACTCTTAAATACCCTTGTTAAATTTTCACAAGATTATGGAGAGAATTTGCATAATCTACGACAATGCATGATATCTGGTTAATTTTTTTAACTAATTTGGTTTTCCAGCTTCAAAAGTCAGCAAACTACGGTTTATAAAAAAAAAATCCATATCACGCTATCGACTAAGGAACCCAGTTTCCATCTAACAAAACATCTCCAAAAAGGAACAGAAAATTTAACACAAAATATGAGTAAATGGGACTTGAAACAAACAAATATAATTAGTAAGAAGTGGGTTCAACGAAATTACAAGGAAAACCCGGCACCTCAAGACAACGTTTGAAAGAGATGGCTGAGCGGAGCTTAGGAAAAGACAACACGCGATTGCAGATAGAGTTCCATGAGCGGCTAACGCACGCCGCTGCTGCGAAGGATAGCGCCGGCAGTCGGCTGAGGATAATTTGTAATAGATCTTCTCCTAAATCTTTGATTCCGGTGGTAATATTCTTGTCGCTTACATTAGCGCTATGGGTTTTCTCCTTCATTTTCACCATTTTTTTCAATGATCGAATGGATTGGTTTTCCATTGCCGCTTTCTGCCTGAGAAGCAGAATGACTGAAGGTCTCGGAATTCGGGCCTCTGTGTGTAGACTGTAGAGAACGCTATGAAATGCTTAATTTTTGGAAGAGAGAGTCGCAATTCATTCAGTTGCTAATACAGCTTAAAAGCGCGTCCCGATTTTTATGTGGATTGGTATATGTGTTATTTTGGCAATTTTTTTTTTTTTTTTCGCATTTGACTTATGCAAAAAAAGTTTAAATATAAGGTATTTTTTAAAGGTAATTAAGCATTAGAAGGATAACAAGAGTATCATGGATTCTATATAATTGGCATATTGGAATGCTGGATTTATACATAAGATAATGAGTTATTGATTTGATCTTAACATCTATTTCGAGTATTTATAGATTGTGATTACATCGGAATTTTCGCTTACGTTGATTTGATCATGTTCGACGTAGGCTCAGCAGTGCACATACGCGTCGTGTGGAGTCCATAGATTTTGACCAGTTCACGAGAGTGAGAGTGTGACCGAAAAGACATGACTCGAAGTTATACGCAAAGACTTGGAGTGCAAGGGGATTGCAGAAGATATGTTGACCGATAAAAGCGTTTGGAGAAGACTGACGCATGTGTCCGATCCGACTTGATTCTCTGCATTGTTCATGTAGCCTAACCCAATTCATTGGGATTAAAGGTTTTGTTGTTGTTGATTACATCGGAATTTATGTGGGCTAAATGAGGGGATGTCATCTTCCAGGTTTGATTAATCGAAACCCAAGGATTTTGTGGTATATTATTAATTTTATCGAGGACAAAAATACTCTATTTTAGTTTAAAAGTTATTAATTATTGAATAAAATTCACCTGTTGCTTGAGATTTCTCCATACTCATATCTATTGTATGATTCTTTTACAACGAGAAAAATTAGATATGAAGTTTAATTAGTTTTAAGAGCAATAACAATATAATTATATTTTATTAAAATATGATTATTTTAAATTTATTTATATTAACTACATTGTATAAGTATATCATATAGTTATGTAAATATTTTAAATCAATATTATTATTGAAAAGTTAATCGTATTATTAATTTATTGAGTGTCATTATAGATATTGTGGTGTAGATATATATTCATTTATATTTCTTTCAGATTTGATTATAAATCTTATTCTAATTTCAAGTGAAGAGCGATTTTACCGTTAGTTGTCAGTCACTCAAAACGCGCTTTTCATTCATCCTTACCTCAGCACCGGTGCATATTTTCCCCCAGCTTAATTTCCCGCTTAGGTTTTATATGGTATGTTGACTTCAGGCTGAACTTGAATATGGATGGAGAAGAACTGACGGAGCACGAAACTGCACTCTATGATCGGCAAATTCGTGTCTGGGGTGCCGATGCTCAGCGAAGGTATTAAGTATTCTTGCTTTTATTTCTGCTTAATTTTGCGTTTTTTTTGTATTTCTAGCTTTTACAGTGTACATAATGAACTATTTGGTTTTTAGGCTGAGCAAGTCTCACATACTCGTTAGTGGACTTCAAGGCAGTGTTATAGAGGTATTTGTGCTAATATCTTATGATCCCTGTGTTTTCAGAGTTTGAGGTTCAGATTTATTGTATGTGTGGTTGATTCAATTGTGAACCTTATGCTAGCCTAGTGTTTATATCCATGAAATTATTGTTTTTATGTTTATGCAGTTTTGCAAGAATATTGTGTTAGCTGGAGTAGGCAGTGTGACTATTAATGATGATCGATTAGTGACTGAGGAGTTGTTGTCGGCCAACTTTCTGGTTCCTTTGGATGAGAGAGTGTACTCTGGGAAATCTCTTGCTGAGCTTTGTTGTGAGTCCTTAAAAGATTTCAATCCCATGGTTAGAGTTTCTGTTGAAAAAGGTGAGATCCTCTTTTCATTTTGAATTAATCACCACATATCTATGTTCTCTGGATGAGTAATGTTTCAGAAAAGCACAGTTTATTTCTGAGAATAAAAATAATTTGAATATCGGGGGCAGGATTTGGCTGCTTGAGTATAGTGTTAGCTTGTGTTTAGGTACAGGCGCTATCATATGAAATCACATTCAGATGCAATGGACATGTTTCTTCCTCGTGCATTTCTTTCCCATCAAGATCTTTATTTTGACCAGTATGGCAACTCTCAACTGCTTCCATTAGTAACTAATATGCATAAAAAGAGACATATATAAAGGACTTGTACACAGGTTTATGTAACTTTTTGTTTAATGTGAGAACTGTGTTAAATGTTGGAGTGATGAGTGGTTATTTTAAGCACTTTCAAAGTCCATTATTATGTGCCTTAAGCTCTGTCCTTAGTTCCTAAATTGTTATGTGGTACATACACTTCAGTCATCTAATATACATCTTTCTTCATTCTTGCAGGTGAATTATCTGGCTTTAATGTTGATTTTTTTGGCAAGTTTGATGCAGTAATTATAAATTGTTGCTCCCTAGAAACAAAGGTCAGTTGCCCTCACATAGTTGGAGAAACTTAAACGTAGGGCTGTTGTATTGCATGTTTCTTGTTTGGAACAATGGTTTCTCACGTGTTTCTTATTATTTCTTTTGAATGAAAACTGCAGAAATCTGTTAATGAGAAGTGCCGCAAATTGTTAAAACGGGTTGCCTTTTATACGGTGGATTGCAGAGACAAATGTGCTGAAATATTTGTTGATTTGCAGAATTACACATACTTGAAGGTTATATGTCACACAGTTTAACATTTTGCATGTGATTATTTGGTTTTATGTGGTGCATACTTTGCATGTTCCATGCTTTTTTATTAATGCTCTTGTGATGTGGTTTATGGGATTGAGCTTGAGTTTTTCAGTCTGTTGGTGTGGTTGTTCAGCTGAACTTATAACTCTCTGTCATCAGTCTATATTTTTTGGGAAGTCGAAATTCAACTTTCTTTTCTCTCTCTGGCAGAAAAAAGGTGATGACAAGTTTGAATACCTTGTAGAGTATCCTAGTTTTGAGGTATGATTATTATGCTTTATTTGTTTTCTAACCTTTAGCTTTTCCAAATTATTTACACCAGCTGATGGTTTAGTTTCTTTTAAATGTAAATATAGACTAGTAAGTGACTTGTATTTCAAGACCTACCATTTTACTCTTGTTGATGATAATTTAGAATTTATTATGACATGGTATACAAGATGCATAGACCTCCGAGCAAAGTCTAACCAAGCTTAGAACAAAATTCCTCTTAGTTGTGTTTACTGGTTGTAGTAAACTGGTAGCTCCAGAATTTTGAGGATAAAAACAACTATGCTCTTAGGTTGTCTGGTATTTTGATTTTTGAGGGCAGCAGTTTTACAGAAATAGTTTGGAGTAGAAATTCCATCTCTGTTTGTTGCGAAATATAAAACATCCATTGAATTATGAAGATGAGCTTGATAAAGAAAAACTTATCCATCTTGGACCACCCACAAAATCATTTACTGGATAGTGGATAGTTGATTCATGAAATGAAGAGAAATTTAGATACCATGCTGAAAACAATTTCTAGACTGTTTTTGCAACACTACAGAAACTGTAGTTTCTCTAAAATTTATTTAGAACGAATTAGCGATTTATTTTGATCCTGAATATGGAAGTGTATAAAAAACATAATCAGCCTCACCGATGTTAACTACAGGGGTAGAGATGAGGGTACAGATGGGAGAAGATAACGAGTAGTTCCCATTGAAATGATCTCAAATTGAAAACCATCGCTGTTGAAGCTGATGGGTGAATGATATTAGTAGCTGGCTTAAGCTCTTTATGTCAGAAAAATACTAATTCTTAATACTCTCTTATGGAGGAAACTGCTAGTACTTTGACCTGATAACATGAATATCATCTCTGACTCACCGCCCACCAATACTTGTCACTCAGCTCTCGTCTGCCTATTTATTTATGCAACTGAAGTCTGACATGATTTTTCCATTTAAGTTGTATTTCCTTTTTGTCCCACACAGGAAGCTATTTCTGTCCCATGGAAATCACTTCCAAAGAGGGTTTCTAAGTTGTATCTAGCCATGAGAGGTATGGTTTTGGCCTTGTCATTTCTTGCAATAAAGAAGATTATTGAGGTGGAAACAACTGATTTTATACTGCGCCTGGCACTTGTTGCAATTGCATCTCTTTATACCTTGTTGGTTTTGAACGGTTCTGTGAATCTTTTCAGTGATAGAAAAGTTTGAAGAACTTGAAGGCCGCAGTCCAGGAGAAACATCAACCAACGACTTGCTCAATGTCCAAAAATTGAGGGGGGAACTTTGTGAGGCAAACGTATGCCTTGTGCACTTACTCCTCGATTATACAATTAATTAGCATACCATTTTTGTGTCTAATATTTTATAAATTTATGTAGTCAGTGAGTGAGTCTCTGATACCCGACTCCCTCCTGGTGAGATTGTTAGAAGGTAAAACAGAATTCCCGCCTGTTTGTGCCATCATCGGTGGAATCCTTGGGCAGGTGACATGCTTCCCAGTTAGTCTCTTGAATGTATTGTGCAAATGAGTTATGGTATTTACTGATTTCTAAAGTTTCATCCATGTAGGAAGTGATTAAAGCCATATCGGGCAAGGGTGATCCGCTAAAAAATTTCTTCTTTTTCGATGCAATTGATGGCAAAGGTTTAGTCGAAGATATATCCAAAGTGAAAATTGAAGGCTGAAGATTAAGATCATGCTTGATTCTTCGGTTTAGGCTAATGATTCATTTTTTCCAGCTCACTGGATACAGATGTTTACCATCTTGGAAAAGGTGGTTTTTTTATTCGAGTTTATAGCTGTTACTCGATGCAACATTGTTTAAGCAACAGTCAGGAGACTGAAACTGCCTTTCATTGACAGATTTAAGTAGCTTTCGTCCATATATATATGCAGACGAGTGTGAATGCATGTTCGATTTGAAAAAGATTTTCTTTTAGAAACACTTGGATTAAAAACCCTTTTTAAGTTTTCTGTTTTTTCCCTAAAAAAAAAAGGCACAATAAGTTTTCCCTAAGTTTTCTGTTTTGAAACCGGGCCGGCCGGTTCAACCGGTGATCGATGCTTGGTCCGGTCCGATTGATCCTCTAAAACCGATATTCTAAAAAACCAGTGGGAATCGGATTGAACTGGTCAACCAGCGAATCAACAGGTTCCTTCATTTTTCTTTATTTTTCAAAATTTTAATTTTTTTTTATTTTTGTTAAATTATAAATCAGATTTTTAGAACAAAAATATATTTTATATAATTTTTTTTTTAAATAAGTACAAAATAATATTTTATATATGTCTTATCAAAAAATCCTTATAATTCCTTAAAGATGTCTTGTATGTCATACATAAATATGTTTTTCATATAATATAAAAGATGTGAATTATTTTATAATTTTTTATGATTTTAGGACATTTTCTCCGGGTATTGTTTGTTGTTTTTTAGATATTTTATTATTTTTTGTTACCTTGAAATTATAGCAAATACATGGTATGTATGTTTTTACAAAAATTAAAATAGATATTACATAATGTTGACGTCGGTCTAACCAATTGAACCTGTAAAAAGTAAGGGTATTGATTTCATTTCCGGTTTTGAAAACATTAGGCACAATTCAATAAGGTAATTTTTTTCGTTACATATTAATATTACAAAACTAGGAAAGTAATGTCCGGATATGTTTATTTCCCTTGTTTAATATAAGTAGATCTGATAGTATATTTTTATTGCTAATTCTCATTAGTTTCTTCTCGCTCGGAAGATTCATCTCCAAAGAAAATATTTTTATGTATCTGATCTGGATATCATTTATGATATACCAACTCAATATTAAATATATCTTTTAAATAAAAATTCATAAACTAATATACCAATCGTTTTAAATTGATTATATTGAGTTGGTTAATAAGTGGGCTCAAAACAGGTTAAATTAAATATTGAATTATTTGATGATATTCCTTCTGTTTTATTATTACTTGGAAGTACATTTGACTATCTTCCATATAAAACCTTTTATAATGTTTGTTTCAGATATATTTTCAAATAATTTGACAAATTTATTCATTATCATGACGATAACTATGGAAATAATTCCTTTAAGATTTGCAGTTATTTCTATGAACTTCCTTTAACAAAAACAGAGATAGGAAAGGAGATATCCTATCTATAAAACTTTTGGATTCCAAATTTCAAAAGTAGAAAAATCAGGAACGTGGGGAAATTCAAATCCCACTGAATTCTCATACATTAACCCCCACGATCCATTACTCCATTGATTCATCCAACGAAGTAACCAACATATTAGACTGACCCCGCCATGAAAAAATCATCAGAACGAGGAATATCAAATAATTTTCGAAGAGAGAAAAATCAAGAACTGGTCGAAAAATACAAGATTCTTGAAAAAGAATGGAGATCTTTACAAAAATCCAACAACCCACAAAACCAACTTAGAAATTCAAATGGCTCATCAAATGGTGGCAGAATTCTAACTTCTTCTGATAAGCTACAGCTACTTGAGAACTCACCAAGAGAACTCATGTCTTCTCTTCAAAGCAAGATATCGTCTTCTGATGCGATCGCGGATGCGAAGAACTGTGATGTTGCAGTTGAAGAAATAATAATGGACAGAGGGGATGTGATAAATAGCGGTAAACTAAAGGGGAGGCGACTGGTTTTCGACTCGATGGACGTGGCGAATGAGGTGGAATTGGGGTGGGATTATGGGAATAATGGTGGTGTGATGATTCAAGAAAGAGAAGTGATCATGAATGAAAATTGTGATGGGAAAATGAGTCGATCGCGATCATGTACATTCTCGAGTTCGATTTTGTCGGAAGAAGGGGTGGTGGAGGAGGTAAGGGCGGTGGTGGAAGTGGGGGATGTGGCGGAGAAACATGGCTGCGGGAGGCTGAAGGGTGGCTTTGGTGGAAGGTGCATGGTTGTTTCAATGGCTTGGTTTGTGATTTTGTTATTTGTTTTCATTTTTGGCTTAGTTTCAATGAGGTGCAATGGGAAATCTATGCAAGAAGAGTTAGTTCCAACATGAATATTAAGTTGGACGCTGGAAATTATGATAAAAGATTTATTTATCAACCGACATCTACGCCAGATATCCAATTTCTATAGCTAAAACATTATTTTTATTTTATTTTATTTTATTGTGGTGTTTAGATTGATTACATTATTGAGTAGTAATCCTTTCTTATGTTTATATAAATTATTTTTTTTTGTATAATATTTTGTGGTATTAAGTGATTTTGTTAAAAAAAAATTATCTTAACATTAAGAACTTTAAAGATTATATTTATAAGTTTTTTTGATAATTACTTAATAATAATTTAAATATGATAGTTTTTTATTTGATTTTTTAGATTAATGATTATGCTAACAAGGGATTGCTTGATGCTTTGCATTAAGGACAGTACCAAAAAATCCTCAATTGATGGGCCAAAAATTGGAAGTGGCTGAGCTATTGTCTAAATGGGCTCGGCCTTCTTTTGGGAGTATAAATCTTGTTATTTCATATTTTCATAGAAAATAGACTTATATTTTAAAAATAACTTTATATATATATATATATATATATATATATATATATTCACCACTGGAAAGGAATTTCTCTATTTAGTACTATATTATTTGACCAAGAATAGTGCATACATGATTGATAAATGGTTAACATTATTTGCTTTAATAAACATCTTTCAAATTTATCTTGATATTATATTATGATTTGCAAGAAAAAAAATGGATGAAATCAAATCATGTGACAAGAAATTGAAATTAATAATATTAAAATGTGGATTTCCATTCTATAGGGCTAATAATTAAAGAGAGATAACACTTCTTTCTTTCAATTCATGTTATGTTTTCAGTACACTTATTATAGTCTAAGGTGGCATGATGTGGATGATTTTAACCTTACTTTTTAAATTTACTTTTTGGGAAATGACTTTAATATTCTATCCTTTATATTCTCTATATAAACATACATATATAATCAATTACATAATAAATATTGGGAATTATACCGCATATCATATGTGTGCTCATACATCAAATGCTCCTCACAGTATATGATATAACAAATCTGATTCATTGGCACCCACATGCAGAGATGAACCCATGTTGCTTAGAACGGAATTTTAGGCTAGATCGCATCTGCCCACATTGTGCATCCTCCCACGTCGCTTAATACGGGGCTTTGCGCTGCCATTGTATAAGGAAATAAAGTTGTGTCTCTCCTAACAGCTATAACTTTTGGCCTATTGGTAAGCCCTTGATTCTAGCAATTGGTATCAGGCGACGTCATGTGTTCGAGCCTACCCAGAATCAATTTATGGATATTATTCTATGGGAAATGTTGGTGATTACATGTCATATCATTTTCTACTCACAGACGAAGTGCTCCTCGCCGTCTATGGCATAACAAGCATAACATATTGCCACTCATATTGTGCAGTCTATCATGTCAACATATCGCTTAGTATAGGGTCTTACACTGCCATTATATAATAAAATAAAATTGCATCTCTACTAAGAGCTATAATTTTTGATATAATGGTAAAAACTTGATCCTACAATATATAACATGAACACAAGCGTATACCTACAATGCGTGTGTTTTGTATATATATAAAAAAAGACACTAAGAAAACTTTCTTGATAAAGAATGTAATTCGCCTCGATAATGGATTAATATGGTCCGATGTAGGGAGACTTACACTAAAATCCCAAAAGCATATTTTTATTTTGCAATCAGTCCCTACTCATCAATGTCAAACTCTGCACTCCCTATTTCAACAATGTTTTATTTTTAACTTCTTAATTGATGAAATTGACCATTCTACCCATTTCTCTCTATATTCTTCTTCTTTAATCGTTTTTTCACCTTTTTTGTTTGACAGTCCCTTCTTCACAAACACAAATCATTCATTTGTCAACCTTAATCTTCTTCTTTTTTGAATCAAATTTCTTTAGTTTTGTGAACATTTTTTTTAACCGCATATTTCTTGGAGCACTTATTGCATTTTCACTTTTGCTCCCCATGTTTTCTGCAAAAATGCTTCTTGATTCCTATAAAATCGCCCAAGGCCTGTGTAGGATAGTGGTGGATGCAGCTCGGTTCGGGGCGAACATAAAACCTTTTCTTGATTTCTTTATCTGACATTTGCTTAAACTTCCATGGCAAATTATGATCCCTCGTGTGAAGCTGTAAATTCTGGTCTCTCCGAATGCTTTATGGGCATATATATTTGCAATTATGGGCAAATATGTTCCTCTTGCAATCTTGCTTTTGGATATTTTTATTTCATTTCATTTTCTAATTCAAGGTTTTTGTATAAATTTCATAGCAGAGAGGTGATTGTTTTTGTATTACTCATATTAATACCGATTATGTCCTGATTTTTTTACTGTGAATGGATTATGTGAAGATTTGGCATTGTTGTTTCTGCCCGGTGCATTTCTACAAAGACTTGACATGGTTGTTTTTGCTTGATGGTTGTTTACTGGAATTTCATATGAATGCACGTAAAGTATATGATAAAATATTATAAAGTGTCTGATATATTCCCAATGGATTACAATTTCCTACTAACTCTGAATAAAAACTAATCAAAATAATGATTAATTCCTTATATGCTTCTATTGTGGGTTTCTTCTTGTTTAACAATAGTGTATTGACTATCCATTGTCGAATAATATGATAAGCTTTTTCTTTGACTACTATGTGATAGGAATCTGATCAAGCAAACGCAACGGAAAATAAACAACTGGATTCCTACCATGGACCTATACAAAGTAATCATATCGAGATTGATAAGAATCATACCCTTGTAGCGTGTTTGAAGCAGATTCCTCGTTGCAACACCTCGAGTCACGAACAAAGATTTGCACATTTGTCTCTACGGTATCCACACGATCAAATCGAAAAGGGTGTTCAAGAACAAGTTGCTAGACTCGTTCTTAAACCAAAACAAGACTCACGGTTTGAAACGGATCAAACGACGGCCGTTCCTACTCACTATTCACGGCGGCGGTGGCCGTGAGGTTCAAGAAGAGTGGCGGCGGCCGAGAGCTTCCTATTGGTGGCTACTAGGTTATAAAATAATTAACTCTTAATTATTCAACCTTGTTAGCTTATTTTATCTTATATTAGATTTAATTAAAGGCTTTCAAAAAACCTTATTGGCCCAAACCCAATATCTTAATTAAATACATATATCTTATTTGTAATTAAGATTCTTCTTAATTAATTAATTCATCCAATGAATTTTATCTCCTTTTATTGATTTAATCTTTCGTGCGACCCGATAGGATCTTGCAATGTTGGCAGCGATATAAAATCTAATTTTATGTCAAAAGCAATGGCGGTATCTAGCAACACATCAAGGCTACCCAAATTACAAGAATGTCATTGACTCGACATAACCTGTGGACTGTGATAATATTAACCATGTAACTTAATCCCTTTGTCCAATGTGTTTAGATTGAACACGAGTCATGGAATAGTCATACTCGTATATTCAATCTTTTATTTCTTGATCCCCAAGTAAAACTAGAATAAACGAAAAAGCTCGATATCACATATCGACTTATTCGAGCATGGCCATGCATTTTAGTCTCACTTGATCAAGGGCCCAAATACTTCTCCTGTTATATAGGAGGGACAAATCCTATCTCGATCAATCAACACCCCTCTACATAATTCGTAGTGTATCCAATAGTTGTCTCTATAGTTTACCTTGTTACAGGTAACGTTTGACAATATCAAGATACATGACTCATTATGTTGGGATCTCAGATGATCTCAAGTTATAAGGATTACATACACTATTATCACTATTAGAATTGCTTATTACACTCATATAACTATCCATGTAGCATTCTCACGGTGGGTCTGTCCAGTACAATGTTCTCTAACATATACCCATGTGTTGATTTGATATCTCATATCTATGAACAATTCATCAATCAAAACATACTAGTCTCAATGCATTATCGTATCCCGATTCATGATAATACTTGACTATGGACAATCTTTAAGAACAATACAATATTATTCTAAGGACATTAACTTATTTATTAATTCATATTACACAGATATTCAAATAATATATAATAATGAATTGTCATTAATGAAACCATAATACATTGTATGTCATAAACAATCATATAATGAGTTGTCTTAGGGCATATCTCAACAAATCTCTCACTTGCACTAAGACCAATCAGACATATACTTAATGCCTAGAGATCTAGTATGACGATCATGCTTCTGCTGTGACAGTGGCTTCGTCAGTGGGTCAGATACATTATCATCAGTTGGTACTTTGCATATTTTTACATCTCCTCTTTCAACGATTTCTCGAATGAAATGAAGGCGCCGAAGTATGTGCTTGGATCTTTGGTGAGATCTAGGTTCCTTAGCCAATGCGATGGCTCCATTGTTGTCATAATAGAGTTCAATCGGATCTAGTATGCTAGGCATCACCCCAAGTTCAGAAATGAACTTCTTGATCCAAACAGCTTCATTTGCTGCATCTGAGGCAGCAATGTATTCAGATTCAGTTGTAGAATCGGCTACTGTCTCTTGCTTTGAACTCTTCCAGCTCACAGCACCTCCATTTAGGCAAAACACATATCCTGATTGCGATCGGAAATCATCTTTGTCGGTTTGAAAGCTTGCATCAGTGTAACCTATTACATTGAGCTCTTCCTCACCTCCATAAATTAAGAATGTATCCTTAGTTCTTCTCAAGTACTTCAGGATATTCTTGACAGCAATCCAGTAACATTCACCTGGATCAACATGATATCTGCTCGTCATGCTCAGGGGATACGAGACATCGGGACGAGTACATATCATGGCATACATGATAGATCCAATAGCTGACGCATAGGGAATCTTACTCATGCGTTGTCTCTCATCTGGTGTTGAAGGACACTGATCCTTCGAGAGATGTATCACATGTGTCATAGGCACGAATCCTTTATTTGATTCTTGCATGCTAAACCGTTTTAGCACTTTGTCTATGTATGTACTTTGACTTGGGCCAAGTAATCTTCTTGATCTATCTCTATAGATCTTGATACCTAATACATAGGTGGCTTCACCCAAGTGTTTCATAGAAAAGCAATTCCCTAGCCAAATCTTTACAGATTTTAAGGCAGGGATATCATTCCCAATTAGAAGTATGTCATCTTCATACAATATTAAGAAGATAATTATACTCCCACTGACCCTCTTGTAGACACATTGTTCATCTACGTTTTTGACGAAACGAAACTCTTTGACTGCATCATCAAAACGAAGATTCCAACTCCGAGAAGCTTGCTTCAATCCATAAATGGGTCGTTGTAGCTTGCATATCTTTACAGCATCCTTTGGATCGACAAAACCCTCAGGTTGTGTCATGTACACATCCTCAAGTAAATTTCATTAAGGAAAGCTGTTTTGACATCCATCTGCCAGATTTCATAATCATGAAATACAGCTATTGCAAGTAAGATCCTAATGGATTTAACCATGGCAACCGGTGAAAAAGTTTTATCATAGTCAATACCATGAATTTGTTTGAAACCTTTAGCAACCAGAAATGGATTCCATCTCAGATTTCATGGCCTCTTGCCATTTCTCAGAATCAGGGCCCATTATAGCTTCTTGATAAGATGACGGCTCATTCTCATCAATAATTAGTAAGTCACCTTGTTGAGTCACAAGAAATCCATATCTCTGTGGCTCACGGTGTTCTCTTACAGACCTACGCTGGGCATGTGTCTCTTGAGCAGGCATTTCATCCACAACAGCTTGTGGCGTCTGCTTTGTTTCCATCTCATTATCATGTTCAATGTTTTCTTGTGGTTGTTCTTCACTAAGTTCTATTTGTCTCTCACTGCTTCTTCTCGAAATAAATTCTCTTTCAAGAAAGACACCAGTCCGAGCAACAACTACTTTGTTCTCGGTGGGATAATAGAAATAGTATCATTTCGTTTCCTTAGGATACCCCACAAATACACACTTATCAGATTTGGGTCCAGTCCAAGTTTATTGGAGGTGTGACGTCTCACGTAAGCCTCACAACCCCAAATCTTCATAAAAGACATACTAGGACGCTTCTTAGTCCATATCTCATATGGTGTCTTTTCTACTGATTTAGATGGAACACGGTTCAGTATAAATATTGTTGTTTCTAAAGCATGTCCCCAAAAGGAAGTCAGAAGATCTGCATGACTCATCATTGATCAAACCATGTCCAACAAAGTTCGATTCCTCCTTTCGGATACACCATTCCATTGTGGAGTATATGGAGGTGTGAGTTGTGGGACTATCCCACACTCCTTTAGATAGTCATGAAACTCTTGGCTTAGTTATTCTCCTCCTCGATCTGATCAGAGGATTTTGATACTTTTGCCAAATTGGTTTTGTACTTCATTCTTGAAATCTTTGAACATTTCAAAGGTTTCATGTTTATGTTTCATTAGGTACAAATACCCATATTTACTGAAGTCATCAGTAAATGTAACGAAGTATTGAAAACCACCTCTAGCATATGTGCTTATTGGTCCACATACATCACTATGTATGAGACTCAATAAATCACTTGCCCTTTCAACATGTCCCTTGAAAGGGGCTTTAGTCATCTTGCCCATTAAACAAGATTCACATGTTTCATATGATTCAAAATCAAATGAATCTAAAGCTCCATCCTTATGAAGTTTTGATATGCGATTCTCGTTTATATGGCCCAAGCGACAATGCCAGAGATAAGTTGGATTAGAATCATTATTCTTAATCCTTTTGGTATTTATGTTATAGACATGCATATCAAGATTTAATACATAAAGACCATTAATCAATTGTGCACAGCATAAAACATATCATTCAAATAAATGGAGCAGCACTTGTCCTTTATAATAAATGAAAAACCAACCTTGTCCAAACAAGAAATTGAAATTATGTTTCTAGTAATTGATGGCACAAAATAACAGTCTTTTAAATCTAATATTAAACCAGAAGGCAAAGTTAATGAATAATCTCCAATAGCTAATGCAGTAACTCTTGCTCCATTTCTCACTCGAAGATCAACCTCGCCTTTCGCCAACATCATACTCCTTTTGAGATCCTGCGCATTAACACAAATGTGAGAATCACATCCAGTAACTAATACCCACGATGAAGAAGTAGATAAATTGACTTCTATAACAAAAATACCTGAAGTAGAAGTCACACTTCTCTTTGTCTTCTTAAGATCTTCCAGATATAATTTGCAGTTCCTCTTCCAATGTCCGGTCTCACCGCAATGGAAGCAGTTCCCTTCCTTAGCCACTCATCCCTTTGGGTTGAGTGCAGAAGCATGATGCTTAGATTTAACAAAGACTTTCTTGTTCTTCTTAAAGCCTTTTGCTTTAGCCTTTCCCTTGCTTTTATTCACAATAAGAACATTAGTGGGCTTAGACTTCTTTGTGTTCGCTTCATATGTTCTCAACATACCAAGCAACTACGGTAGAGTCTTTTCGATTTCAATCATATTGTAATTCAAGACAAATTGACTGTAGCTATCAGGCAACGATTGCAAAATTACGTCAGTGGCCAACTCTTGGTCCAATGGAAAACCCAGCTTTTCAAGATTCTCAATATACCCAATCATCTTCAGTTCATGAGTTCCAACAAGGCTTCCTTCTACCATTCTGCACTGGAATAACGCTCTAGAGACATCATACCTCTCTTGTCTAGCTTGTTGTTGGTAGAGTTGCTTTAAGTGTTCGATCCTATCGAACGCCTCCATTTCCTCATGTTGCTTCTAAAGCTCAGAGTTCATGGTGGCAAGCATAAGGCAACCAACATCAAGTGCGCCATTTTGATGCTTCTTGTAAGCATCCTTATCGGCTTTACCGGCCGTCACGGGAGGTTCCTCAGCAGGTAAGGGTTCCTCTAGGACATATTGCTTTTTTCTCTTGTTTGAGGACAATCCTCAAATTCCTATACCAGTCTAGGAAATTAGTCTCATTCACTTTGTCCTTCTCAAGGACCGATCGCAATGATAGTGTGCTAGTTACGTTGTTTGATGCCATGGATATCTACAATATAAATATGCAAAATAAGTTTATGATTTTAATCATTTAATACGGTCTTATATTAAATGACACTCCCACTATTTTGTTTAAAATTATCAACCCTCGAAACCTTAGTGGGCCAAGATCCTTATTTCACCTAATCCTGAGTTAGCTTTGGCTAACCACCAAAGACTCGGTTATTTAGGTAGACAACACTTTGTCAATTACATCACATGTAATTCTTGGATGGTTGGACGAACAACACTTTGTTCAAATTCATCTAATGAATTATTATCCAACCCCATGCCTCTAGGTTCCCAATCCTATTGAGATGACCTAGTTAGGTCGGACCCAATTTAAAGTAAAACGGATATCAATTTTATCCTTTCGCGCCTTACCAAGATTGTCACGGTGCCTTGCTTTGGCAAACCCACACATGTTCAATCGAAGTCTTGACGAGTACTTCTAATTTTGGAAGGCATCTAAAACTTAAAATAATTAGAGGGATTTATTGATCTCATGATTTTATTGATAATTAAAAATATGTCTGGTACATATACGCATATACATATCTACATATATGTATAACAATTATCAATATAAACATTATAAGATAAACATGCATCACATACATCAACTTAAATAAAATGTGACATGGTTATAGCCCCTACTAAAGATTTTCTCAAGCCAATGAGAAAATCATAAAAGGTCAACCTAATGTAACTTCTCCAAGCACCTCTTTGGCTCCCGTTTGTGAATGGCCTCCTCATCCCGGCACCTTGGTCCATCTTCATTGATCTCCATCAACAAAATAAACTATACTATATAACAATGACATGATATATAGAATTCCTCGAGTTACATTCGAGGGGAACATAGGGGAGGGATAACATTTAGAAAAAATAGAGAAGGCACGACACGCAGGCTGTATTAAATTACAAACATTCACAAAATTCTATCTAATAGGTCATAGGGCTATAACCATGCACCATGCTCAAACAACACATAAAACATGCTATAACAATTAATGAATTAAATTCTAAACATTTTAAAATTTAATTCCAATTAAAACTAAAAAATAAAATTTTATGAAAAGTATCGTACGCTCGTGACATCACATGCCACGGATATTCGGCGCGTCTCAAGCCATGGACTTGCTAACCCTAGCAAGCCCACTGTTGCAGCCATGTCTCGAACCAAGGGTTTGAAAACCCTAGCCTAGCACACGGCCCACCATGCACGAGATTAGGGTTCGAAAACCTAGCCATGTGCGGCGGCGGGTTGGAGCGAATGGGGCTAAGGGTTCGAAACCCTAGCCCATTTGCGTGCGGCGGCCGAGAGCCAATGGAGCCAAGGGCTCGAAACCCTAGCCCATGTGGTTGCTGTCGCCACCTGGCATGTGACCGTGAACCCTAGCTAGGCGGTGCACGAGCCAAAATTGGCTTGTAAGCTGTAGCTAGGCTATGGTCCGAACCATACACGAATTATCGTATACTTCGATCCATCAATTATATCACATATAATATTGCGATAATTTCCACAAAATCGATTTTCACATATCATATATGAATCATACAGTTTTAAAGCATGCAAAAGATTCAAAACCATGATTAAACAATTAATCACATAAATCCGATATGAGCTTTGTACACGGCTCTGATACCACTTTAAGGAATCCGATCAAGCAAACGCAGCGGAAAATAAACAACTGGATTCCTACCAAGGACCTATACAAAGTAATCATGTCGAGATTGATAAGAATCATACCCTTGTAGTGTGTTTGAAGCAGATTCCTCGTTGCAACACCTCGAGTCACGAACAAAGATTTGTACCTTTGTCTCTACGGTATCCACACGATCAAATCAAAAAGGGTGTTCAAGAACAAGTTGCTAGACTCGTTCTTAAACCAAAACAAAACTCACGGTTTGAAACCGATCAAACGACGGCCGTTCCTACTCACTATTCACGGCGGCGGCGGCCGTGAGGTTCAAGAAGAGTGGCGGCGGCCGAGAGCTTCCTTTTGGTGGCTACTAGGTTATAAAATAATTAACTCTTAATTATTCAACCTTGTTAGCTTATTTTATCTTATATTAGATTTAATTAAAGGCTTTCAAAAAACCTTATTGGTCCAAACCCAATATCTTAATTAAATCCATATATCTTATTTGTAATTAAGACTCTTCTTAATTAATTAATTCATCCAATGAATTTTATCTCCCTTTATTGATTTAATCTTTTGTGCGACCCGATAGGATCTTGCAATGTTGGCAGCGACATAAAATCTAATTTTATGTCACAAGCAATGAGCGGTATTTAGCAACACATCAAGGCTACCCAAATTACAAGAATGTCATTGACTCGACATAACCTATGGACTGTGATAATATTAACCAGGTAACTTAATCCCTTTGTCCAATGTGTTTAGATTGAACATGAGTCATGGAATAGTCATACTCGTATATTCAATCTTTTATTTCTTGATCCCCAAGTAGAACTAGAATAAACGAATAAGCTCGATATCACATATCGACTCATTCGAGCATGGCCATGCATTTTAGTCTTACTTGATCAAGGGCCCAAACACTTCTCCTGTTATATAGGAGGGACAAATCCTTTCTTGATCACTCAACATCCCTCTACATAATTCGTGGTGTATCCAATGATTGTCTTTATAGTTTACCCTGTTACAGGTAACGTTTGACAATATCAAGATACATGACTCCTTATGTTGGGATTTCTGGTGTTCTCAAGTTGTAAGGATTACATACATTATTATCACTATGAGAATTGCTTATGATGTTCATATAACTATCCATGTAGCATTCTCATGGTGGGTCTGTCCAGTATATCGTTCTCTAACATGCACCCATGTGTTGATTTGATATCTCATATCTGTGAACAATTCATCAATCAAAACATACTAGTCTCAATGCATTATCATTATCCCGATTCATGATAATACCTGACTAGGGACAATCTTTAAGAACAATACGATATTATTCTAAGGACATTAACTTATATATTAATTCATGTTACACAGATACTCGAATAATATATAATAATGAATTGTCATTAACAAAATCATAATACACTGTATGTCATAAACAATCATATAATGAGTTGTCTTAGGGCATATTCCAACACTATGTTGGGTGGTATTATGTTCTTTATCTGCCAAGACAATCACTATGTTTGTACTTATCTACCCACATGTTTTAATCCTTAGGTGTTGCTGTCAAGAAGAATGTCCTTGTGACGATATCTTTGGACAAAGGTCTTTGTGGTGGAATCAATTCTACCTCTGTCAAATAAGCAGGGGAATTCATAAGATAAATTCAGGTGCGTAACAATTTTGCTAATGCACGTAGCTGAAGCTATATGTTGTCATGTTTTCTTGTCATCTTTATCGTTAGTGCGCATGTCGGTCATTGACATCTTGATATTTTGGACCATAGGTCCTAAAAGCAATGTATATATGTTATTTAGAATGAATAAGAAAGTATTTGTTTCGTATTTAGAATGTACTTATGTTATATTTAATATATACTTGGTTGTTGCTCAAAATGTACTCGTTTTGTGAGTTGAAAAGAATTTGTCTCAACTGAGCCTAACATGGATGATTATTGGAAAGTACTTGCTTTGTATTTATAATGTAATTATTTTATATTTAACATATACTTACGTGTACCAAAAGCACTAATTTTGTGAGTTGAAAAACATTTGTCTCAATTGGAGTCAAATATAGATGATAACTGGAAAGTACTTGCATTGCATATAGAATGTACTTATTTTATATTTAACATTTATTCGGTTCGTGTACCAAAAGCACTAGTTTTGTGAGTTGAAAATCATTTGTCTTAATTGGGCCAAACATGGATGATAACTGCAAAGTACTTGCTTTGTATATAGAATGTATTATTTTATGCTTTAACATACAGTCGGTTTGTGTACCAAAAGTACAAGGTTTGTGTGTTAAAAAATATTTGTCTCAATTAGGATCAAACATGAATTAGAAAGTACTTGTGTCGTATTTATAACGTACTTATATTATATTAAATATATACTCGGTTGTCGCTCCAAAGGTACTCATTTTGTGAGGAAAATCATTTTTCTCAACTGAGCCCAAACATGTATGATAATTGGAAAGTATTTGCTTTGTATTTATAATGTACTTATTTTATATTTTAACATATATTTGGTTCGTGTACCAAAAGCACTAGTTTTGTGAGTTGAAAAGCTTTTGTTAAATTGGAAAGTACTTGCTTTGTATTTAGAATGTGCTTATTTTCTATTTAACATATAATCTGTTTGTGTGTTTAAAAACATTTGTCTCAATTGGGGACATGGATGATACCTGGAAAGTACTCATTTCGTATTCAAAATGTACATATTTTACATTTTAGATATACTCGATTTTGCATTCAAAAAGTATTAGTTATATATGTTTAAAAACAATTGTCTCAATTGGGGCAAAATGATGATAATTCCAAAGTACTTGGTTCATATTCACAATACATATTTTACATTTTGCATGTACTTGGTTTGCATTCAACAAGTATTCCTTGCATGTTGAAAAAACAATTGTCTCAATAATGGTCAAACAAGGAACGATAATATCAAAATACTTTGTTCGTATTCAACATGTACATAATTAAAAAAGGTAATTGCATCATTTATTGGTAATCGAGTGTGTGTTGACACTTCATAACTAGAAATGTCAACTTGTACTAATGTATATGTTGACATCTTTTTTTGTCATACTTAAATGAACACTCCAACTATTTTTAGATTTCACATGCACCACTCAACAAAATATGTTGTATAAGGTGTGTGGCCTTTCCAAAATAGGGAATTTCTTGGATTCTTCTGTTACACAATACGAATTTAAAAATTACTTGGTTCTTATTTATGTAACTATGTTACATTTCACATATACTCAGTTATGTTTCATAAAGTACTCGTTTGTAAAATAGATACAAAACGAGTACATTTTGAACACAAAACGAGTATATATGAAATATAAAATATGTATATTTTAAATAATGACCAAGTACTTTTTAAATCCATAATGAGTAACGGTGATGCCTGAAAAGTAATTACTTTAATTAAATGGAGTTTAAAGTGATAACGAAAAGATAACTATGAACGAATATCGTTTTGCATTGGCTCAATTCTGAGATAAATCGGTTGTGGTTGAAAACTATGATTGAGTAATAATTATTGGATTGACATATGGTTGAGATGAAGCATGTGAATTATGACATAAATTATGAATAGGTATTTGGAGGTAATTATTGGAGCTGATTAATAATTATGGAGTTTGGGAATAAATAATGATTGAAATGATATGAGGCATGACAAATCTATATTTTATATGATGAATACCGTTGAGGATTATTGATGAGATTTGAACCAAAATTTAGTATATGCGAAATGTAAAATAAGTGCATTTTGAATACGAACCATGTATTTTTGAATTATCACTCCTTGTTTGGCCTCAATTGAGACAATTGTTTATTAACACACACAATGAGTACGTTTTAAACGTAAACTGTGTATATTTGAAATGTAAAATGGGTACATTTTGATTACGTTCCAAGTATTTTTGAATTATCATCATTTTTTTGTCCCGAAATAAGACAATAGTTTTTCAACAAACATAATAAGTATTCTGAACGCAAACTGAATATATTTGAAATATAAAATATGTACATTTTAAATACGTTCCAAGTACTTTTGAATTATCATTCATTGTCTTGGCCCGAATTAAGACAATTGATTTTCAACACACACAACAAGTACTTTTTGAACGCAAACATAGTATATTTGCAATGTAAAATAGGTACATTTTTAATATGTTTCAAATACTTTTGCATTAACATTTCTTGTCTTTGCCCGAATTAAGACATTGTTTTTCAACACACATAACATGTAAATATTTGAATGTAAAATAGGTACATTGTGAATATGTTCTAAGTATTTTTGAATTATCATTCATTGTCTTGGTCCGAATTGAGACAACTGATTTTTAACACATATTACTAATACTTTTGGTACACGAACCGAGTATATATTAAACATAAAGTAAGTACATTCTAAATACAAAGTAAGTACTTTCAAATTATCATCTATATTTGGCCCCAACTGAGACAAATGTTTTTCAACTCACAAAACGAGTATCTTTGGAGCAACAACCAAGTATATATATAATACAATATAAGTACATTATAAATACGAAAAAAGTGCTTTCCAATCCATGTTTGGCCCCAATTATGTTGAATGGTGTATGTGACATTTTTTATTTGTTGGAGTACTCAATTGAATATGACAAAAAATGATAACATATACATTAGAAAAACTAGTATTTTTTTAAACACAAAGTGAGTATATATTAAAGTCAACATAGGTACATTTTAAATATGAACAAGTACTTTCCGACTATCATCATTGTTTGGCCCCGACTGAGACTACTACTGCTTTTCAGCGCAAAAACGAGTCCTTTGGAAACACAAAGTGAGTATATGTTAAACACAATATAAGTACATTTTAAATATGAACCAAGTACTTTCCGACTCCCGACTGAGACTACTGCTTTTCAGCGTAAAAATGAGTACTTTTGGAACACAAAGTGAGTATATGTTAAACACAATATAAGTACATTTTAAATACGAACCAAGTAGTTTCCAACTGTATACTACTACTTTTCAGCGTAAAAAATGAGTACTTTTGGAAGACAAAGTGAGTATATGTTAAACACGATATAAGTATATTTTAAATACGAACCAAGTAGTTTCCAACTGTATACTACTGCTTTTCAGCGTAAAAAATGAGTACTTTTGGAATACAAAGTGAGTATATGTTAAACACGATATAAGTACATTTTAAATACGAACCAAGTAGTCTCCAACTGTATACTACTGCTTTTCAGCGTAAAAATGAGTACTTTTGGAATACAAAGTGAGTATTTGTTAAACACGATATAAGTACATTTAAATACGAACCAAGTACTTTCTAACTATATACCACTGCTTTTCACCGCAAAAATGAGTACTTTTGGAACACAAAGTTAGTATAGGTAAAGCACGATATAAGTACGTTTTAAATATGAACCAAGTACTTTCCGACTATCATCGTTGTTTGGCCCCAACTGAGACTACTACTGCTTTTCAGCGAAAAAATGAGGACTTTTGGAACACAAAGTGAGTATATGTTAAACACGATATAAGTACATTTTAAATACAAACCAAGTACTTTCCAATTATATGCTACTATTTTTCAAAGCAAAAAACGTGTACTTTTGGAACACAAAGTGAGTATATGTTAAACACGATATAAGTACATTTTAAATATGAACAAAGTACTTTCCAGTTATCACACATTTCATAGCATTTTATCATACACTTTACGTGCATTCATATGAAATTTCAGTTAAAATTGTCAGGCAGAAACAATCATGCAAAGTCTTCATAGAAATCCACCACCAAATAAATAATCATGCCAAGTCTCACGCAACATGCTTCAAAAGTATACACTTTCTGACTCACTTACCCCAATTTCACATGTCAAAAATTTCATCACATCATTTCCCCTAATCATTCAAAGTTCACACATTATACCCAACGCTTAATCATATCATCATACCATTTAAAAGTAAAACATGTTCATCACCCGTAATGGACATAGACGATAAGTTACATTTACCATTACCATCAGATTAGATTGTTACAAAGCATTATAAATTACAAATAATAAGCAGAAATCCCCCAAAAAAAAAACAAAAAAACAAAAAGGGATTAAATAAACCATGTGAGAAGCTTTTTCTTGACTGAATCTACGTTACTTGGCTGGTTTTCCGGATGACATATCTATAAACAACGACCTTTCGCTTCCTAAAAGCAGTGTTATCGATAGATATAACAATTTTTCCGACTTCTTTGGTGGCGTATGAATTGTGAATTGGCTCCTCATTGGCCAAGTCCCGCCGTTGTTTTTTCACCGAGATGGTGCAGCTGCCTTCAACATTTGGTATGAGACGTTAAAAATTTGATAAAAACTCAGTAAGAATAATAATTGGAAACCTGAAAAGTTTCATGAATGGTGTTGAGGTGCACACTCAAAGTGTGGTCCATGTCCTCTCTCGTTGCTTTCCACATCTTCAATGTGTATTTTGTCAATTATCCACAATGGTTAAATAAGGAGTTTCCAAATATTAAGAAGGACAATTTGGTATTCTTCTAGGGTTAGGAAGCTGCAGCAAATCAATAAACTTTTTAGGGAGTGGATTTAACTTTTTGCTGACATAGGTACTGAATACAAAGTTTAGTATTAAGTTAGATATTTTTTCCCGATTTGCCGTCCGATGTAGCTATGAAACTTAGGGAGTTTGACCAAAACAATAATATTTAATTTTAAAATAATATATATATTCATCATAATTTCGATAGAATTGTCTTAATTTTCATATGTCGACCTCAAAAAATAAATTATTATTTTTCCCGAGGAAAAAATTAAATGAGGGGAGTCCTAATAACAAATTTCAAAAAAATATAATCATCGAACTTTCATAGAATTATAATAATTATTATTTATTTGGACCTAAAAAACCATTTTTCTAGAAATAAGAAACTATTGACGTCATCAATAAAGTCGTAAAAATGGTTTCCCCTCTTAATTACGTGAAAATGACCTTCATACTTTTCATACATCCAAAGTTGCTAAAATAATGTGACCAATAAACATAATTAAACTAAGGAATAAACGAAAATTATTCGGGCAAAAGTAAAAATAAAACAGTAAAATTAATTGTTTTATTTGATCAATTATTGATTGGTGTATGATTTAATTATTTGATCTATATATATATATATAGAATGAAACGAGACAATAATAATTAAATATATATGATAACCGTGTAGGCAAGCATTTGCTAAGGTTGTTGATATATAAATAAATATTGGGATTCCTCGTCTAATATCACTTTTCGAATGTCACATTAATAATTGTAAACTTGATAAGGTTAACTTTAATAATATCATTTGTTAGTACATAAAAAAAAGGGTAACAAACTTTATCGTCTTTCTATAGCTCCTCATTCATGTTACTTTTATTGGTACAATCTTTGATATACATTGAATAGTTTATTATTATTATTATTATTATTATTATTATATATATATATATATTGAGAGTGTGTACTCACTAATTCTTCTTTGCTGTCGTGAATGGAGGTATAGTCATTCATCGTCTAAGACATAACAAGTCTGGATCATTTGCACATATATGATGCATCACATCATGTCCACACTTATCGTTTATATATTAATATTATCTCATTAGACGAGAGATATATGGGACATAAATCTTTCCCAATAGAAGATATATATGAGTTCGACTATACCTTAAAACAAAACATAATTCTCCAATTGTTTAAAAAAAATAAAAAAAATTGGCTATATAATTTTGAAGAGTGAATGCTTATCTCTTAGATGCATTGTCATATACCCAATTTTACTTTGTTTTTCCATTGTTGACAATAATTCCAAAGAGATAATGGATGTCCTGTGTTAGCTTTTCTGTACTTGTAAATTTGATTGGTTCACAAGTAGTCTTGTTTGGGTTAATGGCAATACTTGACTACAAATTTCAATTCAAATAGAATCCGCATTTAAATAAATAACAAAACGTGTGATCATGAAAAAAAAAATCATAAAAAATATGTTATAAGTGCATTTTACTAAAACATAAATTTTTTAGCTTAGAAAATCATATAATATGGGGTGAATTACTCGTAGATCCATCTAGTTTGAACAATAACTAATTTAATCACTCTAGTTTAAACAATAATGTATGTCTATCATGTTATATAATTTTATATCAAATCATAGAAGAAAACGGTTGTCATTTTTCATATATCTAATACAACTAGAGAGGGTGATATTATAATACATGTATTCAATAAAGGTCAATCCATTATTCCTCAAATTATATATCAAAAATTGTAATAAATCTTTTAACAGATATACATCTGTATTTTTTCCTATAATATGTCAATATTTTTAAATAACATTAAATGGCGTTAATCAAATTAATTCTTGTATTAGTTATATTTTCTCATAATACACAAAGTGAAATTATTTAAACCCCTTTTTGTGTTGGTATTAATAATAAAATTATATATAAATGTTGTTTATTTTTTTTAAATAGTAGGAGAGATGGATATTTGATCATAAATTCATATTACTAATGATAATATTAACTAATTATATATTTCAAAAGGTCATTCGAAGATTACCACGTAAAATATAAATAAAAAAAGAAAATGCAGCAAACGAGTTTTTTTTTTTTTTAAATATAAACATGAAATATATTAGATTAATGAGAAATACAATATCTAGATAGCCAAACACAACCAGACATACATTTAATTTTCCTTCAAATCATTCATAATTCGAGGACCCTCCACCAAAAATCCACAGCCCCTAGACAGTTATTTATTTAACAATGAATTTATGATAGAACACCCAAAATACGATACCAAATATTTATTACAAACATTTATAATTTTTCCTAACTTGAAATCTACATTCCATAATGAATGTCAGATAAATATTTATTACAAACATAAATGTTTATTTATTTCAAACTTTTTACTTTTTATTTTTTGCACGAATTCATCTTAGTGTAATGTACTTCTCCACAATAAAAAAATTAATTTTTAATATAGTTTTTGAAATTTTATGAATAACCCTTCTACAGAAAAATGAAATAAAAAGTTAATAGTTATTTATTTATAAAGGGGATTTTTCTAGAAAAAAATATGGGTTTTGATTTGATGTGGTTTACTTGTTCAAAAAAAAATTTAGAGAAATAAATAGTGTTTTTTAAGGATATTTCTTATTGTGATTTTTTGTTATAGTAATTTTCCAAATGGAATAATAATAAAAAGTTGTCGAGCATTCAACCCCAGGTGGACTGTAGGGAGTTGTCAATGTCACATTTAATTATTGTCCCTATATGTTTTAAGAAAATTACAAGTTCTTACCTAAGTCACATAAGTTTGATGTGGGAGCGGATGCAGATGCGTGAGTGCGTCAATTTGTAAAAAATTTGAGTGCGGGTGCGCCTTAATGCGCCTATTAAAAATTAATAAATAAATATATATATATACATACACACTGATGAAATGAAGTTAAACATACATAATATACATCATATTTAACAAACTCACATCATTATTATATTATTTACAAATTTACAATATGAAGTTCTTAACAACTTTGGTGTTTGCAACTTTACCATTCTTAAAAAACATTAAAATTAGATTTTATTGAAGAATCTAACATTTGCAGCTTTGCAAAAATGTTATAGCCAGTGATACAACGTAATTTGAATCTTGCATTTGATCGTTCGTCTAGTAAGAATTCTCCGAAAAATATATTGTAGAAATATAAATGAAGTATTAAAGTTTTGTTTTATTTTAAGATATAAAATAACGAATTTGAAAAATGAAAACAAATTGTTCATATTTATTTCAACATGTTTGATAATAGTATGAATTTATTAAAAATGACTCATATTATTTCCGGAGACTTATATTAGTACTTTATGAAATGACTAATATAAACATTTAAATTAACTCAATAAAAATAAAAGTTTTATTTATAAAGTTCATTCTATTAATTTTAATGTAAAAAACTAAGATATCAAATTTATTATTATTTACTCCGTAAAAATGTTACAAAATCACAGATTTATCATACTTTCTTTTATCACATATTGTAATCTTTTATATGTTATTATGTCTTTTCATGATTCATTATCTATCTATTTACCATATAATATAATTTTCTTACCAACCCAAAATACCTAGAAACCATAAAAATTCATCTAAACCTAAAATCGAATTTTTTTTTTTATAATTACAAAAAAAAAAAATCGAAGAATTAAGGAGGATTAACAAGACTTAGTAACTTAGTGCGCGACTTAGTAAATCTTAATGCGCGAATTACGAAATCTTAGTGCCCGAATTATAAATCTTAGTGCGCGAACTAGAAATTCTTAAGCGCGAACTAGAAATTCTTAAGTCGCCTTAATGAGCCGCACGCGCACCGAGTTCGCCAGTTCGCGGCCAGAGCACCAGTGCGTGGAGTGGGGTAGGAGGATTATATGACTTAGGTTCTTACAAGTTTTTTTTAAAAGTGGAGACATTTTTCATTCTTTTTGTGCGTAAAATGGAAAAGAGTTTGATTATGTAAGATCGTAATCTCAACAATATTAGCCAAAATCACAAGTACATGTATTTTACATTGAAAATTACATAAACTTTACTTGTTATTCTATCAAAAAAAAACATAGCTGATAGTAATGGTGCAATAATCGTACAATAATGTAAACACCACATTTCAATTGATATCTAAATAGAGACAATTTTTGCTCTCCAATCTTTCGTTCTCCCAATGATTGCAGGCTTTGCTATCCGTGGAAATTGAACACATGACATTGGTTGTGATACCAATCGTAGGATCAGCTGGTTACTACTTTATCAAAAGTTATAGCTTGTAATAACAACGTAATTCAATCTTTTAAATCGTACAGCTGCTCAAACGCTATCGATAGTTTTCCAAACAAGGCACTCGAACAAATTTACAACTCTTTTTACATACATCTATCAATATTTAGTAAAATGCACACCTGTTTATTTGTTGGTCAAATAATTTTTTACTTATATTTTTTTGTAAATTTACTTTTAATCTAAATTAATAGTCATATGTATTATATATTTAAAAGTAAAAATCATATATAAAAATCTTAATCAAACGACAATTAAGCTCTTTTAAATTGTTAAGAAACTAGAATTTTAAGCCAGTAAAAAAAATTTCCCCAAGTTTATAAAATTTTAAAGCTCTATGAAATATAACAAAGTATACCTTCTCTTTTCTTGGCAACTATTATGATATCATTTTGTATTTATTATTTTGAAAGGCAATAATTTTATAAAGTTCTTTTGTGCATAATATGATGATGCATTTATAATTTTGTGATATAATTAGCATTAATATTGATAGATTTTCAATATTATGACTAACAATTCGAGGATTGCATTAATTAATTCTTTATAATATTTACTGGAATTGATAATCACAAAATCTCAATAAAAAGTTACAATTAAAGTTATTATTGGCCATTAAAATTCGTATTGATTTGTTGAGACTTTATCACACACAATAAATTTTTCGATGTTAGATATGAAAATTTTAAAAATTACATTGAAGTAATATTTTTTATATTTTATAATAACTGGTATCATTATTTACATATAATAATTTTTTATTTAAATAATTTTGTGAGATTAGGGTGAGTAATAATTTCATTGAAGAATAATAATTTGATTATTGTGCTTTGATATAATTACACTTCATAATATTTTTAGTTAAAAAAGTTAATTTGATAATTGTACATTGTTATAATCACTATACAAGATATTATTTCCTACCCTTACTTTATTATATTTACTCTAAAAGATAATAATCATAATATGAATAAAAAGTGAAATTATTTGTCACGTTTTACACCAAATCCTACTGTTTGGTTTCCCTAAGTTATAATGAGAAATCAATGAAATTTAACTGCCAGATATTATCGCTGAACAGTGGCATTTCGAGGATCAAATGATAAGAAGGGTCAGTGCACGAATCTCTCACGATATATAATTTTTTTTTATAATTCAAGAGGTTGTTTCAACGATTCGAACATACGATGTACTGGTCAAATAGTATTAATTTTACCATTACGTCAAGGTTTATCGTTCGAGAATAAATATGGAAGAACAAAAACATTAATTTGATTTTTGATTTAATATATATATATATATATATATATATATATATTATATATTATACTATTTCAATAAAGACGAGTGATGTAATATAATTACCTTTATTGTGGTACAATCACAAAATGATGTGTCAGAAAAAAAAAATAACAAAATCATATTATAGTAATTATTTTTAGTTAGTTATCAATTTTATTTTATAAAAAATCGTCTTCTTAGTTTTTAATTTTAATATAATCTTATATTTTCTACACAAAAATTATTTAAGACACAAAAAAATTGATTTATATACACAGAATATGTACACTTGATTACTAGTTATATATAATTTTTTTCGGCTGTTTTAAGAAAATATACTTAAAAATTAACTCACGTGGATTTGATAGAATGTAGATATAATATTTTTTTGTTATTTATTAAAAAATATTTTGAATATTTATTAATTCTTCAAAAAGGCATATTTAATATTCTAAAATATAAATATAATATTTTTCGAAAAATTAAAGTCGATAATGTTGTATTTACAATTTTTGAAAAAATATATATTCTTGAAAAAAAAAAATTGGATTTATGAAAAGAATTTTCTGGTAACTATTTCACTGCACGTGCCACACTTACTATAAACAAGCCACGTCACTCATGATGACGCTGTCTCTATTCACTGCCTCCTTTTGTATATCTCTATAATAATAGCATTTCTGTTTGTTAAACGGAGAAGAACACCCACTCTAGGTGTCTCTGTGTGTTTCCACTACCTCTTTACTGAATTAAATTAAATATCTCATCTCATTTCCATTTCTTCACCAGAGATTAACCCAATGGGAGAGGTCTTATTCTTTCTATCTCTGCACCATTTTTCATTTGTTATTCTTTAATTTCATTATGATTATTATTTTTTTATTTTATTTATGCTTTTTTGTTTTTGATTTTTGTTTTTTCCGCAGGAACAGATCAAGAAACCGCAGGAAACTGCGAAGAAGGTGGAGGAGGAGAAGAAAGAAGAAGCCCCTAAGGCTGAAAAACCAGCGACTGATGAGAAGAAAGAGGATAAGAAACCGGTGGAATCTAAGGCGGACAAGGAGCCGCCGCCGCCTCCTCCTCCGCCGCAAGAGATTGTTTTGAAGGTGTACATGCATTGTGAGGGATGTGCTAGGAAAGTCCGCCGGTGTCTCAAAGGCTTTGAGGGTGATAAAATTAGATCCAACTCTTCTTTTCTGGGATTTTTGTCTTTGTCATTTCAGTGATACCCATTTCTTGATTTGTAATTTTTGTTTCAGATAATTACTTTTTTTCTAATTTTTTGTTGGGAATTTTGCAGGTGTTGAGGATGTGATAACAGATTGCAGGAGCAGTAAAGTAATTGTGAAAGGTGAAAAAGCAGATCCATTGAAGGTTTTAGAGAGGGTTCAGAAGAAGAGTCACGGCCCTGTGGAGCTTATCTCTCCAATCCCGAAGCCTGAAGATGCCAAGAAACCTGAAGAAAAAGAGGTGGTCAAAGTTGAAGAGAAAAAAGAGGAGGTTTGTTATTTATTTTCAAGAAAATTATGTAATTTTGATAAAAATATAAAACTTTGGCCCAAATATTATTTATTTTTTTTATAATTTGGCTTTCTTCTTGGTACAGCTGTTGCCTGTGATCACAGTATTGTTGGGAGTTTACATGCATTGTGAAGCTTGTGCTCAAGAAATCAAAAAGAGGATTCAGAGAATGAAAGGTATAATATTTTTTTATTCCGTTTACATTTTTTTCTTCAAGAAATGGTTTTTTTGTTGCCCTTTTTAACTTTATTTGAAAAATATGATTATATTTTTCTCTTTATTCAATCTCTAAATTTAGTATAGATTTTGTATGATTCCTTATTCTTAATTGTGAGAATCTGTATATTCTGTGTGTTTGTTTGAACTTTGAATTCATTCAAACTAAAGTCAATCTAGACCTTCTTTATTGACTATTTATTCCATTTTAATTCTATATATGACTCGGAATTTGGGCTTTATATGTGTAACTTAATTAATATTATTTAATTTCTAGAAATAAAAAATATATATATATCAGTGAATTGAATTGCATTCAACACATTGAACTTCTTGAATATAGGAGTTGAGAGCGCAGAACCAGACCTTAAGAGCTCACAAGTAGTCGTAAAAGGCGCCTTCGAACCCGAAAAGCTCACCGATTACATCCACAAAAGGACCGGAAAACACGCCGTGATCGTTAAAATCGAGCCGGAGAAGAAAGAAGATGAGAAAAAAGAAGGGAAAGAAGAGAAAAAGACAGAGGAAGGAGATAAAAAGGAAGCCAAGAAAAGTGAAGACGATGGCAAAGGAAAGAACTCCGATGCACCCGCAGGCGGAGAGCCACCGGCGCCGACTCAAGTGATGGTGGAAACGGAGGCGGATGATTCCAAACTGGAGATGAGAAGGAATGAATTCTACTACTACCAATACCCACAAAATTACCAGGTTTACCCTCAGAGGCCAGTTCAAGAGTATCATGCATATCCGCCACAGATGTTCAGCGATGAGAATCCGAATGCGTGCAGTGTTATGTAAATATGAGAGAGGATGAGGGGTAGAATAGGGAATGGAGTGGGCACATGATGGAGAAATGTCCATTGGCCTAATTTCATTGATCTTGATCTGTTTGTTCTGCTCTTCATGTGGCTCTGTCTGGGGTATGAATCTATAGCGTAGAATTGTGCAATGATTTTGTACCTTTTTTTGTTTTTGTTTGTTATAAATAAATATTGATAAAATAATATATATGTCTTTTTATCTTTGATATTGGTTCGAGATTTTATAAATATTTTTGGTTGCTGCTCTAACTCGAACTTGAATCATCCCAAAAAAGGATACGAGTCGTTACAGCTAAGTTTGTAGACTTAATAATGTAAATATTTTAATCACACGAGTTTATCACTTGGTTTATTTGTTGGTCTTGGTTTCATACATAAAATAGGGGTAATACATGAAATGGTCCCTCTTGTTTGTACACATTCCCAATTTAGTCCATCTTGTTTGCACTGACCCGATTTAGTCCTTCTAGTTTTCTAATTTGTCCCAAATCAGTCCTAACCGTTAAATGCACCGTTAAAACTAACGGAAAGGACTGAATCGGGTCACTTAAAACATCAGGGACTGAATCGGGAATTGATGCAAACATTAGGGACTGATTCGGGTCATTTAAAAAGATTGGGTGACTTAATTCTTTAAATTATTAAAGTAATTAATATGGATATTTTATTTATAATTTTGGCAATTTTTTTTAAAATTATTATATTTAAATAATGATATAATATATTAAATTCTACATAAAATCATTTTTTACTCAAACAAATCAGTAGCATATTGATATACAAAATATATTTCGATTAATATTTTACTTATTAAACAATATATATTTTTGATTTCATTAAATTATGTATATCAGATGTGTCATCAATTTATTAAAAAAATATTTTCTTTTTGATAAATTAAATAAATTTTTTATAAATTGATAATATTTTTTATAATTATTTAAATCATGTAAAAAATGTATAATTAAATATATTATATCGTAATTTAAATAATTATAAAAAATGTCATCAATTTATAACAAAACTTATTTAATTTATCACAAAAATTATTTAATTTATCGAAAATGAAATATTTTTTTTATAAATTAATGACACATCTGATAGACATAATTTAATGAAATCAAAAATAGATCTTATTTAATAAGTAAACTAGCCAACGAAATATATTTGTATATTAATATGATATTGATTTTTCTTTTGTTTGTTTGAGTGAAAAAATGATTTTATGAAAAATTTAATATATTATATCATTATTTAAATATAATAATTTTACAAAAAATTACAAAAAATATAAATAAAGTATCCATATTAATTACTTTAATAATTTAAATAATTAAGTCACCCAATCTTTTTAAATGACCCGAATCAGTCCCTAATGTTTGCATCAATTCCCGATTCAGTCCATGATGTTATAAGTGACCCGATTCAGTCCTTTCCGTTAGTTTTAACGGTGCATTTAACGGTTAGGACTGATTTGGGACAAATTAGAAAACTAGAAGGACTAAATCAGGTTAGTGCAAACAAGAGGGACTAAATCGGGAATGTGTGCAAACAAGAGGGACCATATCAGGTCTCATAAAAAAATTTATTATTTATGTGTTAGGTTTTGGGTGAGGTGCAGTTGTCTCATAAAAAAATTTATTATTTAAAATAAATTTTTATTTTCCAAAAATTATATTTTGTCCATAATAATTTTATATTTTGACATTCTTAATGTTTTTTTGATGTTTTATTTTTTATATTATTATTTTTATTTCAAGAATAAAAGGGCTAATTTAATAATAATATAAAAAATAAAATAAATTCAAAAATAAAGTTAAAAAAAAAAGATTTACATTTCTAACATGAAACGCAATTCCAGTTCACGTTTTTTAAGAAACGTGAATTGGATTCGCGATTCTTGTGTTTTCTTTAAAAAAGCCTCATTTTTAGTGCCACTCTCGAGTCCCCATATTTAATATTTGGAAGAAACGTGATCCGGGATCACGTTTCTTCCAAATGGTTTTTTTTTTATTATAAAAAAAACAGGTTTGCTTTTCAACACTTGCATTGAATGTGAAGATTTTTTAAGAAAACTTACAACAAGTGGGATACATTTTCACAAGTGATGAGCCCCACACACCATAATTGCAGGCATCATTGACCTTGACTTAACGTATTTTAAATTTTTTACTTTAAAATATAAATTATTAAAAATTTATAAAATAATAGAATCACACATTAGTTCATAATCATGTACTAGAATATTTTGGCATGTAATACATGCATATAGATTAAATTTCAAGATAAAATATAATTTTAAATTAAATAGATTTTATCATATCTTGTTATAATTTTTTTAAAGTAATGATACTATGAGAAAAATGTATTTTAGTACAAAAAGATTTGATATATTATTGGAATATGCTAACATCATTATATGTCACGCAAAAATCTATTAAATATAAAATTATATTTTATCTTGAAATTTAATCTATATGCATGTATTACATGCCAAAATATTTTAGTACGTATTGATAACAGCGTTGTACATGATTATCAGCTAATGTGTGATTCTATTATTTTATAAATTTTTAATAATTTATATTTTAAAGTAATAAATTTAAAATACGTTAAGTCAAGATCAATGATGCCTGCAATTGTGGTGTGTGGGGATCCTCACATGTGAAAACGTATCCCCACTTATTGTAGGTTTTCTTAAAAAATCTTCACGCTCAATACAAGTGTTGAAAAGCAAACCTGTTTTTTTTTTTTTAAAACCATTTGGAAGAAACGTGATCCCGAATCTCGTTTCTTCCAAACATTTGTTTTGGAAGAAACACGAACAAGGTTCACATTTCTTCCAAATATTAAATATGGGGACTTGAGAGTGGCACTGAGAACAAGGTTTTTTTCAAAACATAAGAATTACGAACCAAGTTCACTTTGAAACTGGGATTGCGTTTTACGTTATAAACGTAAATCTTTTTTTTAACTTTATTTTTGATTTTTTTTAATATTATTTAATTAAATTAGCCGAATAAAAGTGTAGGCAATATAACTGTGGAGCAGAATCCGAAGCATAACATTAAAAATTATTTAAAACATGTTCTGACGGAATTGTGAAATCATTTTTATGGCGATATATGTTGTATAAATCATTAATATTATAGACGAAACATGTTACCTTGATGTGATGGGTGGTAAACGATCATGTCATAGTTAATCAATAAAATTGGAAACTTTGTTGTTACCCTTAAGGGCGCTGCCCTCAGGAGCAACATCCACCATCCAAATAGAATCTTTTTTTACCTTTTAAAAAAAAGATTCCTAATGAATGGTGATGATGCCCCTAAGGGCACTACCCTTAAGGGCATTATCAAACAAACCAATAAAATTGGCCTGAGTATGATTCAGCCGAAAAAATTAAAAAACTCAAAATGTATGATTTGATATCTCGATAATAATACCCTTCAGGATATCATCAAACAAACTAATTCAGCCCTTGAAACTGAAGTTAATTTTAAATTCAATCCATATGTCAATTTTTTATTCTAATTTACTCACTCGTGGTAAAGATTTTTTGTTGTTTTAACTTCTAATTTCATTAAGTGACAAAATTACCTATTTCTTCAACATTTTTTACTATTTCCCAATATTGATGCATGTTCTTTTGCTATGTTATTTGTTTAGTCTTTAAAATTTGCTAATTTTTTTAAATTGTAAAATATTTATTTCCAATCTATAAGTAATATGTATATTTATTATTTTGTTTAAAAGATTTATTCTAGCATCTTGAATTCAAAATAACAATAAAACTTTATAAACAAAATATTTAATAAATCATATATATATATGTATAGATAGATTATATATTAAGTTAGTATTATTCAAAATATTAAAGGTACCTTTTTCTAAGAAAAAATTGAAATCTTATGTCGAATATTAATAATAATAATAATAACACATCCCTTCATTATATTTTGTTTATAAATTTATTCCACCTTTTTTGAATCAAAATAAAATAAAACTTAATCAAGAAATATTTGAAACCATTTAAGTTTATATATTTCCTATTATTAATATATTTTCATTATTCATTATTATTCTTATGATTTTTAATATTAATAGTGATATTTTTTAATTATTTAGTTTTATTCTTTTTAATAATATTTATTATTATTATTCTTATAACCAATACTACCATTATTAATAATTCGAATTGTTTTTGCTTTTTTATTATTTTTATTCCTAATAATACTTTTATTATTAATGTTCAATAACATAAGAGATGCCAATATATCAAAAATTTCAATAATTGCTGTTATTCAGACAATGAGCATAAAAATAGGAAAGAATTCGTTACAAATATTTTATTTGTCATGACAAAATTATATTAAACTCAAATAATTTTGTTATTAGTGAAGTTTGAAATTATTGGGTTTTTAGAACCCAAATAATCTTGATTTTGATGTTAACAAAATTTATTAGTGTGATAATATATTTCATCAAGTGTACAGTTCATAAATGATATTTTAGAGCTTGATGATGTGCTAAGAAATAACTTTGAGTTTGGTTGCTGAAATCAGAATTCAACCTTCGGTGGACCCCGAGTGTTGGAAGATTTCTAAGTTTTGGTGATAAAAAAAGGTCTACCGCATCAACCAGCGTCTACAGTCTCAAAATAATTACCGCTATCTTTGGAGGAAGCTTACTGACCAGAAGGCCTCCTGGAAGTAACCGAGCAAAAGCATCTACTGCTTCAACAAGCCTACCGCAAAGTCAAAGGATGCTTAGTAGAAGAAACTTACTGGAAAAGACTAACAAGAAGGAAATATGACTTATGCCCAGTAAACTAAGTCACTTTCAGAGGACAATAGATGATCGCCGAACAAAGACAAGTTATGTCTGACAAATAGTACAAGGAGAGATACTACACTGTTAGTGCCACCATTTGTGTCAGAATTACTAGTTGTTGTTTACGGATATGAAAAGAAGACAAAAAATATTTTGGACGATACTCAAATGAAGATTTTAAGCAATCTTTTCCATATAGAAAAAAGTTGTCGTTGGACATTCTAGCCTATAAATGCCACAACACTTGGAGCTTGAAAAAACTCTCGCTTTACTCTGAATCAAAATCTCCAACACTATGACAATCTAGCACTCAAAAGAAGCTACATAGTAACAACCCTTCAAAGTGGTCTTGAAGATCAAAGCATTAAGTGTACTGCTCAGAGAACTTCAAAGCTATAACAGATTTGTTATCTGAAAGATTGTTAGGATATTCATTGTATTCTCAGACGTTAGTTCTGAATCTTAGTGAACTCTGTGATCTATGAGTTTATGCTATCTTGTGATATTAGCCTAAGTGGGTTGTATATATGTGTAATAGTATAAACCAAAGTCTTCTAGTAAAACCTTCCTACGAAGGAATAAGAGGGGCGTAGAAGCGGTTTGTGCTTCGAACTTCCAGAAACAATTACTGTCTTTTTACTTTACTGCACTTACCTTACTACCCCTGTACTTCTATCTATCAGTTCATAACACAAGTCCAGTAGACACATTCATCACTATCTTTTATTTGTCTACTGCCTTGGAAATCAATTGAGATCTTATTACAGTACTTAACAATATGATGTATTTTAAGAAAAGAGAATTTGAGTCTAGTGTTATTCAACCCCCTTCTAAACACTACCCCGATCCTAACACCGAGCGCTGCTGACCAAATTCATCATATCTCATAGCTTGGACATTGAAACAACTTGATTTCAAACGGGTTGGATAGCCAACTCAACTCTCTACAGGTCGTATATCAAATCAGCAAACCTGATTTGAAAGTTTACAGGATGAAAACATGTTTGCAAGAGTCTACTGGTGCAAAGCTGAAATGTCATCAGGCATATTGTAGCAGCTGTGGTATATTGGCCATAACTCTTAGCTTACTTATTGAAACGAAACAATTCAGTATGTGTTGGAAAGATAAGACAAAGATCTACAAATCATCTTCAGAAGTTGAAGACTGAATCAGACGTTAAGATGATCAAAAATCTTCTGCAAGTCTCATAATGTGCAGATGAAATCAACAAACTTGCAGCAGGCATCTCATCTTGTATTTCGAGCATATCTATCTCATAAAAACTCGAAAATAGAGCAATTCTTGATTCATGGAAAGCTAACAGAAATGACTATAATTTTTATGTTGACCACTTTGCCCAGAAATCAACCAATCAAGAGCCATAACCAAGAGAACAGAACAATAGACATTGGACAACAAGGTTGGCAGCAGACGTCTCAACTTGAGCAGTAGATTCGACCAGTAGACGTCGATCAACGAACTTTGAACTAGTAGAGGTCAGCCGACTTCGAAGCAGTAGAGGCAAGCAGACTCGACCAGTAGATTTGCAAGTTGACCTACCCTACCACAGCAAACTTCCAGAAATATCCCAGAAACCAGAATATGACTGTTGCAAACTCGGGAAACTTACCAAAAGTCTCTCAACGGCTATATTCGTGTATCTAACGCATATATCATTATTTGGGGCTATACATACAAGTCTTGGAAGCTCAAACACAACTGATTGAAGACCAATCTAAGCATTCCAAAGCAAATCCACTTTGGATTCAAATTGGGAACTTCAAAGAAAAAATCTGTTAAATGAATAGCACACCCCAAACCTTTTGACACCTCTTTCAAGCTTATATCAGATCTACAACGAGATCATTTGTGCCCTTATATTCACTCTATTCTTTGTATTTGAGAGCTTAAACAGAAGAATGAATATCATTGTAACAGTTGACGATTTATCACAACTGGGATATAGTCTTTGCATGTGAGACTCTAAAGAACAAGTTCTTTGTGATCTGTGTGAATTAGGAGTTTTTTTTTTTTTGATATTAGCCTATGTGTGGTTGTACAATGTGATTGCATTACTCAAAGTCGTCTGGTGTATCCTTCCATGAGATGGAAGAATGAGAGACGTAGAAGGATTACACCATATTTGAACTTTCATAAACAAATACTTATGTATTTACTTTATTGCATTTATTTACCTTCTGTTTTGGTTACCATTGTTGAAGCACTTGTGTGTTTGATAAAACACCAAAGTGTAGCTCACTAAATGTTTGATAAAATGCTTCAAACAAATTATTTTTTACATACTTACTAGCATATCTTTAAAATGATTCTCAAATGGTTAATCGGCTATAGAGCGGGTTATGTCGAGTGTCTTTCGCTCGGTTTTGTAACCAAACTCGATATAATCACTCGATGCAATCATTTCAAGAACACAAGCTATTGAATCTCAAGTTGGTTGAACTCGGTTGTGGATTGACAACACACTCTAAATTATATTAAACTCAAATAATTTTGGTATTAGTGCCATGTAAAATTGTTATTAATTTCAAACAACTTTGATATTACTCAAGTTTGAAATTGGTATTAAACTCAAATAATTTTAATATTAGTTTAGTTTAAAATTGATATTAAACTCGCCATTTTGTTATTAGTTCGGTTTAAATTGGTATTAAATCTTACAATTTTGGTACTAGTTACACTTCAAATCAGTATTAAGCCAATATAATTTTGGTATTAGTTACCCATAATACTGGTATTACATATATACAATTTTGGTACTAGTTACTTTTGAAATTGGTATTAAAACTATACAATTTTGGTAATAGTTACACATTAAAATTGTATCACCTATACAATATTGTCAATAGTCACACTTTTAAATGTTTTTGGTAAACCAATGGTTTCATATATTATAGTTCATTAATTATTTTAGTTAGTTATAAAAAAACTAACAAATTATATTATTTAATTTTAGTACAATTTTAAATGTTTTTGGTAAACAAATTTTGGTTTCATATATTTTATAGATAAGAGTTGAAATAATAATAATAATGTTGGAAACATATTTCTAAGTTTTGATGATATCAAACGTCTAGCGATTGAAGCATCTACTGCATCAAAGAAGCCTACTGATGAGAAGTCTGTCGATTGACTCTACAAAGTTCTACCGGAAGAAATAGTCCACTGCATCAAAGAAGCATACTGATTAGAAGTCTACCGACTGACTCTACAAAGTTCTACAGGAAGAAATAGTGTGCTGCTTCAACCATAGTCTACCGGATGAGAAAAGTAGAAATCTATTGGATCAGAGTAATTAAAGCCAACTGAGGAGTCCACTGGTGATATCTTTGGAAGAGACCAGCAGACATGTGAAAAGACATCAATTGACTTTAGTCCAGCAAACTAAGTCACCAAGGATAAAACACCAGGCGTAAGAGTGCAATAGGACAAAGAGCTTAACAATTTTATTCTGACCTATAGTGCCATTCTTCCGAGAAGACAACTAGGATCTTTTGTATTGAGTTTGAAGACACCCAAGACCTGCTGTACTTACTGCTTTCCACTTTACACTTCTGCTGGGAAAGGAAAGAATCAAATGGAAGCGTCAACTTCAGCATTAGCCAAAGAGATCAACCTGGTACTTGAAGAAGCTGTGAAGCTTATCCAATAGCAAATGAAGATGTTTGATAATTGGGTTAAGACCCGGATCAAGACACGTCTCAACCACTTCAGCAAAATTTTGAAGCAGGCTAGGAAGGATGAAAATGACATCCTCGAGTTTCTTCAGACCTCTGATGTTGAAGAGGGTCTGCACCAACGAGAGGTCTACATCATCATGCATTATATCAGCGGACTAGACAAATTGGTAAAAACGAGACATGAAGATTATTGATCCAAATTCGGCACAACTATCCATGATGTATAAGTTCTACACTTTTTAGAAGCCCGTCTCAATCTTGCCCAAAAGACTCTTCATGACATCAAAGCTGGGCTGTGACTTCATTCCACTTCTTATCAAGTCAATGAAGATATAATGGACATAGTTGAAAGTCAACAAGCTTAGTGTTCTCCAGTCGAGCTCCCTCAAGTTCAACAGCCTACTGTAGTCCCATCAAATCAAACAAAGTCTGCTGGCAAACTATCCCTTTTATCTTTTTCCCCACCTTTCTCTAATAGTCAGCATCCAACCCTGCCGGATGTTGATATCTTAAACCTGGACACAATCATCCAGTCGGTAGTGAATGAAGTCACCCTCGCTTCAGAGGATGATGACTCTACTGATACAATGATTGTTTCCACTAATGTCATAACCATTACACCCTCAATCGTCTCTAACATTGAACCCATCCAATACCTGGGTGAACTTACTTTAGCCTTATTTCTTTCCTATTCGTTGATAGAACCCATCCAAATCACCACTGACCTAACCATATTCCCACAACCATCATCTCCTCAATCCCCATCTAATAATAGCCTGGAAATATCAGCTGAGGTCCTTCCTGCTGGAAATATTATTTTTGAGGATGCTAACCTCGACTCTGTTGTGTCTGATGCTGATCAATTTCTTGACTTTCCTGACATGGAAGTTGAAGATATTCCAATCTCTGTTAATTGATCTGTTGGGCAATATGATGAAAATCGTATCCCAACTTGCTGAAGAAGTCCAACAGCTTAAGCATGAAGAAAGAGATGTGTTTTTCGTCGTAAGTAACTACAGGAAGCACGCCGACTTTCAGTTCACGCAACTCAATCAGGATATTCAACATCTTTCTGAAATGATCACCAGATTTCAGAAATTTGTTGTGGATACTTCCGCAGATTACTTCTCCAGACTTGTCCAAACAAAAGTAGAACTAAGTCAGCAAACTGAGATGCTGCATGCTGCCACCGAGTTGAAACTGGGCGAAAAGATTGAACACATGCATGTTGTTTTCTCAGACCAGCTGACTAACATGCAAGCAGCTTTTGCCTCTCAAATCTCTGACTTATATCAAATAATACAGAGTACTGGACCCAGTAGACATACTCAAGGCCAGACCAACAGAGAACCAGGAACTACTCGAAGAGAACCAACTTCAACCAGCAGAGCCCAACTGACTCATCGAAGTTCCTCCACTGATTGAGGTCAATCCAGTCAGGAGAGAGCACACTCAGCACAGGACACAAACTCCAAGTCAGTCAACATGCTCTGAAGATCCATAACCTTTTGACCATAACATGCTTTGGTTTGGACGACCTCATTAATGTATTTTTACTTTATTTGTCATCTTTCATATTTCATTAATAAAATAAATGGTTCTAATCTTATCTTAAGCTTTTAGTTTAGGATTGAATGACATCAATCGATGTGTCATATCAATCCACAGTAGATAACTATGCCACAAGTTGGCTATAAATTCCACCCGCACTGATTTAATTGCTTCACACCTTCTACACTTAGTCAATTGACACTTTAATATGTCTAAAATTCGTTATTCAACCTGAAATCATGATTATTTATTTAACACTCTCCTGCCTAGTTATTGTTCTTTATTCCAGGACGTGATCTTAGTTAAGTAGTCAGAATCTGAAAATGTTGAGAAGAGAGTGTGATGACAAAAAGGGGGAAGATAAGCAATAACAACGAAAGATTACTATGAAGATAACTTAGAATTATCTTCTTAGGATTTTCTGCACTGTAAATCCCCCCCTCCCCCTGTAATTAATTACTTTTGAAACAAGTCAGCTTGACATTCCTATGTCAAAATCTGCTCTATTGGCTATGTTTATCAAGTTATTATGTTTTGTATGGATTGTTGTAAAGATTGTAAGCAAATATCATTTTATATAAAAATGATTTTTTTAATGTCCAGCTTGATTACTTCTTGTAATCTTCTTATTTACCTAACAGATAAAATGTTATTATCTACTTATGTCTTAATTTCTTATAAGGTATATCTGGTGATCAACGTTCAAGCTAATGACTCTACTGCCAAGTTTTGTCATCACGAAAAAGGAGGAATTTTTTTCCCCTCTAAAGGAAGGGGGGAAATTGTTGGAAACATATTTATAAGTACGTCTACCGCTTGAAGCATCTACTGCATCAAAGAAGCCCACTGATGAGATGTCTACCGATTGACTCTACAAAGTTCTACCGGAAGAAATAGTCCACATCATCAAAGAAGCCTACTGAAAAGAAGTCTACCGACTGAGTCTACAAAGTTCTACTGGAAGAAATAGACTATTGCTTCAACCATAGTCTACCGAATGAGAAAAGTAGAAGTCTATTGGTTCAGAGTAATTAAAGCCCACTGCTGAGTCCGCTGGCAATATCTCTAGAAGAGACCAACAGACATTTGAAAAAATATCAGTTGACTTTAGTCCAGCAGACTAAGTCACCAAGGAGAAAGCAACAGACGTAAGATTGCAACAAGACAAAGAGCTCAACAGTTTTATTCTGACATATAGTACAACAAAGCGTCGCACTACCATATCAGCGCCACCAATCTCATCAGATTAAACTAGCCGTTGCGAATGGATTTGGAAAGAAGACAAAATGAATTTGGACGTAAATCGGAAAGATGATTTTACTCGGTTCTTTCCAATTGAAGAATAGTTATTGTTAGACTTTTTAGTCTATAAATACGTCAACAAGCAGATTGAAGAAATCTCTCCGAATCCTTGAATCTTCTACACTTGCGTATAAGCAAAACAAAAATCTTCAAAACATTCACTGAAATATTAAAGTTTTGCAGAGCAGTATCTGAGCCTTTAACGAGATCTTAAAGATCTTAGTATTCAAGTCTACTGCTCAAGAACACTCGCATATAAACAATTTTCATTTTGAGAGAGTGTTCAGAAAATAATTGTAATACTGTGAGGGCTCAATCCTAATCATGTGATTAATGATCACACAATGATAATTATAGCGTAAACATCGGAAGATTTGTTTAATAATAATTAACATGTAGCCCTAAAATTTTTGGCATTACCTCATCGTATAAGGAACATACCACAAATAGCAATATGTATATACTTAAAATAGATATAGATACATGTCATATGTTACCCGAACATACCTTTACTTATCGATATATGAGGGTCGACTTGAGCTTGTAGAGTCGATGTATACACCAATTTTCGCACAGTGTCACGCGCGCATTTCGTCCGATTCTGGTGAGCTTCGGTGGCGCTATTGGTGGTGGCCGATGTAGAAAGTTTCGTCCAGGTGAGGCAAAGAGAATTGATGCTTGGGCTTCATCCAGTTCGTGATTGAATTGAAGAAATTGAACCAAAACCCGAAGAACCCTAGTTTGCGCGTGTTTCATCGTTCCATGGTAAAATTGAACCACTTTACAAAACTTAAATCTTGATTATCTGATATGGAAAGATGTGCCTCTGAGTTAGGAACACAGTGGTATGTCGGTCTCGTCGATATATGGTCGGACGACGACGAACGGTGCATGTACAAATTGTGAACATCGGGGTGTCACCGGTGTACTTGTGCATATACAGTCCACACCTGACTTCATGTCCTTATTTCAATCACAAAAATTAAATCTATCAATTTAATAAAAAATTAACTATTTACTAAATTATTTTAACAAAAATTTCGGTGTTAATCCTAATATTCCAAAAATATATTTGTCATTCATCATGTTCTGACCCGACTGTCAATTGACATGTATACTGTCAATTTCCACTCTCATTAGTTACATTATATTCTCATTAATTAACTTCTAATTACTTGACAAATTAATGTACAAATTGTACTTAATTAACATTATCAAATCTCGGGACATTACATTTACAAAATATTAAGTATGATGTTGAGCTATTATCAAAGATAATATTTCTCATGTTCTTTCTCAACAATATGATTAACATATGATACATCACATAATTGTTGAGAAGTTAAACACGATTACCGATAATATGATATGTTCTTATACGATGAGGTCATGCCGAAATTTTTAGGGCCACATGTTAATAAATATTAAACAAATCTTTCGCTGTTTACGCTATAATTATCATTGTGTGATAATTAATCACATACTTAGGATTGAGCCCTCACAAATACTCACACGTCGTTCTGAAATCATTTGTAATAATTGTGATTCTGAGTGGCTATGAGTTTAGGCAATCTGTGTGGGTGTCTAAGTAGGTTGTATACGGAAAAGTGTAAAAAAAATCTTCTAGTGTAACCTTCCTGCAAATGAATAAGGGAAAACGTAGAAGCGTTTGTGCTTCAAAATTCCAGAAACAATCATTGTGCCATTTTCTTTCTGTTATTTACCCTACTGCATTTTGTTTCTGCCTTCAATTAGTTATTCATAAGCCCCGTGGACACCTTTCACACTATTTATTAGTTCTCCACTGACTTGCATTAAATAGTTACAATACCGTAGTACTTAACAATTTACTCTATATCGAGAAAAATATAATTTGAGTCAGTGTTTATTCAACCCCTTCTAAACCTACATTGATCCTAACAAATAATAATAAAAGATGCCGGCATATTATGCCTACATTATGATAATAATAGCTAATACTTGATATCGGTCGAGCTTGAGCGATTCGAATATACCAACAATTCCAGTTATTTAAATATATTTATAATGACAATCAGGGCAGTGACCCAATGGTTAGCCACTGATCCCCTTATATAGACACATGTTTGAGTCTCCATTGCCCAATTAGATATGACTGTTCTATATATATATATATATATGATCAAACAATTGCCGCTTTATCAAAAGCTATAGCTGGTGGTAACGATGCAACTCAACTCTTTTAAACCGTGCAGTAGCCGAAACACCACGTTTCGATCACACAGCAAATGCAATTGTTCTACCCCAACAATCCCCTCCCAATTGCAACTCATGAGAAACGAACACGTGACATTGACGACGATACCAATTGTAGGATCAAACGCTTGCGGCTTTATCAAAAGTTATAGCTGATGGTAACAACGTAACTCAAATCTTTTAACTAGTACAGCAGTACAAGCACCACATATCGATCACACAGCCAGGACAATTGTTGTACCCAACACGATTTTTATATGTTGTGTTGCAAATTATTCTTCAAAAAATCATACATATTTATAATAATATGAATACGAATTAAATGTTTAAATTATAAAGTAACTATTATAATTAAAAAATATATATATATAACGTTTGCAAATATCAATTTTCATATGTTGTGTTGCAAATTATTCTTCAAAATTTTGAGACCATTTAAATTTTCTTAAAAAGGTTAATCAGGGAAGAGAATTTTCAACAAAAGAGGACAAAGTATTAAAATTTGCTCAAGGAAATTATTTTTTTAAATTTGTAGAGTGATTTCTTTCTGTTTAATATAAACCTTTTAGAAAATTATTGAGAGGGTAAAAAAAATTTTAACATGTTTAAAAAATATTTTATACTTCAAAAAACTTTAATTAAAAGGGACTAGTATGAGTGTGAGCCACTTTCATGGAAAGTGACAAGTTGGCAAGTTGTTTTTAACTTTGCGAATGTAATTTGTTTTACAGTAATGAATCATTTAAATTTAGTGAATGCTTTATAGGATTTCACTAGGACCACTGTTTCTGTCAGTTTGTTGTGATTTTTAATGTGCAAAATCGAATATTTGTATAGTTTGGACCATTCTCTATTATTTCACTGCTTTTGGAGCCTACTTGAATGTACGTATGAGTATGACATCAATGAGTGCCTTCAAGTCGACGACATCCCGATCCGAAAAATATTCTTATTTTATATCAAGCTTTTTAAAATAAAATTATATCAAGTTTCAAATAATCTTCAATTTCGATGTCTTTAGGGCGATATCAAACAAAATATATCATTTTTTTTATAAAAAAGAACAATAAAAATAAAAGGACACGTATAATGAGATATCGTCTTAAAAATGACATAATGTAATCATTTATGAGACAACTACTCACCCAAAAAAATTCAAAGTGATAATGGCACCCTTATATTTTATATTTTAATGTATATTTATATTATACTTTATACAAAAAAAAAAGTTTAAAATTATACTTTATATTAAATTTAATATATAAGCATACGTCACGTGCTACATGTACTACGCTATTTATATGCACGGGACACGGATATATGGATATGCAGATACGGGGATATAGACACGATTGTACGAGATTTTTCGACATTTTTATGATACGAGACGTCTGGATACGAATTTTTTTAATTTTTTTTTTAATATGGACATCAATAATATTTAGGGTAAATTATGCAAAACATCATATAGTTTTGTCAAAAATTTACTTTGCAAACAATGTTTGAAAATATATTTTACAACCTCAACTTTCATAAATTATAACACTCTGCAATCTCTTGACTCGATTTTATATTTTTTTTTTATCTAAATTTCATCGTTACATTCAATCATCGTCACGCATCCTAAAACTTAGAGCCCCTTAGGTTAGCTGTTGTAAATTCTTAAAAAATTAAAAAATATTTCGTATATTAAAATCCTTTAGTTGTTTGATTTTGGAAGAAGAAATTTTGACATTTTTTCATTTTCTTAAAAAAAAAAATTGCAATAGATAATTTAATGACTTTACGTTTAGGATGTAAGATGATGATGAAGTGTTGGTGAATTTAGATAAACACACAAAATCAATCAAGATGATTCAAAATTGTATGATTCATAAAAGTTGTTGATATAAATATAGATTTTCAAACAATTGTCAATTGAAATTTGGTCCAAATTATAATATGTTTTGGGTAATTTTTCAAAAATATTAATGTATTCTTATAACATAAATAAATAAAAATTGTCATATATAAACGTATCGCATCCTAGCAATTTTGTAAATCCCGTGCAATTGTTGAAAGTTGGATTTAAACTATAATTTTTCAAACAATAGTACAAGTGAAGTTTAGACCAAACTATATGATGTTAAATGTAATTTTCTTAAAATTGATAAGAACTCAGGTTCAAACATATAATTATTATTAAACATATTCAAAATCAAAATTATAAAGTTGGGGTATCTTGACCGTGTCGGATATGGTTTAAGGTTTATCTTGGTCGTATCCAGACTTCGGATACTACATATGGCGTATATCATACTCCTGAGTCAGGCTATCCAGTACATATCTGATATTAAAAATTAATTTTTAATTCCAAATACGTCACGTGGTGTATCCGATACATATCGGTGTCGTATTTGTACGTAGCTGTATCCCAAAAGTATCCGATACTTGACCGTGAAATTTTTTGAAGTATCCGTGCACCATAAATATCTTAATATGATGGAGTATTGGTACTTTTAAACTTTTGCAAACTACTCATTTTTGTATAATTTTTCTTTATAAATTCTAAGCATATATATCTTGATTTTTTCTATATTTTTTCTACTTTTCACTTAAATTTTCAAATTCATATATATGAAACGAGTTTAGATAGAAATTTGTAGAAGAAAAAAAATTCTTAGAAAAAGATATTTTTGCTAAAAATTATGTGCCTATATTTCTTCAGAAAAGCACACTGAAAAGGTCTAAATCTTGCTAGAAGGAAAAATACACATATGTTGTTCAGAAAATATAAAATATTCATTTTTCTAAATTAATCATAGTAAAATCAAAGACAAGCAGAATCTAAGTTTTTGAGCTAGTCCACGAGAATTTAGAGCTATGAAGAGGTTGTTAGAATAAATATATCTTCGGCAAGCCAAACGATGGTCTATTGGACTTTATGCACTCAAAGCTCATTATTGATTCGTTGACAGCTACAAATATATCGTTTCAGTCTATGTGAAAAGCACGACAAACGGTATTCACCATTCAATAGACCATCACATATTTTCTTTCGTAGAAACGCTGACATCAAACTAGCACTGATGTTGGGCTCGTAGATCTGGTCATGTTGATTGGACTCGAGGGATCATCGCTATCAGATATAATCGAATAAAGGTAATATATTTTCGTGCAATTTAGATTTGATATTTGCATGTTATATATGGATGCAATATAATTGATAGTCCCTAGTTTAGATATGAAAAAACTTTTATATTATATTTCTTCTGCGTTTATTTCTTTGACGCAGGGACGAACAAACGACTGCTGAGTCAAAAAAACATCGTAAGAAATCAATATATTTGCCATATATTCTCCATGCAATGCTGCCACCAATACTCCCTCCATGCATCTGTATCAATATATATTAATATCCCATACATGTTTGCACAAACATTACATCCCAAAGCATAAAATTGATCAAAATTTGTAACTTTCCACATCAAAAAACTCGATAGTGACTCTCTTATCCATCAATCTACAATGGAACTAATTCACAAGTTTCTTGATTTAGTGGCTCCCTCTTTCACCTTCTTCTCCCTTATGTTTTTCTAGCCCCTTTTCCAACTTTTCAAGTCCTCCCACTAAATTTTGGATACCCTATTCAGCGAAGATGTCTCCTGAAAAGTCGGCGTCATCACCGGCGCCTCCTCCGGCATTGGTGAAGTAAGTTTAAAATCTTGTTATGGTAATTAAATTTAATTTTGATCATGCATGGCTTCCTCATTGCATATGAGAATTCTCTAGAAAAAAGGATGAAAACCGATATTAATTACCACCTATCTAATTGAATATCATATTACTATATTCAATGTTAGTTTGATCGGTGTAATTTAAATAAACAAAAGCACTCGTGCATGATAATTGTTGAGGTGTGCACCTTAGATATGTAATGGTGTGTGCTTTTTAATGAATTTTTGTTTTTTCTGGTGGCAAGAATGTTCATATCGATATGCTAAAAGGGGGGCATGCTTGGTTCTGGCGGTCAGGAGGGGAAAAGCCTTCAAGAAGTGGCCGAAGAAATAGGGTCGCCGGATGTAGTCGTAGTGAATGCAGATGTTTCAAGGGTGGAGGACTGCATGAGGGTTGATGAGTGCAAACTTACCGTAAACATACGATGTCAAAGTTTTAATATAATGGTTTGAAGTATGAGTGTCGACCCACATAGATTGAGTATAAAGTTCACACTAAATACTAAATTAGAATAATCTTGACTTTATTTAAAAAATCACTTTGGAGAGTAAATGTGGGGCCTCGCTATTTAATCCTCAAATGAGTCACATCATCACACAATTTATAAGCAGGATTAAGATAAACTCATACTGATGAAGAGTATTAGTATGTCATCTATTACATTAATCTCAAACATGACATAATTTACATTAATTATATGTCATAAAGTTCTAATAAGTTCATCTCTCAATCAGTAATTTGCCTAGCAACAGAAGATAGACTCATAATCTCAGCATCCCATGTTTATGAGTTCCTACAGAAACAACCACACACCATAAGCATTGATATATGTGATCAACACAATTCAATATCCAGAAGAATGCAAAAAACTATATCATGCATATTCCTGTATTTTATACATTATCAACTCATCCGTGATTGTTTATGTACAAGCATCACTAACACAAAACGCAAATATGTGATGATATGTCTCATTCGTCATCCTGTTATAACAGGACATATATGATATTGCATTCTCGCTTAATATGTCAGTGGTTCAGCCTTCATATCTTCATATTAGCAGTACATATCATATTTCAGTCCTCACACATCATGACAGATATATCTCATGCCCAACGACATCATGCCTCATGGCATCAGTCATATGCCTCAACAATATGATTTAACATGTGTATAGACAACACCTCATTACAATACATACATCATAACTATAACAACAATACTCGTACGTCAACACGTACCTATCGTGCTATACAAAAGATATAAAATCAGGAGTCAATGATTAACCTCCTCTCTGTATTGTCCCATATGATGGTGCTACATGAATATCAACAATTTCAATGTTATAATAAGCATCACTATCACATTCCAAAAAAAGATAGCATTTTTCAATATTTTAGCCCTCGCGATCGTCGCCAGTATCACGTGATCGATCACCAAAACATTCTGTCCCTCAGCGATCGATCGCCATGTTTCACACGATCGATTGCCTTGTCCGCGATCGATCGGTCGCGATCACGCGATCGATCGCCATAGTGTTAAACCGCCTTATAATTTCCCCCTGTGGCGATCGATCGCCCGACTCTGAAAATTTCAGAACATTGTGATTTTGAACTTATCCTCATGGTTTACTTCCTACAACTCAAATCATATCATCACAACTTGTTCAAAGGATTACCTAACAACGTATAAACACATTTCCATCACTTCTACACCTTTTTTATGTATTTAAATCTCATATCAATGCAGACATGCAAAATTCATGGTAAATTTCATATCCAACTTGACATCTATGTATATCCTTCAAAACCACATGTGCATATCACATAAAATCCTTACCAATTCCCTTAGATGTTGCTTCACAACAATTTAAAGGCTCAACCTCAAGCACAAGCCAAGACAAGTGACCAAAAGAAGCGAACCCTTGGAGAGAATTTGTAGAGAAGTTTAGGTGAGAAAATGTGTTACTATTTGTTTTTAAATCTGAAATGACATATGTATAGTTTTAACAAAATTCATGTTAAATTCACATCAAATTCATGTCAAATTCATGTACAATTGTTGTCCAACTATGTGTGACTCATGTTCTTTCCTACACAAAACATGAACATTGCCAAATATCAAACAAGATATGTACCAATACTTCAAGCCAACACATCATTTTATATCTTTGTTCTCAACTAAACATTATTTCTAACTATATTGATGAATCATATTACTTTGTCATATAATTATCATACTCGGTTCAATCCGAACACGAGTCCACATCATGCTGTAATTATCTCATAATTACTCAAGAATCCAACATAACATGCATGATTCATATCTAGGCATTACAATTACTAAATTAAATAACTACGCAAATTGTAGGCAAAAGCGGATTAAGAGAATTAATAAGAGACGATTTCTAGATGTTTGATTTCAATTGTTCATCCAATGTGATCATTATTTGTCAATCTCAATATAATTTTCCTAGTTTATTAGCCAACAACACTTAATCATTTGTTACTAACTTTCCCAAGTGATAAGTAGAAGTTATTATTCAATATCAACACTGACATCCCTATCTAAAATAAAATATCAAACAATATAATTTGCACAATGAGTTATAGGCTTGTCGAACTCTATAAACATCCCCAATGTGTTTTTCTGTGTTCATATTCACAATCCCTCTTCCGAGTGAGAGATTATAAATATTATATCATTCAATCTATGGCCAATAAATTGAAAGCGTTAAGATCAGAAAACACAAACAAACTGAACGAAAAAACCAAATATATAATCAATACACAATTATTGTTTCAAAACAAGCTATGTCGTTCCCCCATAATTAAGAAGTTAGTTCGTGATTAAATCTAAGAAATAAACAATCATAGTTCTAAAACTCATAATCAATCCAAGAGAGATATACAAAACACAAATAGAAGAGAGAAGTTCTGTCCCTAGATTCTGTTTTCTTTGTACTCATACCCGAATCTCTTGATCTTGGTTGATAGATGTTGCCTCTCTATTAGGTGCTCTTTAGAATCTTGCAAAAGTTTCTAAGAGAATAGCCTCCCTTGCCTTTTAAACCATAGCCGTCAAATAAATTGGCTGAAATACGTCGGGGGCTGGATTCTGGGCGATTGATCACCGAGCATCTTTCCATTTTCCAAATTTTTTTCTTCTGCAGTGCTGAGATGCTACACGAGTTAGCGATCAATCGCTGATAGCTCTGTCTTTGGCGCTAGACGCCTTGAAAGATATATATTGATCACTGGACATCTTTGAAATTTTTTTCTTCAGCGAGCGGCAACCAAAACAGCGATCGATCGCTGGTGTCGGCCAAGTTTTCTACATTAAGCGTTCGATGGAACATGAGGGGCTGGGGCGCTGAGTGCAGTTCTTCCTTGGATTGTGACTTTTCATTATTGAGATATATAAAACCATATCTAGAGAAATTGTCTATGAACATTATATAATATATTGTTGACCATTCCAAGCAATCGTAGGAAATGGCCCACAAATGTCTGCATGTATAAGTTCTAAGATGTCCAAAGTCCTTTGGCCTCAAATCTCCTTTATTGGTTTGTTTCCCCTTTATACAGTTACACAAGCATCAAAATCTGTAAAATCCAAGGGGTCTAAAATTTCTTCTGACACAAGTCTCTATATTCTCTGTTTGGAGATATGTCATAATCTCTTGTACCATAACACAATCAAATTCTCATTTGTTAAGTTTCTCTTTATGCCTTGTGTACTTAGTTGTAGGGATTCATTAAATGAAGCAATTGTGTCAATTAAATAAAGATTATCATAACCTTACAAAGAACCAGAACCAACAAATTTTGAATCATGAAACAAACTAAAGTTTATATTACCAAATGAACAAGAGTAACAAAATTTGTCCAAAGCATAACTAGAAATCAAATTTCGTGTAAAGGACGGTATAATAAATGTCTCATTAAGATCCAAATAATATACAGTCTTTAATAATCTAAATTTTCCTATTGTCTCAACTTGAATCGTCTTGCCATCACCCACATTGATGTATCTTTCACCATCACTTGGTTTTCGGCAACTCAGGCAACCCTGCATAGACACATTGATGTGAGTTGTTGCACCAGAATCTATCCACCTTGTGGGTCTAGGCACAAAGTTAAATTAACCTCAGAATAAACCAAATTAAGAAGCATACCTTTCTTAGAACGCCATGCACGATAATTGGTGCAATGCTTCTTGTGATGCCCTTCAGCTCCACAGAAGAAACAACCAATACGTTCCGGCTGATCCAGTTTCTTTTCTTGTTTCTTTTGTGGTGCAGTATTTGCAGCTTCCTTCTTTCTTTTCAGTCCCTTGTTCTTGTCCTTAGAGGTTGTGGCCATGTGAGCACTTTCTACCTTATCGTGCTTTAGCCTTTCCTCTTCTTGAACACGGTGTGAGATGCGCTCATTCAGAATACCAGACACTCCATTAATGTTTCGTCTCTGGACCAAAAATTAACTTGTATGTGATACCTTGATGTAGTAATCAAATATTGAACATGTCAAACAAAAAATATTCCTTTGGGCCTATTTATCGTACACATGTAAAACTGAATAATGATCACGTATTTATTACCACAGGTACTGTAATACCCAATACACTGAAGTCAATAATGAAGTCTGACAGAACGATTTGATCATGTATAATACTACAACTTACCGTAACCAGCTGTGCAGCAACTTCTCCTAACCAGCTATGTAGTAGTAGCACAAAAACTGTGCAGTGCTTGTAAAGCAATTGTGCAATAGCCGCACATCAGCAGCTTCTTATCCCACATTGGAAAATTGAGAAATCCCAAGCCCAAATTCAACTATAAATAAGCTCCAAGGTCGAGCTTTAAGGGCACACAACTCTCTTATCTTCTCTCGAGCCTTCTAAAGCTTGAAATAAAGCAACTGAGAGATTTCTAGTGCTTGAATAACAGCATTACGATGTATACATCGAGCTAGTAGTGGAATATTTTAGTTTAGGCGCGCAAGCTCTGCCGAAATACCAAGGGAGCATCAGCAGGGAGTCAAATTGTCCTAGAGATAACTAGCTTATCCTTGTCTTTTTAGTTTTAATTTAGAAATTACTTTGGTATTTAGTTAGATTAAAATTTAGTTTAACACTTAGTTAGCTTAATATTAGGTTTGTAATTACTAGGTAGTTAGTATTAGATGACTGATTATGATAAGTTAATGGCTAAAGGCCTAAGATCAGTAAACTAGGGTTAGGATATGCTAGAGATACGAACATAGGACATGCTAGAAATATAACAATTAGCCTTTCCTTGCTCAGCAAGAATTAGACTCTTGAACATAGAAAAATAACTAAAGCATGATTTCACTGACTAGATTACAAGACAACAATAGGGGACTAGAAGCTAGACGTCGGACACTAGGATCAGACACGTACGTCAATCCCTTGAGGTACATACAATATTGTTCCAAAAACATGATTGATGCTCGTGTAAACAAATATGTGACTACGTGCTCCTACTTGCTCTTGACTTTTATATTCCACAATTACTTGAAAAGCATGACATACATAACTTGCATTCCTGGTTATTGACTTGCTAGCCTTATTTGAATTTGACTCGATATCCTACGGGGCCGCTCAACCTCGTCTAGCCTTGATTCTAGTATGATTGTATCGGGGGTGCCTCCTGAAGCCGTTATCGGAGCAGCACAGCGTACCACGATACTATTGTTTTCGTCACTGGATGGATAGTATTGTCGTCCGTTGGCCAGCGGAGCGCACTACACATCCCCTTGGGGTACCCACCAGCCCTTGAGCAGTTATATATGTACCCTTCCGAGATTATCATTTCACATCACATTTATTACATGCATACATACATCCCCACGTTTACATTTGAGGATTATCATGGTTTTCTAATAATATGTATGTACGAACTGTTTCGCTTCGACGGGGCATATTTGCAGATTGGTGGAGGAGGCCATATAAAGGGAGGTGATGGCGTATGTCGGGGATAAGAAGCTTTAGGTTAATTGCTATTTGTCTTGTATCAGTGTAGTATCTGTAGAATAGACAACATGTTTTTGTTTTATGTCTGATGTGTTGTAATGTATATGTTGTTGTAAAAGACGTTTTTATTTATAAATAAAACTTTTGTCATATCAATTAGCTAAGCGCCCACTACTTGGTAACTATACAATTTTTGTTAAATGTTTAAATAACTTGTATTTGCATTAATTATTCGGTAAGTACGATAGGTGCTACATGTACACATGTAATTTTGTTAAATATTGATCTTCCTTTGGGCCAGTCAATATTCACATAGTTTACATGCACACAACCATTTATATTCTAAAACAAATTAATTCCCATAATATAGATCACTTTGGCGACATATTATTTAATTAATTCGTCTCAAAATATATAAAAATATACCAATAGTTGAGTTTAAAATTGCACCGAAAATAACCAAAGAATTCCAAAAATTCATTAATTAAAGTCAATTGTTGACTGTTGGCTGGATCAGGCTAAAGGTTAATCTTTTCAGATACTGCCCGTATTCCTTTTTTTTTTTCTTTTTTTTTTAGAAATTTAATTTACTGAAATAAAAATAATAATAATAATAAAAGAAGAAACCCTAACCCTAAGCCCAAGCACCAAGCCGCCACCGCAGCCGGTCGAAACTCAATGATTTAACATTCTCAATGATTTAACACGGAGTAGCTCTGACTTTATGATTATAAATCATATGCAAAATCAGAATCTCATGTTAAATCATCAAGAACTCATAGATCTGTAAGCGTAAGTGTACCTAAATCCATATTGATTAATTCTCTATAGAGTTGTGCAGCCAACCTTCCAAATCAACACGTTTTCTAAGATAATCCTTCTGTGATATCCGGAAATTAATTGCGTTAATCCCAGGGTGATTATAATCCTTAATGAATTTAATTGGAGTATTTATGAGATAATTACGATGTTGAGATTCCCAAGAATTTTAATCCGATATCGGGGTTGTTGGATCCAATGGTTGAGATTTATTCTCATTAAGATGATAAACATTGGAATTGTTTTAGTAGTAGGATCTCGAGTCTGGGGAGCTTTGGATTGAGGTTGGTAATGAAAATAGTGAGTGAGAGATAATTATTGAACACAGATGATTTTTAATGAGTCAGGGTGCGAGTATGTGAGACTCGGGTTTTTGGAGCTTGGTAGTATATATACTAAGTGGACTCGGTGTTCAACCATTCCCCACTTCACTTTCTTCTCTCCTCTTCACGCTTCTCCTATATTCCCGCTTCTCCCATTTCCCTCTTTTTCCTCTTGGAATGAAAATCGTTTGAGGCTCATTTTCGGAGCGAGATTTCTCGAAGATAATTGTGTAAGATTCTTCCCCTCACTTTTATCTTCGTTTTAATTGTGTTTTTGTGTAGTTTGGTTGTGTATGGTTATGGATTTGGGTTTTGGAGATTTTTGGTAAAAATGTTAAAATGTTGTTTTGGGCGTTTTTATTGACTTTAAATGAAGTATTTGGGGTTGTGAAGGTGTTGGGGGTATTGGTTTTGATTTTGGGTGTGAAAAACACCATTAAAGCAAAGTTTTTTCGGAAAATTTCAGGTCGCGATCGATTGCGGCTTGACGCCGATCGATCACGACATTACGTTGGATTTTGGAGACGATGTACAATACCGACGATCGATCACGAGAATCTACCGATCGATCACGGCGAGGCAGGCGATGTTGGCGATCGATCGGCCTTAAGCGACGATCGATCGCGGAGGTTGAATTTTCGGGCAGTAAGATCTCGCAATCGATCACGGGAAATGGCGATCGATCGCGGCCCCCTGTTCCTTCATTTTTTCAAAATTTGGAAAATGTCGGGATTTCGGAATTGGGGTTTGTTTGTTAGATTTTTGGGCCGATGTATACATACTAATGGGAATACTACGCTTTAAAATAAAATGGTTTGGGTTGAACTTTCATAAGACGTACTACTCGTTCGAGTTAATCGGTAACTCATTGGACATTAAGTTGGGATGGCTTGAGTAGTACGCATATTTCATTATGGTAATTAATCATCGTGGTAGGATGATGTATTTGGGGGTTGTGTACATGCTTATGCATGTGGTTGTGAGCTTATTATTGATTTTGGGTTATTAACTGAATATAGCGTATAATTCACTGAATTTTGGGGCAAGGCAGGGATTGGCTCCTGCTATCAGATTATAAGGTACGTGTAATGTACGAGCATGGTAGATATATTATTGTCATGTGTATGAATAATATATGGTTGTTACAATCATTATTGATATGCATTGAGAATCATGTGGTGCCGCTATTTAGCGAGCAATGATTATGATGGTGTCGCTGTTGAGCGAATATCGGTTATGATGCCGCCGCTGTTGAGCGTGCGATAAGATGGAATGCCACCGCTATTGAGAGAGCGATGGGATATGATGTGATAGAACTGTGAATCATTGTTAAGATATATGTGATATCTGTAAAATCATGAGTGTAATGATTTAACTGTAACTGACTATGGAATTAATGGTCTGAGCATGTGCATAGTTAATCAAAGTAATGATTAACTGATTTTGGGGATTTGACAGTTTTGGCTATTGTGATAACAGGAACAGCACGGGGGATCCCATATGATAACAATACTATACAGAGAGTATCTTTTACATTTACAGTTTTATATTCTGTAAATTATGTTGAGATGGTGTATTGGTATGCTCACCCAGTGTGTGGGCTGTTTCTGTTGGGATAGGTAGAACAGGTACAACAATAGCTCTGGAGTTGTGTTCGAGCTGTTGATTGTGAATGCTTCCAAGGGTGAGGTACCAATGACGGTATTGGGTAGCATGTTTATACAATAGATACACATTATCTATTCAATGCTCGCATGTGAGCATTCATATATGTATTGTATAAAGGTTAGAGAGTTCTTTTTCATATATGGTTGCATGCAATTAATTATGGAGCATTGCATGATGAATTGAGAACATGTTAGTATATTACGAGGTGTTTGCGTATGCTAGTGGGACGGTATTGAGAATTGAACATTATGTGGATTAATGTCAAAACTTTTATAGATGGCATATATGAAGATTTCCCTAATGTTATAAAAGCATGCACCATTATTGTGATAATATACTAATAGCGCGTTAAGGGCGCGGGATCCTTACACCTTCAGTTTCCCAATGCTCTCTATTTGACGATGGGATATAATAATAGATTTAGATGATAGATGTGATCGGGGACCATAACCATTATATATAGACAAATATCTTGTTATCTTTTTGTATTTCTATTTTAGCCATTCATAAAAATAGAAATTACCCTTAAGTCTCTACACATTGAAGGCCTACACCTATAAGACCGTTGCATTTCAACAATGTCGAAGAAAATCAACGGACCCTTATATGTCCCTAACTCGGTGATTGCTCCAGTGTACTCATCAGGGTACGGCTGCCAATTAAACTGCAAAACAACATTGCTTTTACATACTATCAAAAGAGTGTATTTATGTAAAAACTAATTTAACAGCATGTTTACTTGAGTTACTGGCTGCTCATCGAGGATATCCCTCATGATGCGTAGGAATGACTCCCAGTTTCTGTAAAGTTTAAATGGCATGACCACCTGTATATATTCAAATAAATGATTAAATGCATTAATAAATAAAATCAATTATAAAACAATGCGTATTTGTATTACCTTATACCATATGAAGCAGAAGGTAACACATTATCTGGGCCGATCATTATTTGCCCAATATGGGATCATTGGCTACCCAATTGCGGAGTCAAACTTGGGATTCGTGACCATGCCCAAATCTCATTTGTTGTAGTGACATCAATAATACAAGTTACATTGACAAGAAACATATTTTAATTTTACCTGTAAGAGTTGCAATGCACCACCTATAACTTTTTTCCCTCTCTCTGATGACGTGCACAACTCACGATACAAGTATGCCAACACCGCGCTACCCCAACTATATGTATGGGCAGAGTCGATATCCTCAAACTTCTGTAAATACAATAACCTAACAAAATTGCCTAATGAATCAGGGCACATAATTCCCCCTAACATCAATAAGTTTACAAACCCGTGTAAACTTAGGAACATCAGCTGGCGTACTATGTATCTCCAAGGGATTTTGCAGTAAATGATTTTTCAAAACAACTAATCTCAACCTCGCACCTTTAAACTCTTTGATATTTGGTGTGAATCCTAAATATGTATGGCAATATTCTTGTCATTCGGGTAGAGTCCTATCATAATCTATCCCCGACCCTACGATGCCATCTACTGGCAGCGCCCATATTACTGCAATGTCTCGCAGTGTGATGGGCGCTTCTCCCGATCTAAGAGTAAATGTGTGTGTTTCACGGCGCCATCTCTCAACTAAAGCCGTGATCAGGTGCATGTCAAGTCCAATCTTATCACAGCTATATATACCATAAAATCCAATCACGTGGAACAAATTAACAACACGTATATCTAGTGGACACATATCCCAAAAATAGATATCTGGGTTTCTCACACGAAGTATGCTATCCATAGCACCTCCCCATACATCCTCAGATCGATGTGAATACTGTAATGACAAGAGATGTGTGCCAACCGGGCCTGGTTGTCTCATTTGATCCATCTTGAAAAATAATACAAAAAATTATCAACATTAATCTCAACATTACAAAAACTATCCACTGGCTGTCCACGATCGCCGCCCTCCGACCGATGCCCACGTCGCCGGCCCACGCCGCTGCCGGCAACACTGCCCCCCACCGCCCGCCGGCCACGCACGTCGGCAACCGCCCTCCCACACCGACCCCAAGCACTAGTCACCTCAATCCGGAGTCGACTCACGACCGCCTTCTTCCGGAGCATACTTTTCACCATCTACATCACCAAAATATACACCAACAAATAATATACTCCCAATATATATATCAAAATCATAATTTAAATAAATTCAACAAATAACAAAAACAAAAAAACTTACCTTAAATAATTTGGAGAGAAATCGGACGATTTTCGCGAGCTTGTAGATGGAGAAATCTGAAATGTGTGAGTGAGCGGCGAGAGTTTAAGATAGAAAAATAGGGTTTTAAATTTCATTGGTGTCGCCATCTGAGATGGCGACACCAATAAAAAAATTTATTTTTTCATTGGTGTCGCCATCTCAGATGGCTAGCGACACCAATGAAAAATACTTTCCATTTTCAGATTTAAAGGATGTCGCCATCTCAGATGGTGACATATATTAAAAAAAATTTGTCGCCATCTGACATGGCGACATCAGAAAAATCTGATTTTTATGAAAAGTCGCCATGTCAGATGGCGACTTCATTTAAATTTGCCATCTGACATAGCGAATTCGGTTAATTTGTTAATAAAAAAATGGGTTATACTGTTAAATACTTTAAAAATATCGATTAAATCATTAAAAAACCCTATAATGAGATATCGTCTCTGAAGATACTGTCTTAAGATTAGTTCAATGTAACCGTTTTGGAGACAACTTCTCACCCAAAAAATTCGAAGTGATAGCGGCACCCTTATATTTTAATGTATATTTGTATTGTAACAAAAAAGAGTTTAAAACTTTACTTTATACTAAATTTAATATATATGCATACATCACGTGCTACATGTATTATTCTATTTATATGCACGTATATAGATACATAGATACGCATATATAGATACGTTTGCACGAGATTTTAAAATTTTTAGGTTACGATAAGTCTGGATACAGACTTTTTTTTGAGTTTTTTAACATATTTATCGATAATATTTATTACGCAAAACATCATATAATTTTTTTTCAGATTTCACTTTGTAAAATTTTAGTTTACAAACATTACATCCTAAAGCATAAAATTGATCAAAACCTGCAACACATCAAAAACTCGATAGTGACTCTCTTATCCGTCAATCTACAATGGAACTACGACACAAGTTTCTTGATTTAGCGGCTCCCCCTTTCACCTTCTTCTCCCTTATGTTTTTCTTGCCACCATTCCAACTTTTCAAGTCCTCCCTCTAAATTTTGGGCACCATATTCAGCGAAGTTCTCTCCTGAAAAGTCGTCCTCCGGCATTGGTGAAGTAAGTTTAAAATCTTGTTATGGTAATTAAATTTAATTTTACTCATGCATGGCTTCCTCATTTGCATATGAGAATTCCCAAGAAAGAGGGATGAAAACCAATATTAATTACCATCTGAATATCATACTAACGATATTAATTACCATCTATCTAATTGAATATCATATTACTATACTCAGTGTTAGTTTGATAGGTGTAAATTAAATACAGAAAAGCACTCGTGCATGGTAATTGTTGAGGTCTGCAATTTAGATATGTAATGGTGTGCGATTTTTTATGAATTTTTGTTTTTCTGGTGGCAAGAATGTTGCATATCAATATGCTAAAATGGGGGCATGCTTCGTTCTGGGGGTAAGGAGGGGAAAAAGCCTTCAAGAAGAGGCTGAAGAATTAGGTCGCCAGATGTCGTCGTGATGAGTGCGGATGTTTCAAGAGTGGAGGACTGCAGGAGGGTTGATGAGTGCAAAATTACGGCAAACATACGATGTCAAGTTTTAGTATAATGGTTTGAAGTATGAGTGTCGACCCCACATAGATTTGAGTATAAAGTTCATACTAAATACTGAATTAGAATAATCTTGACTTTATTTAAAAAATCAATTTGGAGAGTAGATTACTAAATTAAATAAACTACGCAAATTGTAGGCAAAAGCAGATTAAGGGAATTAATAAGAGACGAGTTCTAGAGGTTCGATTTCACTTGTTCATCCAATGTGATCATTATTTATCTATCTCGATATTATGAATTTTCCTAGTTTATTAGTCAACAACACTTAATTATTTGTTACTCACTTTACCAAGTGATAAGTAGAAGTTATTATTCAATATCAATATTGATATCTCTATCTAAAATAAAATATCAAACAATATAATTTGCACAATGAATTATAGGCTTGTCGAACTCTATAAACATCCCCGATATGTTTTCCTATGTTCCTACACAATCCCTTTTCCGAGCGATAAATTATTAATATTATATCATTCAATCTATGACCCAATAAACTAAAAGTGTTAAGATCAGAAAACACAAACAAACTGAACAAAAAAACCAAATATATAAATCAATAAACGCAAAATATTATTTCAAAACAAGCTATGTCGTTCCCCATAATTAAGAAGTTAATTCATGATGATTTCTAAGAAATAAACAATCATAGTTCTAAAACTCATAATCAATCCAAGAGAGATATACAAAACACAAATAGAAGAGAGAAGTTCCGTCCCTAGATCCTGCTTTCTTCGTACTCATACCCGAATCTCTTGATCTTGGTTGATAGATGTCGCCTCTCTATTAGGTGCTCTTTTGAATCTTGCAAAAGTTCCTAAGAGAATAGCCTCCCTTGCCTTTTAAACCATAGCCGTCAAATAAATTGGCTGAAGTACGTCGGGGGATGGATTCTCGGCGATTGATCGCCGAGCGTCTTTCCATTTTCCGATTTTTTTCTTCTGCAACGCTGAGATGCTATACGAGTTAGCGATCAATCGCTGGACATCTTTGCAATTTTTTCTTCAGCGATCAAGCGGCAACCAAAATGACGATCGATCGCTAGTGTCGGCCAAGTTTTGTACCTTGAACGATTGATCGCCGGAACATGAGGGACTAGGGCGCTGAGTGCAGTTCTTCCATGGTTCTTCTTCCTTGGATTCTCTTCCACCTATTATCATCATTTTATGCCATTTTCATCGTATAAAGTCGTTCTTCCTTGAATTCCTCAAAAACATAAAACAAATACAAAAACTCGTAACTAGCATAAATCCAATTAAGAAACATAAGTGCAAAAACACACTTATCAATCCATCACTTTGGAAGATGTGGCAAATTTCAGCTCATTAATTTTTATTTTTGTTAGAAAGTATAATAAATAATTTTCGAAATCAATCTTTATCTTTTACTTTTAATTCAGCTTGTTTTATTTTGTTAAAGGTCTTTAATTATGAATTACTATAAAAGAAGTTAAATAAAATATATTTGATTTCCAAGATTATTATTCCTGTTGTTTTTTAGGTGGGATTTTGTAAATTGAATGTGCTTCAGCGATGTTTTTTGAAGTGGATCATCTGGTAAAAAATGCTGGTATTATGTCAGTAGCCATGCTCGAAGAAATAGAAGATGTTACTGAATTAAAACAAATAAAGGTATGCGAAACCATGTATATTAATTTATTGCTTCATTTTCGGACCATCCATACTTGTAGAATTTATATTTATTTAAATTGTCAAGACCTTAAATTTTTTGGAATGTCGACTTTGCTGAAAATGCTCGATTATGGAAATTGAAAATGCTACTAAATATTGGTACTCATCATTGTTCTATCTTATTGTATATTCTTACAAATAAAATAATATATGTTGTGTCCTCAACTTCTCGGGCTTCGTTTTTATGACCCGATTCGCTGCCCCATTTCTCCGGATCGCGACCTTTGTCCCTGCCATTGTAGTGGTACATGTGTCCTCCATTGCAACTAAACATGAGGGTTGTGCTTATTGCGGGGCTTAACCCAACACCTTGCATAATTGAACCAAAATTAGCATTGGATGCACTCAATTTTACATTTGGTGCACTAAAATTGGACATTGGCGCAATAAAAATGGGTAGTGGACAATTTAGTGCGTCAATGTCCAATTTTAGTGCACCAAATGTAAAATTGAGTGCATCCAATGCTAATTTTGGTTCACAATGTCCAAATTTAGTGCACCAATGTCCAATTTTAATGAATTCAATGTCCAATTTTAGTGCACCAATGTCAAATTTTAGTGCACAAATATCCAATTTTAGTGCATCAATGTCCAATTTTACCATATTGTGAGGGCACGGTCATAATCAAGTGTTTAATTATCACACAATGATTATTCTACATAAACAGCGAAAGATTTGTTTAAAATTTATTAATAAGTGGCCCTAAATTTTTTTCAATACTACATATATCATATTACTGAAAATATATGTAATACAATTTTCTCATCTACACATATTCATTAACCAAGTACTTAATCAATCTCACATATATTTCATATCAAATACATCTACACGGGGCATACCCCAGCGAGTAAATTAATTATTAAAAAATATTTATCAAAGGACTGGGTCGTAATACTCATAAACATAAACATGAGCTCGCTCTCACGGAGCTCTGGTACTCCTCGATGCTTCCTCTCGAGCATTCATAGGATGTTAACCTACAATATCTGTCATGCCCACACAACAAAGACATGACAACATGTGATGCCTAGACTTAATTATCTTAATTAAATTCAGTTGGATGTGATAATTAAGGAGTAACAATGAATGAGCATGGTTTTGCATTTGAAATCGGTTTTGAGATAAATCGAGTATGATTAGAGTACGTGATAATTATGAAATTATTATATGAAATTATGCAAGTTAATTTGATTTCATATGGCATAAGTGGAGGTTAATATGCTTGTTGGTGTATTGAATTGTTAATGAGTGGGTTAATGGCACAAGTGATTTTTATAAGGGAATTGGGTGCCAACTCCAATAAAACACATACAAACATCATTCTTCACCTAAAACTCTTTACAAGCCCCAAACCCTTTTATGGCGTTTCTTGTGCATATTGTTGATTTGTTGAAGGAAAATGAAGTGCCAGTGTTAGTGTTGAGATTTGATGCTTGAAAATGGAGTTTCTCGCCAAAACAGAGTATCGCGATCGATCGCGAGGCAACACCGATTGATCACGCTATGTCAAGCCATTCTTGGGTGATATTCAGCTCCGCGATCGATCACGAGCTAGGCAACGATGATAGCGGAGGGTCGAACTTTGAAATCTTGATTATTGAGGGTCGCGATCGATTGCGAACTATTGTCGATCGATGGTGAGATGCAAAGTTTTGAAAAATTAATATTTTGTTGGAAAGTTGAGATGGTGTATTTTGTGATTGATTCACATGGTAATTATGATATTCTAAGGAAACATTGAACAATGAAATAAGGTCATATATGATGAACCTTAGAAAAGTGTATACGACATGCTTGAGTTAGTTGATGACTCGAATTGATAAATGATAAAATGGTATGGTTTGAGTAATATACATAGTATGTTAATTTATAACTGAGTATGATAGGAGGCATGACGAGTTTATATGATATATGTGGTATGGTTGTGAGAGTTATTGATGAGATATTAATATTGAATTGATAATCAGTATAGATACTGCATGAGCCTCAGATGGTTGAGGATCCCTCAAATACGTTGTCGACTTAAGGTACGTAGTGACGTACAAGCAGGTATGCTTAATATTAATTACCAATTATGATTATAAATGTATGGAAACTGGATAGGTGGTAAGTTAATGGATTGAGAACTCATGATGAATTATTGTGATACCACTATTGAGCGTGCGATGGTTATGATGCCGCCGCTATTGAGCGTGCGATGGTTATGATGCCGTAGCGGTTGAGTGTGTGATGGTTATGATGCTGCCATTGTTGAGCATGCGAGGGATTATGGTACCGCTGCTATTGAGCGAGCGATGAGATATAACTAAGAAATTGACGACCGTAGTGTATTGGATTTCAAATTTCAATAAATCCTTGTTGTAATGGTCTAGTATTTATTGATTGTGAAACTGATGGTTTACGAAGATGAGTACATTAAATCATTGTTGTAATGATTTAATCGAATTTGGAACTGATGAAATTGGATATTGTGAGAAAATGAACAGTGTGAGAGATCTCATATGGTTTTGGTATACCCAGGGAATATTTCCTTAATCTACAGCATTTTATACTGTAAATCATTAAATGAGTATTCGATATTATTGAGATTATGTTGTTCGTATGCTCAACCCATGTGGGGACTGTTTCTGTTTAAACATGTAAACAGATACGACATTGGTTCTGGAAACGAGTTCGACCTATTGAATGAGGATGCTCTTAGGAGCAAGGTATCTTTGTTGGTATGGAATAATATCTCTTATACAATTGATACACAATTATTTGAACAATGCTCGTCTGTGAGCATTTTGATATTTGTATATGGTTTGTATAAAGATCTGAGAATTCTCTTTTCATTTGTGTGTTGCATGAAATTATTTAAGGATATAGTTGCATAATGAATTGAGAATTTGATTAGTGCACATGAAGTGTATACATATGCGAGTTGAATTGTTTTGAGAATTGAGTGTGTGCGATTATGTCGAGAAATTTTCTAGTAGTCATGCCAAAATTACGAAGCATGTAAATGAGAATTCCTAATGACAAAAAGTGTGTACACTAATGACGAGTTAAATGAACTAATGAAGAGATTAAGAGCCGGGTCCTTACACAACCCCTATGAAGGGGGTCAGTAACCCAGTACGAGAAACATGTAAAGCACAATAGTATGACAAAGTATCATGCGATGCTTGTCGTGCATGAATGCAATGTGTGTACGGGATAACAATCTCAAAGCGTCGATATGCCCGGAAGCAAAGGAAAGATCATCAACAATATCAAGCTCGAGCATAGGGTGACGACACACACAGTGTGTTGTGTTGTGCCCAGCATCCCTTGTGTCTAGGTCTGGCGACAACGAGCGTGACAACAGTTTCTACCTAAAACTGCATGTCATCGACGTGGCCAACGTCCACATGATACTATAGATCTCATCATGATCAAATGGTATCAAAGAAGTATTAAGATAAATATGATATACCTAATGTCCATGCATCTCAATGTATCATGTAATCTCATATGATGCAGCTTCTTATATCATCTAATCACATATTATGCAGTTCAATGTATCATAAATCACATAGGAATCACATAATGACAAATACATCATACCCATGGAACATCACATGTCTTTGTCAGACATCGTGATATAACTGATTTTCTACGTACCTAACATCGCTGCTAAAACTACCCAGTAATCCTCGAATAGGCCTCGGGATTTATTTACCTGGTCATTTACATCTCAATTTATTAAAGTGTTAACATACTTCATAATAACATGTTCAAAATCCAAACATTGACCCATAACAAACTTCTTAAAATTAAAGATTACGTGCTCGTATTAATAGGCTTATAATTTTTTCGATGCTTAACCAACTCTAAGTTCCAGTTTGACAACTTTTCGTTCATTTATTAAAGCAAATTAGGTCTAAACAACTCTAAATTCCAGTTTGACCACTTTTCGTAAGAAAACACATAACTAATTCATACGACATCGAAATGACTTGATTCTAGTGGGAGAATCGAGATATCTCAAACGTCTACAATTCATATTTTATGATCTTTAAGCTAAATCGTTCATCTTGAGGTACATTTTTATCAAAATATTACAACCTAAAAACTCGTATCTACCATATTTCCAGATTGCATAGATTGTTGGTAAGATTAGCATAACTTCTTCATCCTAACTCCAACTTGAGTGAGGCCAGTGTCAAATGCACGATAACATCTAACATTACAACTCTTATTTGGACATCAACATCAAAATCGAAGCCAATTATTCCCAGCAACACTACGAACACAATGCATAAAACTCGCATGCCTTGAATTTTCAGATTGCACACATTTTGGTAAAATGACCATAATATTTTCATCGTAATTCCAAATTGAGTGATTTTGGTGGAAACATACAACTAACTCAATGTACTACAACGTTTATTAGGGACACCATCTTCAAATTCGAATCACAAAATCCCAAATTTCGAAACAAAAGCATGCATATGTATTGTTTCGAAACTGAATGCATTTGACAACAACTTTTTCTTCTAATACATCAACATTTCCATATAATTGCGCAATAATTCAACCATTTCATTATATATATATATATATATATATATATATATATATATATATATATATATATATATATATATACCTTCAAAGGTCGAGATCTGAAGCTACAAAACCAACCAAGATCGTCCCAAGCCTGAAACCCACCCACTCACACATGTGCTTTTGCTGCACCACTTCTAATCCTTGGTTGAAACTTCAAATTCTTGAAGCATACTATTCTCCTAGCTTTGTAGTTCCCAAAACATAGCTTGCATGTGGATTTTGGTCAAGTTTTATAGATCAAATTGAGGCCAAGAAGCAAGAAAATTTCGAAATTGAAAGGAGAAAAGAAAGAGCCAATCGATGGTTTCAAGGTGGAGTGATGAGGAAGATTCAATTTTCTTTTTGGTCTTGTTGGTCTCATAATTCTCTATGTATGTACATGTATGTATTGTATTATGCCTAAAATGTATTTTAATAATATATATGTGTGCAAGTGTCGTGTATATTTAAAAAAAAAAACACACATATATATATTTATTTATTTATTTACTTGAAATTAAATGTGTCGTACTATGGAACACATTTATTTGTAATCCATATTTTTAATTATCCGGGTTTTGCATAATCATCGTTAATCGGATTAGTTAGTAACAGGGGTGCATCAATGTCCAATTGTAGTGCACCAATATCCAATTGTAGTGCACCAATATCCAATTTTAGTACATCCAAGGTCCAATTTTAGTTCATCCAATGTCCAATTTTAGTGCATCCAATGTACAAAGAATTGTGTATCAATCTACAAAAAACGTGCACCAATGAATGCACAAAAACCATGCACCAATGTACACAAAATCGTGCATCAATGCATAATTTTAGTGCATCCAAGATCCAATTTTAGTATATCCAATATCCAATTTTATTGCGCCAATATCTAATTTTAATGCATCAATGTCCAGTTTTAGTACATATAAAGTCCAATTAGAGTGCATCCATGTTCAATTCTAGTGCATCCAATATCCAATTTTAATGCACCAATATCCAATTTTAGTGCTTACAATATCCAGTTTAGTGTGATGCACGTAAGATTTAGGCTGATATTGAAATTGGTTGATGCACACACGATTTATGCTGAAATTAAATTGCTTTAGGTTGATGCGCACATGAAATTGCTTTAGGTTGATGCACGCACGGTTTTGTTTTAAACCCTGTAGTGCACGACTTTTAACCTTATGTGCACGAACTTCTCTACCTCCACGAACTTCCCCTCAAAATCCCACGAAATCGCCGAAACTCCATCAGTATCTGGTCCCGTCTTCAACACAACCCACCGAGATGAAGAGGTCGAGGAAATGGGTTAGCTATGGAAAAAAAACGTGAAGAAGATTCAAGCAAAAACATCAACCATGAAGACGATGGATGTAATGAAAAAATTCAAGGGCCCCGCTCTTTCTCTCCCTCGATTGTTGATTTAACAGCAACCATAGGAAATGGGTTTGCTACATAAATGAAAGTAATGAGGATTACACGGGAAAATTCAAAACAGCAACTAAAAAATTCAAATAACAAAAAAATATTACATACCTGCGGGGATTGGTAGAGACCTCACCGATGAAATCCTCTGTAAGAGTATGAGAGGTTGGCGGTGGATGGCAGGGATTGAGGGGAGTCGGAGAGAGATATAGTGATTTTTTTAACAAGCAATTGGTCTAACCTAGTATTTTTGAATTTGGGGTATTTTAGTAAACAAAAAAAATCTTTAATAAGATAAAGTTTTAAATTGGACATATGTGAATTTGGGTTGTTAAAAAAAGTAGATGGTTATGTAATGTTTTTTCCTCGTATTTAGTTGAATTATTGTTTTGTAGCTGATACCTTTTCACAATTATCTCTTATAATAATCTTATATGTTGTTGAATGATTGTATGAAGGCACAAGTGAGCATGATTCTAGTCCAAAGGGTCCAAAGCTGCACGAAGGCGATATTTAACAGTGCGTGCGATACGTTACACCAAACCATCTTGGTTTAGGTTTACATTGGTGGAATAGATGTAATGGATATTGGCACGACGATACTGACAAGACATGATCACGGATTTTCAAAATTTTCAGGATACGACACGGCTGAGACACGCCTGTATAATTTATATATATATTATACAATACTATATTACAGAATATTAAAATTCACATTTTTTAGATTCTAAAACCAAGAAAAAGCAACAAAAATATTCTTACAAAATACAAGAAACATATAAATAAATCCATGTCGCTGGAATTATTATAGTATCAGTCATACTAGCACCAAACACGTATTACTTCAATTAACATAAAGTTTAACAAACACGTCCAAGTAAAAGATAAACAAAAATATCTTTCCAAATTCAAAAACATATAAATAAATGCATTAATATCACCCATAATAACACCAGCTGTATATTAGTTCAATTGACATAAATTTTATTTTTTACATCCATATTTCATTTACCCAAAACTTTTTTTAAATTGTACAATTAACACAGAAAAGTGTCGTTTCTGTATTGGACACGCACATCGACAGTGTAGGACACGAGTTTTTGATTTTGAGAGGAGTGTCTGACATGGGTGTCCGCTTTAATTTTTTTTTTAGAAAATTAAGGACACGCCACGTGGCGTGTCCGATGAGTGTTCGAGAAGTGTATGTGTCTCAGTAGTATCCGACACTACACCTAGAGATTTTTTGGAGTGTCCATGCATTATAGATGTACAGATTATTGTACATGACTATCCCCGGAATGCATCCAAACGAGGCATTCGGAAAGAAGCTTGTCGAGTAGTCAACTACAGCGGACCCGTGCAGATGCAGGATCTGTAGGTTATGTGTTGTTGAGATTGTTCCATATTGAGAAACTAGAAGTCATGTTAGCTCTTTATAATATATCGGTTACTTTACTCAATTGGTTATGAGTTGTAATCTCATATGTTCTTAACATGGTATCAAAGCAGACTTTTCATGTGATTGACTATTCAACCCACGTGCTCACCGTTCCGGCTTTATCAATCCACATGTTTGACTTATATAATGTCAATGTGAGAGGGCATATTGAGAGTTGTCTTACATTAAAAAACTACAAGCTATGTTAGTTCTTTATAAGATACATGAGTTACTCCACTCATTGTCAATTGGTTATGAGTTGGAACTTCGTGTATTCTTAACATTTTTTTATTACAAGTTAAAAGGTTGAGTTTGTTGTATAAGTTGATGTGCTTGTGTTTGTATTTGTTGTAAGAATAATGATTTTGTTTGTGGTTCGATATAAATAAAAGATGAAACTGTTGTGCTCTCTCTCTCATATTTTTGGAATTCCTTCAGGTTGAAGAGAATTTTAAGTGATCATCAGTGCAAGACTTTGATTTAAATGCTTCATTATATGTTTAATGTTATATTTAATTTATGGAGTACTCTTTTTTTTTAGTTCAATGTTTTTGTTTTCTATCATTTTCCGAATAAACTGAATTTTTCAAAACATGCTAGAAAAAATTAGAATTTTTACTGAAAAATCTAATGAAAATTGAAGTTTGTTGGACTGTTTTTTTACAAATATAAAACAAATGTTTGATTTAAATAAATTGAATTTTTAAATTTAATCTGTCTGGTTATATTTTCCTCATCCATAATTTTCTCATATTATTATTTTTACTATAGTAGTTAATTTTATTGATTTTGTTATGTTTTAAGACTTTAAAAATAAATATACATACTACTTATTTTTAAAATTTCGGCTCTAGCTAGTTCCAGAATCATCACTTTTTTGTCCTTTTTTTCTTTTTTAAGAAACAAACGATGATTTGATTAATAACATATAACGTGTTCTAGGTAATTTCTTGAACTCTCTGTAGAAATTAGAGCATTTTAGCTCGATGATGCGCTGCTTCATTATCATTTCTTCTAACCAAGTGAATATCGGGATTTCAGAAATAGAAATGATGTACCGATTTGTTGAAAGATTTTCATCCCTTTCAGAATCCAAATAATCTAATTTGAACTGTGGGTAAGTTTTTATATATTATCATTACCCAAGAGCATGCACTAGGAAGAATCTGGTAAATTCTGGACTTTATTTTATTATTACTCACAACTTTTTGATTTACTTTTTCTGGGTATGATTATAATTAGTTTATTATAGTGCAAGGATCATTAACTAAACAACCCTTATTGAATTTCTACATCTGTAAAGCACAAATTATTTAATCTCCCATCATATTCTATCTGACAAGAGTTTAAATGAACCACCAAGTGCAGCACATTCTTTCTTTGAATTTGATTAGTGGTTTTTAGATGTAGTAAATACAATTTAAGGGGATAAAATATAATTTCCCGTGAAACACAAGATTAGAGGTAGTGTTTTTTGGAGGGATGACACTCGTCAGCCCTTTGTCTGGATGTCGTCCGCCATTGGCTATATATATATATGATTCACAGCATCATCAAAAGTATGTGAACCTTTATTCTCCATCTTTTTATATCTTCTCCCACAGAGAAAAAAAACTGTAAAAAAGAAAGCTATGGCGCTCAAGCAGAAGTGGGATTTGGTGGTATTATGTGTTATAGTTTGTGGAGTATTGGCTATGTGTCCAAGAAATGTGGCGGGTGCAATTGGGATTGATCTTAATCCATGTACACTGCCTGAATGCATTGCTGCATGTAAAAACTTGTTGGAGGGCAAGTATGTTGATGCAACATGTGCACTTGGATCCAAAGGAAAGTACTGTATTTGCTTAGGATGACCAAGGTTTGATACTGGTGACGAGCATTGATGCATTTGAATTGGGTTTATGATGCATATTATTAGAATCCATTAGTCTTTCTTCCCTTCTTCCTATTTTTTTTAGCTAGTGGAGAAATTGATCTTGTGGATTAGAGGGTTTGTGGCCGATATCTTGTTTATATCTTCGATGTTTTGATATGTGAACACCATGATTCGCAATATCGGTCGTGGAACGACAACTGTTACAATAAACTTCTAAGCTAAAACGGATATGTAAGTATAACAGCGATTTCACTTCTCGGAACGATGATTCGTGGCCAATCGCGGCTCTTGCGGAACATTTTTACTTTTTCGACTTTTTCCAACTTTTTATTTTATTTTTTCATTAAAAATTTGTCCAAATTATCTATTATTTTTATTTTTTCTTTAAAAAAAAATCCACGGTAATAAAGACGACAATTCTGATAAAGGTCAATGGAATTGGAACAACGCCCTCCACGACTGTGTCGGCGAACCATGGTGAACATCTACGGTTTACAAATACTACTGCTGAATCGCAACATATTTCCTCAAGACAAATAATATAAAAGAATTGTAATAATGAACAATATTGTTGAGAAAGTTGAAAGCCTTATACTAATTTCAATGAACATTATCAGTCTGATACTCCACAGAGGAAGACTCCTTACTGTTGTTTATCCCGGCACTATATATATTTGGCAACACTTTTTGTTGGAAAATTGTGAAAAGTGAAAAAAAAATTAATGCTCGATTGATCGAGCGGGCTAGAAAATTCGTGTCTTTTTTAACAGTAGCTTGATCGATCGAGCTCCTTGGTCGATCGATCGAGCACTGTATCTATTTTGTGAAAGGAGTTCGATCGATCGAGCATTGTATCTGTTTTGTGAAATGGTATGTTCATTCACGTTTCGAGTGTGATTTTTTGCGATATAGTGCCTCCAAATGATGTTCATTCGGACTTGTTTTTTGTTTACTATATATATAACATAACCCCACTTGTTTTAAAAATGGAATTTCGAAATTCACATCATATTTGAATATCAAAATTTGAGTAATTTTGTGTCTTCATCATTGTTATGGTTGAGCGTTTTTAGACCTTTGTGGTTTAAAGAATTTGTGATTTCGAGTACTCCTATCACAAATCATAGTCGTTGTATCTTGGGAGACAAATTGCCAAAGTAAACCTGTTAGTTCCGGATTTTAAAGATGACAAAACGGATCAGACCGATCAAGACGTTAAACCATGACAAATCAGATCACACCGATTTGGTCTATCGCAAAATCAGAACGGATCGATGTAAACCAGTCTGACCAGATCGAAGCTCTAGAGCAGCTCGATAAGTATCAGATCAGAACAGAGAAGATTGGATAAGCCTCGTTCTTCAGTCCGAATCATTAACGGCTATTTATTGAAGCATTTAATGATGCAATTAATGATGAAAAAGACCAAGGATTGAAGATTACCTTAAAAGGTAAGACGACAAAGAAGAGCTTACCTGACAGACGCCGAAAGCTTAGACCATAAAGGCATAAATGCCTAAAAGAATAAGACTGAAGCTTATTCAGAGATTGAGCATAGTCAAGAGTTGCACAGAAAACGAAATAATGTCGTTGGTATAAGCAACTATATAAGGATGCAACTAAAGAACTCAAAGGGACGACTGATCTATCAAGAAACGAAAAGAAAACTAAAACAGCACAAGCTTACAAGTCCAGATATTCTTGAGCAGAACCACCTTCATAAGATATTCATCTTACCAGTCTGCTCAAAGTTTTCATAAGCACAGCATATTGTAATATTTGATCTTCATAGGATCATTGTGTGCATAGACAAGATCAGTCTGTCTTTTGTATTCTTTACAAGATAGAGAAGTGAAATTCAATTGTAACTGTCAGACAGTGTGTGTCTGAACAGATCGAGAGACTAGGAGTTTCAGTCTGGTAGTAGGGTAAATCCAGCTGAATCGGGTTTGTACAACGGGATTGTATAAATCAAAGTCTTCTAGTGGAATCCTTCCTTAATTGGAAGAATGGGAGACGTAGAAGGATTACACCACCTTCGAACTTTCAGAAACATATTCTGTCTTTTATCATTCCGCACTAAGTTACACTCTGTAAGCCATCGAGCCGTTCTTACTAGTCTAGAACAGATCGTTCCGCACTATTATATTCAGTGGTCTGTTCTGCTGAGAAGTTGATTAAGAAATAGATTTCACTCACTAACCCGAGAGAAATAAAAAAGGAATAATTTTAAAGGAGTGTTCATCCCCCCCCCCCCCCTCTAAACACTCCTGACCGATCCTAACAAGTGGTATCAGAGCCAGGTTGTCTTAATCATCAAAGATACTTGGACTGATGGCATCATTCAACAAGATTCTTATGTTCTCAAAAGAAGACTATGATGATTGGAGAATCAGAATGCAAGCTCATCTGACAGCACAAGATGACGATATGTGGTTCGTCATCACTGATGGACCAATGAAGATCTTGAAAGTCAATACAGCTGCTGCCATTACTGGTGGTGAACCCCAAATGGTCGAGAAGGACAGATCCCTCTGGACAAATGAAGAAAGGAAGAAACCAAATCTAGACAACGTAGCCAAAGACATCTTGTTCAAAACGTTGGATAAGAATATGTTCAGTAAGATCAAAATGTGCTCAACTGCCAAAGAAATTTGGGAGAAGATAGCAGAGTTATATGAAGGGAACGACGAGACTAAGGAAAACAAGCTGACCGTTGCTCTACAAAAATTTGAGAGCATAAAAATGAAGCTTGGAGAAACTCTAAACGAGTTTGATGAAAGAGTCACTGGTATTATCAATGAACTAAATGGTCTGGGCAAGAAATATACTAACAGAGAGATTGCTTTGAAAGTAATGAGAGCATTGCCAAAGGAATGGGATGTCAAGACAATTGCAATGAGGGAGTCTAAAGATCTGAACAAAGTTGAACTCCATGATTTCGCAGATCTTAAGGCGTATGAGTTTGAACTGATCACCAGAGGTGAAGCAGAGCCATTCATCTCTCAACCAAACAAAGCACTGGCGGCCATTCCAGACCAGACCACCCCTTCAACAGACCGATCTATCGAACAGATAAGTAATGATGCTATGTCATTATTTATTAAGAAATTTGGTAAATTCATGTCTAAAAATAAACAGAATTTCAAACCTTCTCATCACTATAAATCGAGAAAAGACGATGCTGTTAATGATCAAGCTTGCTACAATTGTGGTAAGACCGGACACTTTATTGCAGACTCCACCAGACCGAAGAAAGATGAACGAAAAGAAAGGCATCGTGATGACAAGAAAAAGAAGCACTACAAAGATCATAAAAATCATCATGGGAAGTCCCAAAAGGTTCTGGTAGCAGAGGAAGGTAACAGCAAGTGGGCTCGGACTGACTCAGAATCAGAAAGCTCAGAATATTCATCCAGCGAAAGCGAAGAGGAAATCCAATGTCTAATGGCAGATGAAGAAATGAGTCAAACAGACGAGGTATTCGATCTTCACTCAAATGAATTCACACGTGAAGAGCTCATGTCTGCGCTGCAAGACATGGTTAATGATTATAGAATATTAGCTGAATCATTTGAGAAAACTAAAGCTAAAGCCAATGATCAAATAGATGAGCATATTAAACCAAGCTGCTCTGAGCTAGGTGAATACAATAATCTAAAGATCGAGCTGAATAAGCTGAAAATTTCTTATGAACAGCTCCATGAAGAAAACAAGAGAATTAGCACACAAAATGCTAAACTTCTCATGTTTTCAAAACATGGACAAAATCAAGAGCATCACTGGAAGAATTGCAAGAGGTAAAAAGAAATGTCGGTGACATCACCGGCATAGGCTTTGACATCAATGACTTCACCAAAGTTGAATCTGAATTGTTGCTGGTAAAGAACAAAATCAAACAGATGATATTTGTTAGATCCAGCACAGTATATGAAACCGAAGTGCCTACAATTCAAAAGGGAGTCTCCTTTGGGGATCAAGGTTTGAGAAAAGGAATTGGGTACGTTAACCAAGCCAAAGAAAAGGCATCAGCAAGCTTTGTGTCTGTGAGACCAAACCTAAAGGTGCAAGATCTAAGGCAAGGAAGACCATCCAACTACTATAACTCAAAACCAGTTCAACGAAGATATAGATTACCTTATAAGAATCAAAGGCTTCCATATCGCACACATCATCACACACAACATCGAAATAGATCAGCTCACATCACACCAGACACACACAAGCCATTAAACCTGATTCAGGTGTGGGTTCCCAAAGGGCTAATCCGTTCTGGACCCAAGTAGGATTGGGTACCAACAGTAATTATGCTTGATGACAGGTACTGAAGAAACTAGTGTCGGACTGGTACTTAGACAGTGGGTGTTCTCGTCACATGACAGGAAATGTCGAGCTGCTGTCTGAAGTCACAGAATGTACTGGACCAAAAATCATCTTCGTGGATAACTCAAAGGGTAAGACCGTGGGCAAGGGTAAGATTGTACATGGTAATATTACTATCAATGATGTGCTATTAGTTGAAAATCTATGCTATAATCTGATTAGCATAAGTCAACTATGTGATAATGGTTATGCTGTAGAATTTCACAAACACACATGCACTGTCAAAATATCAGATTGTATGACCATGCTTGTAGGAATCAGAAATGGAAACACATATAAGATTAACTGGAACTTCTCAACCTGATAATCCTACTTGCTTCATCGTGAATAATGATAATAAACACTGGCTATGGCATAAACGCTTGAATCATCTCAACTTTAAGACTATCTCTAGCCTGTGTAAACATGATTTAGTTGTCGGTCTGCCCAAGATCGACTTTGCCAAGGATAAGATCTGTGAAGCTTGCCAAATGGGCAAACAGATCAGTTCATCCTTCAAAAACAGGAATGTCAAATCCTCCTCACGTTGCTTAGAACTATTACATATGGACTTGTTTGGTCCCATACCAATAACAAGTTTAGGGGGAATTCGGTATACTCTTGTTGTTATTGATGATTACTCACGTTTTACATGGACTATATTTTTGAGCAGTAAAGATTACACCGGTCCGAAGTTGATCAAGCTGCTGAAACGCACTCAGAATGAGAAATCATCAAGTATAGATAGAATTCGAAGTGACAAAGGCACTGAATTCTCAAATCAGAATCTTGAATCTTTTCTAGAAGACCAAGGAATTAAGCATGAATTCTCAGCCACTCGAACCCATCAACAAAATGGAGTTGCAGAACGAAGGAACAGAACGCTTAAGGAGGCAGCAAGGACAATGCTTGCAGACTCTGGAATTTCCCAAAAGTTCTGGGCAGAAGCTGTAAATACTGCATGCTACACTCAAAATCGATCCATGATTAACAAGAAGTTAAATCTAACTCCATATGAAGTATGGACAGGTAACAGACCGTCTATCTCTCACCTTCATGTATTTGGTTGCAAATGTTTCGTTCACAATAATGGTAAGAATCATCTTACAGCATTCGAAGCTAAGTCAGATGATGGAATAGTCTTAGGATATTCATCTAATAGTAAAGCATTTCGCATCTTCAATAATCGAACCTTGACTGTAGAAGAACCAGTTCATGTAGTGTTTGATGAATCCTTGTGTATTAGGGTAACAAGGAATTAATTCAAAATCAGATGGAAAATATCCATCTCGAAGCTAACAGTGATGATGAGATTGTAGCTAATAGATCAAGAGACAATCCACCAGAACCTGAAGTCCCAGATAGACCGGATCAAGGCATTGAAGCTCTTCCAGATCGAGCCGATCCGGAGGTTCTGAACTCTAATATTAAAGCAGATGCTGATAATATTACTACTACTAATCCATCTGGACCAGATAATCCAGAATCAAGCTATCGATGGACAAATAGGCATCAACCTGATCTAGTAATTGGAAGTCCTTCTGCACCCATAAGAACCAGAGGACAGATGATGGATGAATTCACTCACGCCACTTTTATATCTAATCTGGAACCCAAACAGATTAATGAAGCTTTGACTGATTATAACTGGATAAAGGCCATGCAAGAAGAGCTTAACCAATTTGAACAAAATCAAGTCTAGAGATTAACCCCCAGGCCAAGTGGTCTGCATGTTATTGGAACCAGATGGGTTTTCAGAAACAAGCTAGACGCAAATGGAGTGATGGTTAGAAACAAGGCCAGACTGGTGGCACAAGGCTTCCGACAAGAAGAAGGAATCGACTTCGATGAATCTTTTGCACCAGTCGCCAGACTTGAAGCAATCCGAATATTTCTTGCATTTGCTGCTTTTAAAGACTTCAAAGTATATCAAATGGACGTAAAGAGTGTTTTTCTAAATGGTAAGCTTCAGGAGGAAGTCTACATTGAGCAACCTCCTGGATTTCGGAACCACTCGTTTCCAGATCATGTATATCTACTGAATAAAGCAGTATATGGACTGAAACAAGCTCCAAGAGCATGGTATGATACTCTGTCTCAATTTCTTCTGAACCACAATTTTCATATCGGCTCAGTGGATAAGACGTTATTTAAATTTATTAAGGGGGAACATACCTTATTGGTTCAAATATATGTTGACGATATCATCTTTGGGTCAACTAACCCCAAACTCTGCGAGAAATTCTCTAAGTTAATGCAGGGACAGTTTGAGATGAGTATGATGGGAGAATTGTCTCTCTTCCTGGGTCTCCAAGTCAAACAGCTCAGCAATGGTATTTTTATCAATCAAACAAAGTATACCAAAGAGCTTCTCAAGAGATTCGAAATGGAGACTTGTTCAACTGCATCAACTCCACTGAGTCCTTCAATTAAGCTAGATAAAGACAAAGGGGGAACAGCAGTTGAAGTAACCATGTATCGAGGTCTGATCGGATTACTTTATATCTTACAGCGAGCCGGCCTGATATTATGTTTTCAGTTTGCATATGCTCTAGATTTCAGTCTGATCCAAAGCAATCTCACCTTATTACTGCTAAGTGCATTCTTAAATACCTAAAAGGGTCTCAGAACGTTGGTCTTTGGTATCCCAAAGATTCAAATTTCAGTTTAATTGGATATTCAGACGCTGACTATGCAGGGTGTAAGATTGATCGCAAAAGCACCAGTGGAACCTGTCAATTTCTAGGTGAAAGATTGATCTCATGGTTTAGCAAGAAGCAAACATCTATTGCCACATCTACAGCTGAGGCGGAATATCTTGCCGCTGGAAGCTGTTGCGCTCAAATGCTCTGGATTCAACATCAGCTCAAAGACTAGGCATTCAAGCTGTTGAGTTTCCGATATTTTGTGACAACACCAGTGCCATTGCTATAACGTATAATCCAGTTTTGCACTCTCGAACAAAGCATATTGATATCAGACATCATTTTATTCGAGATCACGTTGGCAAAAAGGAAATTCGGATCGAGCACATTTCAACAGACCAGCAAGCAGCAGACATTTTCACCAAACCACTCCCTGAGGCTAAGTTTAATTATTTTCGTCAAATTCTTGGCTTAATAGATCTATCTTGATATTTTAGAGGTATCATTTATTATGTGTTAAAGACCGTGAACTAGGCACAGATCGATAATACAAAAAATAAAATAAAATAAAATAAAATCAGAAAGACACAGACCAGTCCGAACTTTCAGACCGATCTCTGTCAAGTCAGATATTATCCTATGATCTGTCTGATCTATTACAACCATTCTTTAATATAGTAATTGTTTAAACAGCCCGGACTGATCGAATTTTAACCGCCTTATCTCTCTCTCATCCTGGCCGTTTATTTTGAATAGTTTAAATATCAGTCATCGAGATACAGACACGTGTCCTCTTTCTCCTATTTAGCGGGCAGTACATCTCACTCTCATTTCACTTTTTACGAATTACTGTTGTCTATTTATAACTTTCAAATATTTCCAATTTCTCTGCATTCTTCATTACATATTCAAATGGCCACTATCACTCACAACTCTCTATCTGTTGAGTTCGATGAAATTTATAGGGCTGAAGATCCAGAAATGGTTTCAATGTTCAAAAATCTTCAGGATTAAGGAACTTTCTGGAATGTGGGACGGTGGTTTACGAGTCAGAGAAGTTCATCAGAGTCAAAGGTCTACACACTTGGATTTTGAATCCTTCAGAGATAAGATGACGTCTAGCATAAGCGGTATTCAGCGCGGACTGAATGACATGTTCTCTCAGCAAGCTTCATATAAAAACAGCCTGAGAAAAGAACAGATCGAGCTGGCAACTGAAGTTCGAACTTCCGTAGCCAAATCCCTTATTGCTCAAGACACTCGTCTGGATGCTATTTGCGCTCAGCTCACGCAGATCGTAGATTTCCTTCAGAAGATTGATGCTGACAAAAAGGGGGAAAAGAAAAAGGATTTCAAGCCAGCTCAACAGTCCTCAGCGAAGAAGTAGATGTATATATAAGTCAGACATGTAAATGTATATCAGATTTTTACTCAATAAAAATCAGAGTTCTTCAGTTACTTATCTACGTCTTAGTTCATTTATTTTGAACAAAATGACTTAATGGATCCGAACTACAACTTCACAATGTTCATTTATTTTTAATAAGAAGACTTAATTGATCTGCAAGTATACGCTTCAGAACTTTTAAAAGACTGAATAAGAAGACATAGAAGCTAGATTTTGTCATCATCAAAAAGGCGGAATTTGTTAGTTCCGGATTTTAAAGATGACAAAACGGATCAGACTGATCAAGACGTTAAACCATGACAAATCAGATCACACCGATTTGGTCTATCGCAAAATCAGAACGGATCGATGTAAACCAGTCTGACCAGATCGAAGCTCTAGAGCAGCTCAATAAGTATCAGATCAGAACAGACAAGATTGGATAAGTCTCGTTCTTCAGTCTGAATCATTAACGGCTATTTATTGAAGCATTTAATGATGCAATTAATGATTAAAAAGACCAAGGACTGAAGATTACCTTAAAAGGTAAGAAGACAAAGAAGAGCTTATCTGACAGACGCCGAAAGCTTAGACCATAAAGGCAAGTGCCTGAAAGAATAAGACTGAAGCTTATTCAGAGATTGAGCAGAGTCAAGAGTTGCACAGAAAAGGAAATAATGTCGTTGGTATAAGCAACTATATAAGGATGCAACTAAAGAACTCAAAGGGACGACTGATCAATCAAGAAACGAAAAGAAAACTAAAACAGCACAAGCTTACAAGTCCAGATATTCTTGAGCAGAACCACCTTCATAAGATATTCATCTTACCAGTCTGCCCAAAGTTTTCATAAGCACAGCATATTGTAATATTTGATCTTCATAGGATCATTTTGTGCATAGACAAGATCAGTCTGTCTTTTGTATTCTTTACTAAGATAGAGAAGTGAAATTCAATTGTAACTGTCAGAGAGTGTGTCTGAACAGATCGAGAGACTAGGAGTTTCAGTCTGGTAGTGGGGTAAATCCAGCTGAATCGGGTTTGTACAACGGGATTGTATAAATCAAAGTCTTCTAGTGGAATCCTTCCTTAATTGGAAGAATGGGAGACGTCGAATGATTACACCACCTTCGAACTTCCAGAAACATATTCTGTCTTTTATCATTCTGGCACTAAGTTTCCTTCTGGGTGAGCCTTCGCTTTTTGGATCGTCTTCTGCCCAATGTGGTACCACGGCTCTAAGTTGTTCAAGAATAGTGGCGTTGCTCTGTAAGCCATCGAGCCGTTCTTACTAGTCTAGAACAGATCATTCCGCACTATTATATTCAGTGGTTTGTTCTGCTGATAAGTTGATTAAGAAATAGATTTCACTCACTAACCCGAGAGAAATCAAAAAGGATTAATTTTAAAGGAGTGTTCATTCAACCCCCCCTCTAAACACTCCGGACCGATCCTAACAAAACCGTTAGAACCGTAACGGGGCAATATTGTCTTAAGGACAGAGATTATAAATCTCGCCTCGGCAATTCTATTACAAAGCCATTTGTTGTTTTTGATTGCTACTTTCCTAAGATACACACCCATAAATTTGTGTACTACAAACTTAAGACAATATTAGCAACAAATGGCTTCGTCAACAACAACTCCAGTTAATCATTGTGAAAGACCTGAAAAGTTCAATGGAAGCGACTTCAAGTGATGGCAACAAAAGATGGTGTTTTTTTTACAACAATGGGGTTGGAAAGGTTCTTAATGAGGATGCTCCTACTATTATGGAGAGTGAAACCGACAAACAAAAGAGGGATGCGGTTGATGCGTGGAATCAAAGCGATTTCTTGTGCAAGAATTATATTATCAACGTACTGGACAACACGTTATACAATGTGTATTGTCTAGTGAAGACGGCCAATGAATTGTGGCAATCCTTGGAGAAAAAAGTATAGATCCGAGGATGCCGGCATGAAGAAATTTATCGTTGGGCGATTCCTGGATTTCAAAATGGTTGATAGAAAGCTTGTGCTATCACAAGTACAAGATTTGCAAGTAATCATGCACGAAATTCATGCGGAGGGAATGGTTCTAAGTGACTCATTCCAAGTGGCCTCCATGATTGAAAAGTTGCATCCGTCATGGAAGGACTTCAAGAATTATCTCAAGCATAAACGAAAAGAGATCTTGAAGACCTTGTGGTTCGCTTGAGAATCAAAGAGGACAACAAAATTTCCAAAGGAAGGAAAATTGGCACCAACATGAAGCACGAGTGAACTTAGTGGAAAAACAAGCCGGAACAAAGCGGAAGTTTGACGACATGGCCTCCAAATCTGGAAAGGTGAAAAAGTTCAAAAGCAATTGCTACAAATGTGGAAAACCCAATTACATGGCGAAGGATTGTCGCAATAAATACGATCATGGGAAGGCTATGGATCAAGTAAATGTGACCGAAGAAGATCGTCTCTCGAATGATTTGGATGATCTAGCGCTTACCGCTTAATTGGGGCTATGGATCAAGTAAATGTGACCGAAGAAGATTGTCTCTCGAATGATTTGGATGATCTAGCGCTTACCGCTTAATTAGATTGTGTATCTTTGAAAGTTGTAAACTCCATGGATGGAGTGATTCTAAAAAAATGTAATGACGATATTTGTTGAAAGCAATAAAATTTATGTTATTACTTATTGTATTGAATCTTATGGTTTGTGGCATGATTTTTATGATCATTTAAACCATATCATAACACAAATTGTAATGTTAAATTTATTGCTTGTATGGGCATTAAGTTAACAAAATTGTCATTCATTTGTTAGGAAAACCGTAACGTCTCTAGAGTTAACTCACAATGATGTTTGTGATAAAAAGATTGTGCAAACTAGAAATGTGAGAAAAGTAATTTGTTACTTTATCAATATTTGCACATGATATTGTTGAGACTTTTTTGCTATGAGACAAAAACGAGGCCAGTGAGGTGTTTTAACACTTCAAGAATGAGATTGCAATAAAATTTAGCAAATGAGTGTTGCTATGAAATTTGTGAGTAGATTATACCTGTGTTGTCTAAGAATTTAACGCTTAAGCTTGAATCTGCAAGACTATAAAATCTTGAATTCGAGTTTCTAAGCTTTGTACTCTTAAAACACAAGTGATAAATCGAAACCACAAATTTTGACTAGGCGTTGCAATATCTCAAATTGGTTTATTTTGAATTTCTAAGCTAGTACGCTTATAATATGAATTTGCAAGATTTAAAATCTTGAATTCAAGTTTTCTAAGTTAGTGCGCTTAAATTCAAATTGTGAACCGAGTTTGAGAATATTATCCAAGTTTCAACTTTTGTAAGCAAGTACGCCTAAATCTGAAATTTTCAAGAAATAAAAATTTGAATTTGGATTGTAAGACGATAACGCTTAGAACTTGAAACACGAAAGTTTGAATGCCAATGCACTTCGTTACTACCCGAAGTTGTGGGGGGTTGTAATTCTAGGGTTCAATCACATACTAAGTACCAGGCAAGGACAAAAAAAAAAAAAAAAAAAAAAAAAAAACTTGTGATTGAAGGAAAATAGAGTTCCTACAATATTTGAAACGTGGGGGGTACTTGGCTAAACTAGAAATGAAGGCCAAGTAAAGTCATAACAAACGCCAAATAAAAGACATGAAGAGTTTGACAAATCATGTTGTCAAATAGATTAACGAGTGTGACAAATTTGTACACACCTAAGCATAGGTATGCTTGTGTATTGATGATATGCTCATTGGAGAAGCAATCATCAAGTAACAAAGAAAAATGTTGACGAGACATTTTGACATATGTGCATCAAGAACAATGCTTGGAATTAAAGTTTCAAGACATTTGAAGAATGAAATCTCAAGGATTAATTCGAGTTACGAATTTAAGCTTTTGTCTTAAATTTCAAGTTTACAAGAAATAGAATCTTGAACTTGTAATTTTTTGAGAATCTATGCGCTTAAATATGAATTGTGAATTAAAGTTGAGTATTTCATTGGTCTCGAATTTTGTAAGAAATAACGAGTTAACAACGCTTAAAATTTGATGATAGAAATTATCCTAAAAGGATAAAATGATGCAAAAGAGGTAATGTGAAGATATACTGTTGTGAAAAATTCTCCATGCAAAACATATAAAGCTTTTTCGGCCGAGTAACTTTATAAGTTGTTAGAGAAAAATCATGTGCATGCAACTAAAATGTGTTGTGATAATGCTATATGACAAAATGATCTCTAGTGGCATAATAGTGAGTGATTATGTGAAACCTGGGATCCGCATACGAAATGATTAACCGAGAGATCATGCGGAAGTTTATCGAGGGGAATGAGGTTAAAACCCTACAATGAAAATCTCATAGTGGATACCCAACCTTGTTGACTGGAGATCCCAAGATCTAGGTTCAAAAGGGACAACTAAATTATGAGATTATATAAACACCTGAAGATCAATCTCCAGCTCATTTCTATGATAAGGGGTGTAGCCTGCAAAAAGGGTATGATGATAGGCAAAATGTCTTTAATGATTCCTGAGACATATTAGGATATGTAGGATTATAGCGGGATACTCTTCTAGGAGATCACCTACGTGAGTGCGAAGTGTGGCCACTTCAAAGATGAAAAGCACTTACAAAACCAAGCATGGTCCATGGTCGAAACGGACACAATCATAAGAAACCAATATGAATGTTAGAATTATTATGGTGTGCGTTCATTTGTCTTAGTTTACACCAACGACTAAATAGTTCAAGACTATAAGTTCACTATTAAGTCAAGTAAATCGATTGAATACTACTACGAAAGATTCAAAGTCGTAAGCTATCTCTCCAGATGCCATAATCGTTCGTTAAAAGTGCTCAATTGCATAAATGTATTAATTTAATTCATGTGGGGGATTGTTGGAAAATTGTAAAAAGTGAAAAATAATTAATGCTCGATTGATCGAGCGGGCCAGAAAAATTCGTGCCTTTTTGAACAGTAGCTCGATCGATCGAGCTACTTGCTCGGCCGATCGAGCAATGTATCTGTTTTGTGAAATGGTATGTCCATTCACGTTTTAGATGCAATTTTTGTCGATATAGTGCCTCCAAATGGTGTTCATTCGGACTTATTTTTTGTTTACTATATATATAACACCCCACTTGTTTTAAAAATGGAATTTCGAAATTCACATCATATTTGAAGATCAAAATTTGAGTAATTTTGTGAGTTTTCATCATTGTTATGGTTGAGCGTTTTTAGACCTTTGTGGCTTAAGAGATTTGTGATTTGGAGTGTTTCTATCACAAATCATAGTCGTTGTATCTTATGAGACAAATTGCCAAAGTAAAACGTAAGCACCGTAGCGGGGCAATATTGTCTTAAGGACAGAGATTATAAATCCCGCCTCGACAATTCTAAGACAAAGTCATCGGTTGTTTTTTCTTGCTACCTTCCTAATATACACACCCATACATTTTTGTACTACGCTTTTAGCCGTTCCTCAACGAGAGATTCTTCAAGTTCCTTGATTCGAGCACCTTCTTTCTCCATAATTCATCCCAGATCATCAATATATTTAATCTTGCGACGCAGCTTCTTGAGCTGAATTCATGTAAAACGAATGTAAATAAAAACGTCTGGTACCCAACTTATGGGAAAGCAAGAAATAAAGAATACATGATTAGGATTCATCAAGCTCTGATAAGTTAGATGAGATTGAATTCACAAGTATGCCAACAATCAAAACATATGATATTCTATTGGGAATAGTGTACCCAACAATTCTTTGTGCGCTTGTAGACGAATGTGTAGGCATAACAAGTCTGGTTCATTGGCACTCATGTGGTGCAACCATCGTGTCCATCTATTACTTAGTACGGGGTTTTGTACTGCTATTATAGAAGAAAATAAAATTGCTCCTTTGTAACAACTATAATTTTTCGTTTAGTGGTATTTTTTCATTTGAAAGCATCAAGACATTATAGAGAAAATCGGTCTATATCTTGTGAAACCGAGAAATCTCACCAAACCAAGGAATATTTGACAGTCAAATTTGCAACCTCCATGTTCATGTAATGATTTTGGTTTTCTTGGTTTATTTGGAAAACTTGAATTTTTTTAAAATCATTAATCCCTTGTTATGATTGGGATATACTTCAAGTGGTCATACCCATTTTTAGTGAAACTGAAATTTTAGGATCATTAATGAAATATTTAAAGGTAATGGTGTTTCAAAATAGACATTTTGTTACATGACAAAAGCACTTTATTTTTTTAAGTTTAAGCAACCGCATAACTTACCTAAGTCTTTCTATTTTATTTTCAGATTAAAGGTGTTATGATTGTTTGCACCAAAGATATCAACGAGAATCAAAAGAAGCTCTTGGATAAGATCGACGTACGTGCACGACCCAGTTTGATTTATTCTATAGTTTATATAGGCTACGGCAATCCATTAGAATTAGAGGTTTAGTAGTTATTATTATTGTATAATTTAGATTATATAAAGAAATTATCCTAAGCATTTTAATTTTTTTATTCTCAAACCAGTTTTATCCAACTATATTCTTTAAAGCAGCAAAAACTTAATTCAAGTAGTTTTTTTAATTTCTCAAAAATTGAAAAGCCATATCTCTAAAATTGAATTACAATATGACTTTGTACATGAATTTTTCAAAACACAAGCAAATTGGTCCTTAGCCTTCCAAAACTAAACCCGGGACTCGAGGAGCTAATTCGACACAGAAAAATTAATCGTCAGACTTGACCTCAAGTTCGATCAAATAGGGCTTTTTGAGGTCGACATCCACTTGAGAAATTCTTGAGTTACTCGAGCTTGAGTATTAAATTTAATTTTAAAAAAAAAACTGATAATGTTTTTTTAAAAAAAACTAATGGTATAATATAAAACCTATGGCAAATTAAAAAATAAAGTGATCAATTAATTATTTTAAAAATAAAAATATGATTTGGAGCATGCCGACTCGGACTTAATACATTGAAGTTCGAGCCCGATCCGAATTTGATCAATCGAGCTTGAATCGTTTTTGGATTGAGCTGCTTGCTTGTAATTACTCTTATTTTAAGCTTTTTTCATTCTTTGCAAGCAACCGGATTCTGAAATTGATATTAAGGTTTTAGCCTAGTAGTTGTCGTTTATTTTTCAATTTAAGAAGTCTTGGATTCGATTCGTCCTTCCCCTGATTTGTTTTTAAAAAAAACGAATTCTGAAATTAACTAGTTTTATTTTTAAGATTAAATGGTAAAGTTCGGTTCATGGGAAAAAAGGTTGTGGGCTCCCCAAATAGGTAGCAGAACTTTAAGTTGGGCTTTATACAAACGACTGGCCCACTCCATATTAGACAAACCCACAAATGTTTTGAAAATTGACACATTTACCCTCGTAGGATGATGCTAGAAGCTAAGTCACATAATTCTCCTACCCCCTTAACGCAGTGGCGCTCTGGCTGCGAACTGATGAACTGGGTATACGTGCATCGCATTAAGGCGAATTAAGAATTTCTAGTTCGCGCTTTAATAATTTCTAATTCGCGCACTAAAATTTTATAATTCGCTCACTAAGAATTCATAATTCGCGTACTAAGATTTATTAAGTCGCACATTAAGTTACTAATTCTTGTTAATCCTACTTAATTCACCGATTTTTTTTTTGTAATTATAAAAAAATTCTCCGATTTTGGGTTTAGATGAATTTTCATGGTTTCTAGGTACTTCAGGTTGGTAAAAAAACTATATTATATGGTAAATAAATAGTTAAAATTCACTATTATGTAATGAATCATGAAAATACATAATAACATATGAAATATTAAAATATATGATAAAAGAACGTATGATAAATCTGTGATTTTGTAACATTTTCGGAGTAAATAAAAATAATTTTGATATCTTAGTTTTTTTTACCTTATGAAATGAATAATATAAATATTTAAATTAACTTAATAAAAAAATTATTGATAAAGTTCATTCTATTAATTTTTTATGAAAATTAATAGAATGAACTTTATAAATAATTTTTTTATTGAGTTAATTTAAATGTTTATATTAGTCATTTCATAAGGTAATAATATGAGTCATTCTTAATAAATTCGTACTATTACCAAACATGTTGAAATATATATGTACAATTTGGTTTCATTTTTCAAATTCGTTATTTTATAACTTCAAATAAAAAAATATATTAATACTTCATTTCATTTTCATTTTTCATTTCTAAAATATATTTTTTAGAGAATCCTTACCAGAAGAACGATCAAATTCAAGATTCAAATTACGTTTTATCACTGGCTATAACATTTTGCAAAGCTGCAAATGTTAGATCCTTCAATAAAATCTAATTTTAATGTCTTTTTTTTAGAATGGTAAAGCTGCAAACACCAAAGTTATTAAGAGCTTCATATTTTAAATTTGTAAATAATATAATAATGATGTAAGTTTGTTAAATATGATGTATATTACATATGTTTAACTTCATTTTATCAGTGTGTATGTATATATATATATATATATATATATATTTATTTATTTATTTATTTTTAATAACGCATTAAGGCGCACTTGCGCATCGGACTTGTGTGATCTAGGCTAGAAGTACTATAAAAGTTTCCTACTTAAAAGTCATTAAATATAAGTTTTATTATAAAAATATATAACATCAAATTTTCACATAAAAAATCCATCAAATCAAAATCTAATATTCTATAAATTACTATTGAGTTAATATACTCAAAAAATTACAATACTTTCACTCAAAATATATTGCAATCAAATATTATATTTAAAATTTTATATTTTTTTCAAATCGTTAATAAATCTCATCAAAAAATTAAATTTTAATTGAAGAATGCGATATAGTTCATAAATCAAAATCAAATTTTGCGGTTATTTATTACTGGTTTTTTTTAACAAGTTGAAGGTAAATATTTAAGATAAAACATTAACCCGACGTATTTATATTTCATTACCTTTTTTGATTAAATATTCATATAAAATTCTAACAATATAAAAGTAAGCAATAATAATAAAAAGATGTGAGCAATAGTACTCGAGTAGAGGTAAAATCCCTACTCAAATTCTACAAGACTTGAGGACCTATTTTTTAATTACATTTATCATACTCCAAATACATGGGCCTATTTAACATAAATGATACGGTGAATTATATTCGGAAAAAAAAATTGTTTAACAAAATAACCGATTTCATATTTTGATTAATCATAGTAAGATTTAATTTTACGAAATCATAATTTGTAATCACATGATTCATACTTAAAATTGATTTGATGGCTATGATTTATATAGAATGTGTCATCTTAGATGGCTAAGATGACGCCTTCTATAAATAAAAAAAATTTATATTGAAGACTACATCTCAGATGGCACCTTCAATCATATTTTTTAAAAAAAAATTTAAAAACTCCTTCTCCGATGACGACTTGGGTTACTTTATTAAAGTAACCCAAAATCGATTATTTTGTTAATATATATATATATATATATATTCCGAATATTTTATTACAAACCCCGTGAATTATATATAGACATCCTCTAATTGAATAATATTGAATTCTACACCTTTGTAGCTTTGTTTTTAACAATAATGTCTATTTTATCTGATATGTATTTTTATGACAAATCATAATGAAAATAATTGTAATTTTTCATATATTCATTACAAAATAGATGTTGTGATATTCCAATGCAGCTATTCTACAGGAGGTCTATTCGTTGTTGTTCAAACTAGATATCAAAAGTTTTAATAAATCTTTCATATAGGAAGGTAGGTGTAATTATTCATAAATAGTAAATAAAAATGACGAATTAAAACTTAAATCAAGCTATCATACTTACTGAAAATGGATTAAATAATGCACCAAATTTTAAAATTTATTTAAACTTCTTCTTTTTTTCTCGAACAGATAGTTGAGAATATCTTGTAGCATAATATATTATTAGACTATATTTCACTCAATTACTGGATCTTTTTTTAAAAAAAATAAAAATAAAAATAAAAATAAAAATAATCACATGATAGGTAGTTGGAAGACTTGCAGAGTGATTGAATAATGTACTCTTTTTTTTTTTAAGTTAATAAAGTGTCTAAAATTAATTTGTGGCCACACCTCTAAACTACCTCTTGTGCGAATGATCTCGCCTGAGTTGTCAGAATTGACATTCTATTGGTAACTTACCATATATAAATTACATTTACATATGGATTATCCTTAGACTTGACAGTCTCGAACTATTATGTATGGACTTTGGTTTATCGATTATGATATATCTGATGGGTGTATAATCTTATAGTGGCACGACATGTACTGCATATCATATATGATTCTATACATTGATATCGTTTTTGTTAAAAAGTTGTTCCATACGGAGAGTTTGCCACTCGATTTTGAGTCAAGTTTGGGTAGTTCGTATGGTTTCTCAAGCTTTGATGTCAAAGTTTTTAGTACTCGAGCCTGACAAATTATTATTTTTATCTTTTATTTATAAAAAATATTGAATAATCCACCACTTTATTCTTAATCTTCATCATCATCATTTATATAATGTGAAACTTAATTTTAAAAATTAAAAGAGCTTTTTAGTGAGTAAAATTAATAAAGCTCAAATGACTAATCAAATCGAGCTCGAACACTTTTTTTTTTCCGATTTTGATAAGTAAGAACATATTATAAATTTGGAGGGCAAACTAAAACGTGGTGGGAAAATTAATCTAATATATAAATAACCTTTTATATTATATCATATTTGAATCCAATAATGACCTAATTAATCAAGCAAGGATTATTGAATAATTCTATTTTATTTAACATATATTTATATTTTTCGTAAAAAAAATTGGAGGGGCAGCTTGTTTTTATATATAAAATGTTATTTTATAGATTTTTTTTAGTATAAATGTTATGAAGTAGCTTTTTATTATAATTTTTTTTAATTCTACATTTAATTTAAAAAACATGTGCGTATTACTTTATAATTAATTAGTTAAATTAGGGGTCCCATGCATGGTTCTCGTGGATTAATTAAAATCCCACTTTTGGCAATAAATTACAATAAATAAATCAGTTATTGGAGTTTACTCTCAATTTCAAATTTATGGTTGTGTAAATTTTTTGGAACAAGATTTGGTAAGGAATTGCATAATATAAAAAATTAGTGCCTTAGGGAACTTAACAAAATAAATTTATTTGGACTATTTTGGTTAATTTAGTTTATTTTGGTAATTTTATTTAAGGAACTCAACAAAATAAATTTATTTGGACAAAATAATTCTTTTACGTACTTCGATAAGTTCAATAAAATAAGTGGTGTAATGCCACCTTTAATTAAAAAAAAAAATACCTAATCAATTCAGTTATTTTAATAATTTTGGTTACGTTACTTATGTAGCATTTAGATTGAAAGATGTCAATTTAACAATTGATTTGAAATCAATTCAATAATTTGTAATTTAAAATAACTTGGTATTATTAAAAAATGTCTTAAAATTGGACATGGAGGATTTGAAATCAATGAATTTCAAAAGTAGCCAAATAATTTGAATGGACTTGTAATAATGATTTGAAATCTAAATCCATCAAATCTTACATCCAAATGGTTCCACGTTATTCAGATTTTTGTAATGTATCGAGTTAGCTAAATGCCACTAAAATGCAACTCTCTCGTTGATCTTTCGATTTTATCATGAGGATAATGCTCTCATTATAGATCTAATACCTAAATGTTTGCTAATGTGGAGATCAACTGAAAAGATATGGACCCGTATGGCCAAAAGAATTGTGTCAGTGAATTATAACTCTCTCGACCATTGTAGACGATCAGCTAATGTTTCATGTTTTAGCTTCCCGAGCGGTGCCTTTGGGGCCAATTCCGGCTTCCGTGTAATCATGCCCTTTGTTTTTAAAACCTTTTGTATCTTTGACTCATTTCCACGGGTTTAACCTAAATACCTATTACTGCTAAACAAAATAAACGAGTCTTGTCCCTACAAGAAAAGTAAGCATCCAACACCATATTTAGCCAGCAGAGAGTAAATTTAAGAATTAGAAAAGGAATTAGGCAATTACATGTTTAGTATTTTCGTTCCACATACTAATTTTGTCTCATGATCCTTTCATTAGTACTCTAAGATCGTGTTTGGATGGATGTATTTCATTTGAATGGAGAGATTTGATTTGAGAATGAATTTAAAATGACACATATCTTATGTGTATTTCAGATCAATCACAATTATCATTACAATTATATAAATTAGTAATTGAGTGTATTTGAAATACACCCAATATAAATTCATCCAAACAATCAAATGGATTTGAAATCCATGGTTTCAAATTTCTCAATCCAAATACACGCTAACTGATTTTGGTACTAGAAGCCCAACTTCATAAGAGCTCACGCGAATCATTCTATTCGGAGTTTGTGTTAATGTGTACACATCATGATTAGCCGACACGGTCGGCGGATGCTGATATTTCAATTTCATTGACATTTTACGGATGGTCGTTATTATTGTGGTGATTGTTTTAATTAAAAATAAAAATAATTATATAATTTTGTATAATTTTAACTTAAACATTAGGGGAAAAATTAAAAAGCTCCGCAACAACCGTAAAAATAGCCCATATCCATGAAAAACGGTATTATAATAATACCCATATGTTTTAACCTTGAATTTTATCATAGCGGTTGTCATTCCTATTACGAAATGGTCTTTATTTGATATTGTGAACCATGATACAAATGAATTATTCTGACTAGGCATGCAAATGTATCCTCTCGGGCTTTTTGTACAAGTGGATTATACTAGTTTTTTTATATTTTACAGGTATAATTGTATATTGGTTGTCTTAATCTTGGTTTTAAGCTAATCTGATCAATAATCAAATAATACTACCTCACGTGTAGAACTGTCAAAATGGGTCAGGTCGGCCCGCCAAATAGGCGGGTTGGACCAGCATTTTTAAGGCCCGCCAGCAGGCGGGCCTATACGGGCTGGCCCAAACGGGTCACGGGTTTTGGCGGGCCAACCCGCGGGTTGGCCCCATTTTTTTTTAAAAAAAATTGTTATTTCGTTTTTAGGCTCAATTCATAGATAAAAACTCAATATCATATTGAAGCATTCGATCTACTATATATTTTTCACTTGGTCTTGCTTGAAAGTTGCAATAAATATTTCAAAATTGAGTAAAATAATGATTCACTAATCAAGTTTTTTTAGTAGCAGTGTTGATATCTAGATAAAACCTGAAAAAAAGTTTCAGTATTCTTCTAGCATCAGTTTTAGGTTCGGCAAGTTTAGTTGGAAATATTTTTTTGAAGTTTCTTAAAAAAAATAAATTTTAATTTTTTTTAACAAAATATAATTAAAATTAAAAAAAAATATTTCGGTGGGCCAGCCCACCCCAACCCACGGCCCGCTTCGGGTCGGGTCGGGTTGGGGTTTTCCCAACCCGCCTGGAGGCGGGCCCAAACGGGCCCAGCCCGTTTGGGCTGCAGGTTGGGCGGGCTGACCCGTTCTGGCAGCTTTACTCATGGGATTTGCGATCCTTCTTTACCTCTCGGGGTTTGTCCTACATGGCGTAAATTATTGAACATTTTTCAATAAAATATGAAACTATTTAAACACGACATTAGGAATAAAAATTTCTGATAAGTATGAACTCTAAAATCTCTTAGTATCAACGTGATGTTACACAACTACTAATTATTATTTTTAACATGCCAAACACAATATTACTTATCATAATTTACTAATCATACGAACCAAAAACAATATAATTTATCCATTAGTTTATTTATCAAACCATTATCCATTTTTTAATCTATCCATCACTTATCATATCACAGCAACGAAGCGCACCCTAAGGGAACAATCATTTATAATAAATTTGAATCTATAAAAACTTATTTTTGTATTATAACTTAAAACAATATAAAAAATCTTCAATGTTCAAAACCGGATCAATCGGGTAAAACCCGACCTCTTTCCCACAGGTAGTACTGAATTTGAACGTATGTGGTTACAGGCCTACGCAGCAATTAAACCCTCAACTAACCATGCAATAGACTCCACGTGCTGTATTTAACCATGGTTACATTTCCCAGCTAGCAGCTAATTATCTTTATTTCCATTCATTTATTCATGAGTAGAGGAAACAATGCTCCGCACGCTTTCATGGCTTCAATTCCTTCACTCCAAAAGCCCTAATAAATTGCAATACAATACGCATACGTGCATTCAATCGAGCACACTTCTCGGAACTGATCCCTCGCAATCTCAACAAAAGGTTAAGCAAAAGGATCTCTATATGCATTATAATGCTGTTGCTGCAAAATCTCTGCCATTTTTGTCTGCTCTGAGTTTTTTGATCGCACCTCCGTTTTACTTTCAATGCTCTGTCCCCATGTTTACGTTTGTTTGTGTTGCTATTTTTCATAGGTTGCTGAATGGTTTTTTCCTTTCTGTATCTGATTTTTGCGGTTGCATTTATTAGGAAAGGAGCTTTGTGTTTGGAAAAATATCGGCTGTGGGCTCTTTTCCCGTGATTATGTTAAAAGAGATGTCGGGAAACTTACCTTTTTTATGCTTATATTCTGTAAAAAAAATTCCATAGACTTTCATCGAACCCACTCTCGTGTTCCTCTATATATGTAATGTTTGATAATTGAAACAACATTCGTTATCTCTCTTTTCCGAGTCAAAACTCTGGACATTCAGATTCTGAAACTTGCTTGATAGTTGATACACGATTGATTTTATTTGTTCTTTTTTTTTTGTGTCTCTGTTGATTTGAATTGAGTTAATGGTTTATTTCAGATATATGCCAGTCGTAATATCGAAATCAAAGCTGTCAAGTCATGTCGAAGCTTTTCCTCGTTCTCTGTCCAGTTTGGTCAAAGAAAATATAAAGCTGATTTAGACTTCGTTCGTGCAGTTCCTACAGTACCCTCTTTGGCGGTGATTACTTGATTCCCGCTGGTTTAAGGCTATAGTTGCTAGCTTAGCTCCGGCTAGACCCTAAGTTTCTAACATTCTCCTTCGGCAAATTTAGTTTTAAAATTACAGCTACGAGTTTAATTTTTCGGCGCCGGTAAAACAATGAGGCCCGAATCATCATTACAGCGGCGAAGAATCGCTTCAGTTATTGCGGTGTTTGCGGCCACAGTTTTGCTGCTCATCATTCAAATCTATTCAGGTCAATGTTCATCCTAAACACAGTATCTATACGTGGGTTTTCCAATAGTTAATGGCGGAGATTATATCAGTATATTTAATATCTGTTGCAGTGTTTTGGTTAGATTTCGATCTCATGAAGTTTCTTTTTGGTTTCAGATCATGATGTATTGTGGGTCAGTTTTCAGAAGAATTCAATTAAGGGTACCAAGAACAAACCCTCTGCTAATACTCATCGCAAGCTCCTTCATCATGGTAATTTTTCTTTCTTCCATCTTTTAAATAACAATTATTATGAACTAATTGATTTGTTGGCATACTTTGATCTAACTTTTTTGGCAAGCAGTATATTTTTCCTATAAAAAACGAAACCAAAAGAAAACATCTTTGGGATATAATGCAAATGTGTGTATACTTTGTATCTGCATCAAACAGTACACCAACACATACTGCGAGTCTGCTTACTGTGCGCACTACGCCACAGTCGTCGGCTTGTGCAGTGCGCCACCGGCATATACGGCCTCAGCCACCTTTTCTTCTCAGTTGTCGCGTACGGTTCTGTCTCCTATAAGCGGCGCACCTTCTACGTGTCATTTTTTCTAACACGCGCCCTTACACAGTACACCTTTACTACATCTAATATTTTAATAACCCCTGCAATAATAACCCACTAATTATCCAATAGAGTGGTTAATTATTTGGTTTCTGAATTTAATTACGTTGATATCTTGAAGAATCCCATGCACGTGTGCGTTTATAAGCACTGACGTGTTTTGAATTTAGACCGTGTTTTAGCAAAGTTCATGCGCAGGTTAGTGGCTCTTATAATTTATTGAACATTAAATAGCACAAAGGAACTTTTTTCGGGAAATTTTTGTATGAATTAAGTGTGAGCCTTGATCTATGTACCAACCCACAAAAATTCCACCATGGTTTGATAAATTATTATTGACAAAAATTTATTTATGTTGGTGTATGGATCAAGACCCATACCCAATCCATACAATAATTCCCCTATTTTGGTGGCTTCTGTGAAAAGGTCATATTACATGTACAGCGTGTTTTATCTATGTACCAAAACACAAAAATGTTCAACCATAGTTCATGGTTTTATAAAGTATAGTTGGCAAAAAATTTGTTGTGTTGGTGCACGGAACGGGACTCATACCCAATCCATGCAAGAATTCCCGTGTTTTGGTGGCTTCTTTGAAAGCCCATATTAGGTGGACAGGGTGTGTTAGCAATTAGCATGTGCAGTTGCTAGAAAGGGAAACAATCAACTTGAATGAAGTCCTCTATTCTCCATGCAAAATCCATTTTTGTTCAGATGCCTCTTTCTAAAGGCGTTTGCTCGTTGTTCAAGAATTTTAATATATCCATTTTTTTTTCGTAAGCATTTTAATATATCCATTAACACAATTGACATTTCAATATATTCAGCAGTGCCAAATACTAGAAATTAACACAATTTTGTTGTTTTTGAAAGGGTCTTCTTTGGTGTAATTTTTAATTTCTAAAACGCAAATAGAGTAAAAACTATGAGGATATATGTAATTAGAGGCCCTTCAATATCTTTACATAATTAGTATCCCTTGTAATTCGGGACATTTTGTATCTTATATACTAAACCGGGGGAAGTGAAATCCTAGCATGAGGGTGCATGAGAACGATATCATCATGGAACATCTAATGATCTAAATTTAATTTGAACATGTGGGGTCCATATATTTACATGACCCCACATGTCCAAATCAAATTTGGATCTAACATAAAGGTATTACTCTTATTCTAGGTTGAACTCTTCCCTAAACTGGTTATATCAACTTATTGCTACATTCTTGCATGATAATTTGTGTGATAATTTGGAATGATTATTTTGTATTTCTGCAATTTTCAATAGTTACAACCATAATATGATATTATTAGCTTCGAGTCATATTAAATAATGGGATTTTTTTTATAAAAAAAAATCATATTTCGAAATTTTGCTTGAATTTGCAATAAAATTTTGTATTTGTTGGGTTTTTGAACAGCTCCTAGAAAAGAAGATGAAAAGAAAGTGGAGCCCGACAGAATTTGGAGCGAAAAGTGTTCAGAATCAGATATAGTGATTAGCCAGGGCGCCACCGAGCCGCTGCCAAACGGCATTCCCACATACACGGTGGAGATAATGAACGTCTGTGTTTCCGGCTACGACATCTCCGCCATTCACCTGAACTGCGGCTGGTTCAGCTCCGCCCGCCTCGTCAATCCCCGCGTCTTCAAGCGCCTGCGCTTCGACGACTGCCTCGTTAACGACGGTAACCCGCTCGTTAACGGCCGTACGGTTTCCTTCCAATACGCCAACACTTTCCGTTACCCCCTCTCCGTCTCCTCCGTCACTTGCTAACTAACGACGAAATGGCACAAGAATTTAAAGCAAAATCCAAAATTTACACTAATTGTTTAAAGAAAACGCAAATTTTATTTCTCCCACCAACCCACACTTTTAAAATATAGCAATATAGTGTTATGTAAAGCAAATTAGAAGCAGAGTGCAAAATAGCGAAGTAGAGGAAGATTTAAGTGAATCTTTCGGGCATCTATTGAATTATTCTCTCATGAAATTTGAATTTTCTGCTTTACTTCGCTTTATGCAAGTGATGGGAAATTTGTTTTTTTGTAGAATTGTAAATGGATTAATTTTTAGTGATCTGGGGAATTATAGGTTTTGGTTGTAGGGAGTGATTATATATATTAATTTCTATGGACGGAAGGAATCGTTTCCGGATCCCGGGTGTGTGGTGATAACCTTTAGCCCTTCCTCCCCTTATCAAAAAAACAATAATAAAAATTATACAAAAGATTCATGTATTCAACTATATATGATATAATAAATTTTGCATCTTTTAAAGTTAGAAATATGATAAGTTTGAAAGTGATTGAAAAATTATGAGATGACGATAAATAATCATAAGTTATATGATGTTTGGTATGATTTTAAAATGATGGATTAATTATAGGGATAATTACGTCAATGCCCCCTCGTCTTTGTCCTAATTACATAAACCTTCATCGATTTTAGAAAATTACAAGACCCTCCCCTGCATAGTAACACCAAAACGTGCGAAATGACTTTTTTGTCATCTTGTATATTTAATATATAATTATCAAATCACTATAGATACACCCCAATACTATATATAATATAAAATTATCAAAACATTACATATATACCCATATATTATAATATACATTACATTTACACCCGATATTGTATCATAATATTTTTATTTTATTTATTTTATTTATTTATCTTTCTTTTTTCTTTTTATTATTTATTTCAAAGAATTATTTATTAAATATTTTAAAATTATAAACTAGTATTCATATTAATGATATTTTAAAACTATTATATATAAAAAAATGTTCAGAATTATCTAATTGTATTATTCTTATAGTATCATATCTTTTTTTGATAATATGATAATAAAAAGATCATGTTTTCGGCCATGATCACTAATGACAATTATATTTTCAGACGTTCAATTTTAATGATATGTTTTAGGCCACGATCTTTCATGACAGTCAATGTTTTATCGAATCGGTTTGTTCAATTTAATGTAAAAATCAGCCAGTTCAGTTGGTTGAAAAACAAATTTGGCCGGTTCAAATTTCACAAATTCGATTTCGATGTTCACCCCTAGTTGAACTCGTATTTGTGTAGTTTGTTTTCAGAGTTTAGATTTTTATCTCGTTTCTCAAGTTATTATCCATATATTATTTACATTTTAAATCATTTATCGAAAGTACGATGATTATATATTATCAAGTTTTTACATTATGTTTTGGCGAATCAATATTTATTGACGTTAATTCCGAAAATGGCAATCGAACATATTATTTTTTAATTTGACTTTCAATTCAGTTTCATTCAAAATATTACAAACTGTCGTTATTTCTATCAAAAAATTTTAAATGATGTATATATATATAAATTTTGAATTTCTTATGATATATATTGATATTTTACAAGATTGAATAAAGATGATAAAAAATTAAAGTTATTAGGAAAATTAAAAAAGTTTGAGTAAGTAATAATTATATTTGAAAAATAAAATATTGATTTTATTACGATCACACCCCCTATAAAATACCAAAATTACAAAGACACCCCCTCTAAAAATTTAGGTTAAATAGAGGTCAAAGTTGACCAAGGGTAATTTTGGGTTCTCATTAAAAATTAGGGGTGATTTAACGGCCGTCAACTTTTTTAACGGCAGAACTTGTCGATAATGTTTAACCTAACTTCATGTGAGCTTTTCGTAATTTTTCAAACCATAAGGGATGTTTCTGTAATTACGTCAAAATCGATGGGTGTAATTATCCCTTAATTTTATTGTTTGTTGTAATGACTAAAATGATCTCACTAACTAGTGGAATAAATTTCAATTTTTTTAGAGTTAAATTATAGGAAATAAGTATAATTCTTTTTAGAAATTTCAAATTTAATAGTAATACAAAGGTGGAAAATAACGTATATGTCATTTTGCTACAAAGTTGGAACGAAATAAGCTAAATATGATCGATAGTTTTGTGACAAAAAACAACTAAAACATTGTATTAAAATAATAATCATATCTTTATGCCTAACTTCAAACACACCTTTCATAACTAATTTTTAAAATTGGAGTGGTGATATTTGACTCATATGTGAGGTGGGGACAACAATTTATTGGTATTTAATTGTAATAAGTATAATTCAATTTTATACAAAGTTAGTGTTACCCGGCTTACAGCACACATAGCTGTATAATCTCTCTTTATAGTTTCACTTTTTTTTAAAAAAATTTAAATTACCCATGTGATTCTCTTTCATACCTTCATAAATAGACATTCCTAAGTTCCAAAGAAACTGAAATCTTTAATTTGTACCAAAAAAAACTAGAAAACGCTGATAATAAAATAATTCTATTACAACAACTGTATTTGGTGACCAAATTTTTGAAGAGGGATCACTTTCTTGGGTTGGCCCGCCTAATCGGCAGCTCAAATGGGTCCATCTTATTTGGACACGCCTCCAGGCAAGTTAGGAAAACCTTAACCATAACCCAAACCAAAGACGGCCGTGGGGTGGGGCGAGCCAACCAGTCGAAAATTTAAAAAAAAAAATTAGAAAAAGAAAAAAACTTCATAAAGCTAATAAATTTAATTAATTTATGTTTTATATTTATTTTATATTAATAAATATTTTTTGATTTATTTTAAATAAAATTAGTTTAATAAACCACATAAAAATAAATCTAAAATAGTCATATCTACGTACAGTTACTAAAGCAAAGGAAAAACAACAGTTTTCTCTAGGGGTGAGCAAAACATTGGTTAAATCGAATTAACCGATCGAATCGAATTAATTCAAAAATTCGGTTCGGTTAATTCGGTTTTAATTTTTTAAAACATCGTTAATTCGGTTCGGTTTCGATTTTCATTTTTAAAATATCGATTAACCGAATTAACTGCTTTTTTTAGTTTTTAAAAATATTTAACTATTTTTCTTTTTTAAAATCAAATTATCTTATTTCGGTTTTAATAATAATTCGATCAGTTCGGTTTGGTAAAAATAAAAATCGATTAATTCGGTTTCGGTCTATTCAGTTCAATTATAACCGAATGCACACTCTTAATTTTCTCTATTTCTTGCAGAAAGGTATCTGGTACTTGGAAAACTCAAAGACCTCAAGTAGAGCATAATACGTATTTAATTAAATGAGTTAGCTTTTTATTTCCCATTTAGACAAATGAAATCTGTTTATGTGTTTATTAACTTAAATTTTTTAAAAAGCATATCTAAAAAAATTAATTAATATAAAATAAATGCGTATCAAATATATAAATTGAGGCTATGAATCGAAGCTAAAAACAAAAGAATAACCATTTAAAAAATTAACAAAAAGAGGACCAATGAACGGGCCAATCCACCAACCCACATGCCAAGCTGTCAAAAACCACGGCCCAAACGATGCTGATCCAACCCGTCTATTTGACAGATCGGGTTGTCCCAATCCGACAAACCTGATCATTTTGACACATCTATTCACCACAATTATACCACTTAATTTTCATTTATCAAACCTCTGCCTAAATTTTTGTCATAGATAAATTGTGGAATTTGTTATTTATATTTAATTTTCTATTATAACTTTGCTTATTGTAATGTCTAGATGTTGTAATCTAGATATACTAGAGGTCAAAAGTTGTAATAAATATTTTCTTTCTATTACTTTATTCCAATGTTAAGTTTTTTTTAAATTAATCTTAAAAATTATTAAATAATATATAATACAACATTTTAACAGTTCATGGCTAATATTTGAGGAATAGTATAGTGAAAGAAAACGAAATTACTAGTAAATTTATATGTAACTGAGCTTAATTAAAATTAATAAATAGATTTTGTACATTTAACTCAAATAGTTTTGAACTTAACTAAAACTAACATCCACACGAGAGATTAGCCATATATATAGATTTTCAATATAATTACGTATGCTCCCTTGTAAAAAAGCTGTTTTACAAATTATTCCTTATAGTTTGAGCAATTATATCTGGCTTCTTTGTAGAATAGTTGTATTACAATAACACCCCCTTAATTTGTAAATATATAAACTATTACAATTATATTACTTATGATTTGACATAAAAATACACTGTAGGGGATGCATATACTATTGTTCAAACTAGATGAGCATAAAACGATAATTATGAAAACTAGAGGGGGTCTATACGAATTTCATCCTTTTCAATATAACTAGTTGTTTTTTATATTATTTAATTATTAATCATGATTACATTTAAAGTATTTTAATCTAATATTTTTATAAATTCAAAAAGTAAAATACAAGTAGAGAAATATTGTAAAAATTTTGAAAATATGAATAAGAATATGAGTAGCAATTGTAACTGAGTTATAAATTTATCAAAATAAAATTTATGGGACAAATTCCCATAAATTTTATTTATCAACTAAGTGAATTATCAAAATAACATAAAAATCTTTATGTAAAATTAAAGATATTTTACCCATTTTATCTTTTATAAATCAGGTAAATTTATTTCAACTTATTTTTTTTTATTTTAAAAACAAATATTATGCTTATTATTTAATCCAATATAACTAAATTCATTTTGAGTATTTTATTTGAGTAATTATATTTACCAAAATATTATACATAACATCGATGAAATATTTATTTTTTATTTGTGACATTTCATAAAAATATTTTTGCAAAATAAACTTTAAACACAAAAAAAATATTGTCAAAAATTAAAAATATTTTATTTTAAAATCTTGATTAATCAAAATTATTTTGTAATATAATTAAATTCGAAGAGTGTTTTATAGATTATATATTATTTTTATTAGAAAAATAAACTTCATCTTGTAATTCTATGACTGCAAGCTGATTGAACTGAACGAGAGCGAGCATGAAGAGGAAGAATATAAGCAGAGAAAAGGAAGCAGAAGAGACCATGGAGATAGTGTGGCAAACTCCCGCCAATCCTCCGCAGAGACAAGATTACATTTTCCGCGACGGTAGATTCTTCAAAATTCTTACACACGAAACACATTAAAAAATGCAATCCCTAATTTTATTTCACGATTGGCAAAAAACATTTCCCCAATACTGTTTGACTTTTGAATCTTCCGCAGGAATTAGATACGTCAGACCCTACTATTTCGAGTTCATCTCACATGTAAGTGTTGAAATATGTGTATGATGATAGTTTACATACTGATAATATTGCAGTGGAAAACTAGTATGAAGTAGGAAATGTGGTTAAAAATGTGTTCTTTTTTTGGTTTGGGTTTTTTGTGCAGGCTAAAAATAGATGGGCGGGGAAGACAATTGTTGATTTGTTTTCGGAAGAGTTTAAAGGGAGGCCTCGAGATTATTATGTATGGATTGTTTTTTACATATTCTTCTTTCGTTAATTTCTGGTATTGAGGAATCAGCCTTTTGCATATTTGGAAACATGACTGAAAGAAGTAACGACTTTCAGCATTCGTGGCCTGATTATTTTTTGGTTTTGTACATCGTTCACTTGGCTTCCGAACTCAATTGGGTATAATTACGTAGTGATGGTCTTTGTGTTTCCATCTGGGATGATTTGGTAAAATAGAGACTGGTAAAATGGGGAAATGCATAGATTCGGTTTTGTTTGTTTTACTTGATGCCTAGCACTATAGCATGATTTGGTTTCACTTGTAAGCTAAGTTTTGTTTTCTGTTTCAGTGACTTAAAAATTATGAGGTTAGGGGAAGAGTTTAGCTGTTTTTCAGATTTCATATTCAGTTAGGCGTTAGCAGTAATCTATGCCTAAACCACTATTCAATGATATATCTTCTTCTGCTTCTTCTGTTTGTATATGAAAATTTGTGAGGCCTTAATTTGTTAATAGGTATCTGCAGTGAAAGCTGGACGCATTCAAGTTGATGGACAAGTAGTACCCGTCTCATATATAGTCCAGTCTTCACAAAAAATAAGCCATTTCTTGCACAGGTTTGTATCAGACTATAGAAATATCAATTTTTTAAATAATATGCAACAAGAGATGTTAACGAGTCCTATTCTCGTATCTGTTGTATTTGGAACTTCTGTTGTTCATTTTTTTTATCTAACTTATCATGGCGAAGTCATAATTCAAGTAATTAAAGCCCTGAAGATTGTAGGCATGAACCACCGGTGATGGCTATGGAAGTTGAGGTTCTTCTTACCGAAACAGATGTCTTAACTGTGCGTAAGCCAGCATCAGTTCCTGTAAGTTTTTTCAGCTGATTAAATTGGTTTTAGCGGGTTTCATCACCTTCCAATACTTTGTCTTCCAATCAAAAACTTATTTACAATTGGGTTGAGGTTGTTAAAACACGTTACTTGTATTGCTATCAAATTTGTATGGGTACTCACGCTGATTTTCAGTCGTTTTAAAGGTTTTCCATGAAAATTTGATATTGGCATTTGCCGGAAATTATTACTAATATTAGGAAATTCCAGAAAATCAATCATGTTTTTTATTCTGGCCCCGATGACCTATAACAGATGCAAATATTTTATGTAGGTGCATCCATGTGGGCAATATCGCAAGAACACCGTTGTTGGTATTCTTCAGGCAGAACATGACGTGGCACCACTGTTCCGTATCCTTATATATATATATATATATATATCAATTAAGAATTCTCATGTTTTATTGAATTTATATTGGTTGTCTTAAACAAAAATAAGCTGCTAACTATTTGAAAATTGGAAACAAAGTTGATTTCTTGTTATTCAATATAACCGTTAACCATGTTGGATATAACGTTCACATTTTATTTGTTGACGGATACCTCTAATTTAAGCCTGCAGAAATATTCGATACGTATATCCATTAAGTATCCATGTCTGAGAAATATGCAAACATGATACGATAGTATGTGGCCATTTTACGAGTATCATTGCATCGCCTCTACCCATTTAAGAAGCTTCCTGTAAAACTGTGTTTTATGTTTCTCTGCATCATAAATGCCTAAAACCACGCATATTCCTTGACACAAATTTTAGCAATCCATAGATTAGATCGTTTGGTCTCGGGACTTCTTATCCTTGCGAGAAATGCTTCCAAGGCTGACATATTCCGGCAACAGGTGACTATCATTTGGACTTATTTGCGTCTGCCAGATTATAAAAGCTAGTCCTTAAAATCCAAATTCTAGAATTCGTGGATCACCACATTATTCATAGGTAGTGTTCCACGTGGTTTTCCCTTTTCCCATCTCGGAACTTTCTCACTCTTCAGTCTATCTGAAATGGATTGACAAACTTTACATATACACGTGAAAAAATATCATGTTTTTTTAAAATTTTGTTGATTTTAGTTTTTTTTATTACTTGTGTGCAGCATGTCAAGATTCCAACCAATTAACTGCCTGAACGACCAAAAGTATTGAGAAACATAAATTGATTATTTCAATGCTTTCTTGACTAACATTTTCAGATTGAATCCGGAGTGGTGAAGAAAGAGTATATTGCAAGAGTAATAGGATGTATTTCCTGAAAATGAGGTACTTATTGTGGTAACATGTTTTCATTCCTATTTTTGAGTTTGGATCGTAAGTGCTTCAATGACATTTCATTCTTATCCAATTTAGTACTCTTGATGATTCTTGGACTTCATCGTACCATCGTTTCTTTGCAGCAAGTTGTCAATGCGAGGATAAATTACAATGCTCGAGAAGGAAAGAGCACAGTGGAGGTAAGAATTTCCATTTGGTGCAACTTGCTCTTGTTCTTTTTTATAACTTTCAAACTCTTGTATTTGGAATCTCAATTCGGATTGCCTCATCAAGAACTATTACTGTGACAATACAGGAATTAGATCTCAGTATTTGGTCCATTTGGGTGCTAATTAAACCTGTTTCCGTCTTTTGTCGAGTAGTGTTGTTCATACTAGTTGGCTACAACAAATTTGCTCACTAGTAAATATTCCTGGGTTTGTTTTACTTTCTATTTTTGGGATTGCAGTTGTGATTCCCTGCTTGTATTTTTTTATTTTTCCTCTTAGTTTATCAACTAAGCAATATGATTACCTTAGCTTTTTTTTTTTCTTTGGATTTCTTTCATCTCTTTCTTTCTTGTAGTCTAGAATACAATCTTGCCTTTTGTCCTGTAAGTTTCAGGTGTATCATTGTTTGACAAATTGTCAGATGTCTTTCTATTTATTCAGTTGCGTGCTAGTTCTAGTTTCTCTTGTTCAATGTCAAAAGCACTATGCAGGTGGATGGTCAAAACTGTAAAATTCCTTCAAAAGGGAAGGCTGCTTGTACTAAATTCACCAGAATCAGCACTAATGGAACTCACAGTATTGTTTCCTGCGAACCAGTCACTGGCAGGACCCATCAGGTGACTGTTATGTTGGCTTTTGTGAATATCACTATTAATGCAAATACCTTTTTCTTTTTGGCATATAATTAGTCCAACAGTCTTGCCATTTGATTGCCTATCTAGAGAATTTTGTATTCTTGGTTTGTTTTCTTTAAATTTTGTTGCTTTTGTTGTGTTTTTTTTTTCCTGTTCTGTAACTTAAAAGTCCACCATTGCCGGTCTCAAGCTCGGGTAAAAGAATAGGATTGCATTAGGTAGCCAGCTAACGTAAAAAACTGACTAATTTTTTATATATAAATCGAGAGGATCCATATAGTTGATACCACGTAGTGGGATAAAGGCTTGATTGATTGATTGATTCTGTTACTTAAAAGACCACTCTGTTCATTGATGGCATGACAGGCACTGGCAACGTATCTGGCTTAGTCTTGGAACAAGCATAAGATTTATCTTTAAATTGTTAATATTTTTTTTATGAATTGAACCTCTTTTTCACAGAGTTCTAAAAGAAGTCCTCTTTCTTACAGATTCGTGTCCATTTGCAATTTATGGGGCATCCTATAGCTAATGACATGTTATACCTTCTGGAGTCTGTTAATCATCCTTCTGTTGAAGGATTGAGTGCAGACAGAGCTGCAGCTATGTCAGGGTTCTCCCTAGAACCTAATCATTGTGAGATTCATGTGCCTAACCCTACAGATGTTCCGATTGAAGATTTCAGCATCGATCCTATGTGTACTAATTGTCCTAATTTGGGACCTGAAGGGTGAGAAATCTTTGTTGACAGTAAGATGAATGTGATTTGATATATTTTTCACTAAATTATTGATTGAAGAATTTCTGTGCTCATCTGTTTAAGTTTATATCATTGAACATGGCGAAACATTTTCAAATAAAGTAAACCTTTTTGAAAAACAGATGAATGTAAGAAAACTATTGAAGGATATGAATGAAAGCTTGTGATCTCTCCAGAATCAGCGCTCGAAGACAGAGCCTGATACTGTTAGAAATGCTGAAATTTTCTTTAAATTATGTTATGTGCTCGAACTGTCAAAGCATGTTTAATTGAAAAAAACTTTGTTTTTGATGGTTCGGGTCACTGATTGCATTGTATGCATATACAATTTAGTGTAATATTAATCCATGTAAATACAAATATGGTTAAAATATCACATCTGGTTTCATGTTCGGCTTCTCATTTAAAGTTGAAAACATGAAAGGGAAGCCTGTTTTAATGTACTTTTCATTTGGTGTACTGGTAAGCACTTCTATGGTGCTTTATGACTATTTAAGTATCCATCATTTGATCATCTACTGTTTGGATTCAATCATATGCTGACATTTTTGAGTTTACTCTGTTGTTTCAGAATTGTTTCTCAAAAGTATGCTGATAACACAAAATAAGCCTAGTTTCTTTGAATGCAGATATGATGGGCGTGAAGAGGGTTTGTGGCTGCACTGTGTTAGATATTCTGGCCCTGGCTGGAGTTACGAGTGCTCATATCCCGGTTGGGCTTCTCTGGACTGATTTAGTCTTTTGTCAAGTTCTCTTTCAATTTTTGAGTGTTGTAGAATATTCATTTGAGCAAACTGTCAAAGCAAGTGGCCTTCTACCATCTTCTAATTTATTTCATGTTTCTTTGTTTATAAACGAGGATTGACATCTCATAGTATTAAGTTGTCACTTCAAATATAATTGTGCAATTGTGGATTGCTTCCTTATAGCAGAGTCCTAATGGTTCTGCCCGAATGCCAATGATCGGCTTAGTACATCCTTCAACAATTTTATATGCCTCGTGAGTTATCGGACAAAAGCCGGAGCAAGTGGAGCCCATATTCTTTGGATCTTAGGATTTGTAGTTCCACCGAATCCGTGTGAATAGGAAACGATATCTAAATATATAAATAAATTTTTTTATTTGTATTTTTATTGTTTTTAATAGAAAGGTAAATTCAAGTAAAATCCCTATACCTAAAATTTCTCTGAACAAGCCAACAGGATCCTGACCAGAAGAACACGATGGAGAATCAACCTTTCATGAAATCAAACCCGAGTCAAGGAAGGAGTTGGAGTCACGACCAAGTTCTTCAGGAAGTAAGAAAAGAATGATGGTTACCACCATCCTATCGAACATAACCCCTTTTACATAAAAAAAGGGAAAACCGGGGAGGTCCAAAGACCACTGACCGACATTGAAAAGATGATTGCAGTCATACGAGGAGAACCTATACTTCCCAAGAAGTAATGTATAGATTGAACGTAGAAGATCTACACGATCTTGCCAAGTCATTGCATGACTAAATCTCGTGAGCTTAACGATGAACGAGAATGAAAGTCTTGGGTCACACAAGCCACCACCAGGAGATTAAAACATGCAACACAGTGGAGACTTTACAACAGGAGCAGTTTAAGATCCCCCAGTTGAGACAAGGAGCCGTTCCTGAAGGTCAGATATACATCAAACACCATACGAACAATCTCAGGTAGATCTGATCAATCCATACGGATTGAATATCGATATCTTGGATTTCAAAAATTTAGAGGTACTGAGATCGAGAGATGATTTTATGATACTGAATTAATAACTCATACCATGGATTTCAGACCGAGATCGAGAGATGACGTCAAATACATGCGTGATAGCCATAGATATCTATAATTGAAAGCTAGGAGTTTTCATGGATCTTATGCAACATTGAATTGTTAAATAAGTGAACGAGAGTTACTTACTGCAATTCGGTGTTAGGTTTAATATAGCTCGAGAGAGTGTATTAGATAAATTGGGAGAACTCGTCACCTTAGAAATATTTAAATATTCAATCGAGAATTGTAGGGAATTGCATTGGTGAGCCAAAGTTTCGATAATCTTCTCTAGTGGATTTTTCTCGTTTACTTTTATTGACTTGGTTGGATTAGTAGTTTATTTTAATTAATTAGTTGTTAATTATAAATTAACTATTGTAGGTTAAATATAGTTAAAAGAAATCTTATTTGGTAATTGCTTGTTAGTCCCTGTGGGTTCGACAATCCGTATCTTCCTATTTATACTAAAACTTGACACCGTGCACTTGCGGTCTAAAATCGCTAGATTGGAATTAATTGTTTAAAATAAAAGCGATCAAGTTGCCTAAAAAATTTGTTGAATGGGGGCTAATAGTATGTTACACGTACTCCATTCTTTTTCAATTAGGCTCAAAATGGGATACTAGAGATTGATATATATATCATGGTAAGCTTGAAAGGCTCAAACGGTCCAAAGATCACCTAAATCATTTCCAAGTCCAGTTCATAACTATAAAATTTTGCCTCAAAGTGTCATCAAATAGTTTCTAAGGTATTCTAAGATGCTCAACAACAATTCATCAAATTCACAAAGATTTTTACTACTCCAAATGCAATTCACAAGATTATGACTCAAATGTGCTCAAAATATTCCTCATTTTTGATGTGCTAACTCAAAACAAGATATTCACAACAAGTCTTACAAGTACCAAAACTCAAGTTTACATGCATAGTGAGACTCATCATGCAATAAAGACCACTACTATGATTCATTCTTTTCCCTCTAACTGAACTCATTTTCAAGAAAATTTTTTTGTTGGTGCTCAAAGAACGATACAATTCCAAAGAAAAAGCATGACACAATAATGCACTCCCCAAAACTTAATTTATGCATTGTCCTCAATGTAATAGGCATGGAAAATAAGACAAAACATTTACCTTTGACAACGACCGTCAGTAATCGTCGTCCAATTCCTCGTCAGCTCATGGGGTATAGTGTTGGAGCATATCACAACACGCATGGAGTCTCATCCCAAATCAAAAACAAAAGCAAAAACAAACAAAAACAAAGCTAAGGATAAGAAAAAAGTTCTTGATTTATAGTCTCAAGCTGGACTTTTTACCATATAAGCTCAAGTGCTGCCAGGGGCAGTGGGGGATGATTTCCCGTCATCCTTGTTGTAGTGTCGTAACAACTTTTCATTGACCGTGAATAGCGCCCCTTGGTCATCACTTAGATTAATAGAGTCGCATGGTAGAACATCGACAACTTTGAAAGGATCAGCCCATGGGGAGTCTGACTTCCATGGGAATAGTCGCATCTTGGCTTGATTCATTAACACCAAGTCCCCCTTATAGAATTTGATCCCTTTTTGATGGATATTCGATGTGACTTCCAACTTCGTCTTGCTCTTAACCTGCATCGCATCAATAGATAATGTATCAATGATATTGATATTAAAACATCGGTGCTCAGTGCGTGGAGTGTTCAAAGTGTTGAGCATATCAAAGACGACTTGATCCTCACCTACACGGAGGATCAACTTCCCTCCTTGGACGTCAATCAATGCTATTCCAGTTGCAAGGAATGGCCTTCCTAGGATCAAAGGCATGTCAGCATCTTCCTTCATGTCCAACACAATGAAATCCATCGAAAGGGTGAATTTGTCGACTTTTAGTGGTAGATCCTCAACTATCCCTTGAGGATACTTGATGGACTTGTCCGCCATCTGCAATGACACATTGATCGGTTTTAGCTCTCCTAAGCCCAGTTTCATGTAGACAGACAAATGCATTAAATTCACACTTGCACCCAAATCACATAAGGATTTCTTAAAAGATATAGAATTTATTTTGGAAGGTATAGTGAAACTCCCTGGATCCTTTAACTTTGGAGGTGAATCATTTTGAATGATAGCGGAGCACTCCTCAGTTAAGTTTATCATCTCATACTCTCCCGATTTCCACTTTTTTGACAGAATCTCATTGAAAAACTTAGCATAATTTGGCATGTGCCGTATAGCATCAATGAAATGCATCTCAATTTCGAGATTCTTAATCAAATCTAAAATCTATCAAATTTAGCTCTTTGCTCCCTTATATGCAGCGGGGAATGAGAGTGGGATATCTACCTTAGTAGGTGATGTGATGGGTGTAGAGGTCTTAGTAGACTTACCTTTGTCGCGTGTTTGCACCTCTTATTGTTTGATGTCTGCCTCGCCTTTTAACTCAAGTTGTACATCTTTTTTTCTCAGTGACCTCCTTTCCGCTCCTCAATGTGATGGCATGGACTTGCTCCCTAGGGTTTGTCTCAGTGTCACTAGATAGTGATCTTTATGCTCGTCCGACTACGATTTTTGCTAATTGTCCCACTTGGACTTCCAAGTTCTTTATCGACACCTCTTGATTGGTCATCCTTGTTTCAGCTGACGATATGAACTTGGTCAGTAGCTCCTCCATGCTTGGCTTTGGTGCATACCCCGGTGGTGGTTGGGGATAGTTCCTCGGCCCTGGATTGTACGTATTCGAGTAGGGGCAGATTGTAGCAAGGTTTGAGGGGCTGTAGCATTTTGGGCATACCTTCTTCATACCTTAATGAAATGCAATGAATGATTGTCCACACCTAGCTAAGAGGAAGGGATACAACTTTCATGTTTACCACTTTTCCCACAAACGAGCTTAAGATGGTCGAAAAGTGCAAAGTTTGAGAGTGTTGAAATCTGGCAGATAGTTTCAGGCGATCCGGGCCATCACCTCAGGCTATCCGAGCCACTCGTGCCAACGCCACGCACCATCGACCCAGGCGATGGCACGCTGCACGCCTGGCGATCCAGATCGGCCCAGGCGATGGCATGGTCGCCCCAGGCAATCCAGAAGCTTACCTACGACAAATTTTCAAAGGGTGATCGCCCCAGGTGATGCAAGGAATGCCTGAGGCGATATGTGCCAGATTTAACCGTTAGAACGTGGTGATGGTGATCGCCCGAGGCGATGTCCGAGGCGATCTTGGAGTGATTCAAGCCTTAAGTGTAGCAACGGCTAGTAGGAGCCTTGGGGGCCTTCTACACTATAAATATGGATGTTTTGGAGCATTTTGAAGACAAGAAACAAGAGGGTACACTACAAGAAAGCTTTGCTCAATCAAAATCATTCTAGCATTGCAAACTTCATACATTTGTGTTGTATTGGAGTTTGTAATTTATTTCTTGTGAGAGGTCTTTTGATTCTTCGTGTTGGTACACCGTGAAGGTGTTATTTGATTTATTGTAAGGTCCTCCAACACCGACGCAAGTTGAAAATTGTATAAGACATCAACAAGTGAAGTTGGTGCAAGGTTGTGGCTATCCTTGGAGCCCTTAAGGCCAACAAGACTCGTGAAGAGTGTTGGTAACTCGTGAAGAGTTTGTGTGTGGCTATCATTGGAGCCTTTAAGGCCAAGAAGACTCGTGAAGAGTGTGTTGTGGCTAACTTGGAGCCCTTAAGGCCAAGATCAAAGTTGTTTTAGTGGAATCTCGGTTGGACGTTTTCTTTCCCCTGAAGAGGAGACGTAGGCGATTCATCGCCGAACTTCTATAACAAATATTTGTGTCGTTTATCGCTTTATTTACTTTACGCATTTATTTATTTCTTCATATTGTTTATTTGTCGATTGACATCAAGTCTTCCGTAGCGCAAACTCGACTTTTTGCAAAATCATTTTAAAATGCTAAAGTAGCAAAAGAACCTCATTCACCCCCTCTTCGGTTCCAACAAGTGGTATTAGAGCCATTTGATTTTTGTTTTTAAATCAAAATTGTCTGTGGCTAATCTAGCAAATGAGTTTGCTCAAGGTCAATCGACCAATCGTCCTCCGCTCTTCACGGGAGATAACTACGGATATTGGAAGAATATAATTTCTCTATATATTCAATCCGTAGATTACTACCTATAGAAGATAATTGTAAAAGGTCCACATATTCCTTTAAAGGAAGTTGAGGGAATGAATGTTCCCAAAGAAATGTACGACTTTACAAGGGCGGATATGATTTTAATTTCTCAAAATGCTAAAGCTATTAATATTTTGCATTGTGCTTTAGACATGAAGGAGTACAACCGGATCTCGATGTGCTCAACTGCAAAAGAAATTTGGGATAAATTACAAATTTGTCATGAGGGCACAAACCAAATGAAGGAGACAAAGATAGATCTATTGCAACTCAAGTATGAAACCTTTGAGATGGAGTCCGGAGAAAACATTGATTCAATGTTTAGAAGGCTCACTCAAATCATCAATGAGCTTGCCCAACTTGGAGAAAAGTATCCTCCAAAGCAAATATGGAGAAGATCCCTTAGAGCCTTACCACAAGAATGAGATGCCAAGAGGGCGGCTATCATTGAATCCAACAAAGGAGATAGTGCATCATATGATCTTGATGAATTTCATGGTACATTTGTGACCCATGAGCTTGAGGTGTCAACCCGGAAGGGAGTAAAGGAGGAAGATAGATCCATAAGAAAGGGGATAGCCTTGGTCGGGAGGAAAGAACAATCCGATGATGAAGATGATGAAGAGATGATTTTGTTCACAAGAAAGTTCAAGAAATTCTACAACAAATACAACAAGCCAAAGACCTCCGGTGCCACCAAACATGATTCCAAACAAGAGGTAACATGTTATAATTGTCAATATAAATGTCATTATGCTAATGAATGTCCTAGGAAGAAGAATGAGGATAAAGGGAAGAAGAAAGCTCTAATGGCCACATGGAGTGATAGTGACTCCGATGAAGAAGAAGCAACAAACCTTTCTCCCATGGCCAAAGATGACGTAAATGACGAAGAAGAGGAAAGCGACGATGAGGTACCATCTTTTGATGAGTTATTAGAAACATATAATGAGCTTATTGATGTTCTTGGCAAAACCAAGATGAGTAACAAATTGCTCAAACTTGAGTTAGCCAAGAGAGATGAAGAAAATAATTCATTGAAAAATGAATTAAATTCTTTGAAGAAATCATTTTGCAAGTTTAGTGAAAGTAGTTTAAAATTGGAAGAATTGCTTGGCTTGCAACGATATAGCGTCGATAAAGCCGGACTAGGCTTTTCAAGCAAATCTAAAACTTTTACAAGCTTGTTGGCTAAAGCTAAGCATAATTCCCCTACTTGCACTTATTGTTGCAAGGTTGGTCATATAAGAAACAAATGTAGATTTGTTAAAAATCAATACCAACCAAACAAGAGGTGGAAATGGATTCCAAAAGCACCGATGAAAGCTAACCCGCAAGGACCCAAAAATCAGATGGGTACCAAAGAACCTCCAATCAAAAATTTGTTTTATAGGAACAACAAAGGGAGAGAGGATGAAGGCACTAGCACCTCAAGGGAGGAAATCATCTTATACACCACAATAGAGGAAGCACGATGTAAAGGACCAATGATATGAACTCACTCATAGCATCAAAGGTAAATTTATTTTGAGCATCATAATAGCATAATTAGCTCTTTTACTTGGTTAATATTCATTGAATTGAATGTTATAATTATGTGGTGAAATTCAATTACTTTGAAAGTGATCTTTGAGAAATTGAATTTCAAGTACATTATTATGATATCATATTTAGGGGGAGCTAATTATATAGAGCAATTTCAAAATTTCATTGGCACAAATTAATTGTGACCAATAAATAATGAAGCTCAATATTTACTGGTAGTAAAATGCATTTCCCCCTAGCATATGCATATTTAAATTGTTTTAATGCATGATTTATGCTTATCTCATTATGGTAAATATCTTGATGTGCCATGAGTCCACTTTGGCTATGAAATGTGCAACTTAATTAAATGTGATTAAGCATGCTTTAATTGTTTAGATGCTCAATCTAGGTTTATAAAAATATGGCTTAAGATTTTCATATAACTTTATTGTTTCTATGGCCTAAATGATTTTACTCTCATTAACTTATCAATTGTCTATAATGATGCATTGAGCAAATTAATGTTTTTTAAGCATGAATGCTTGAATTCGTTATTGAACATATGCACGCTTTACACATTTAGAATCCATTGTTGTTAATTGCCTTAAACGCATGTTGGTCTTCCTCTCAATGATTTAATCTTTTGCTTGTTATGGCTATTACATGCTTGATGAGGAACATGTGCTAATTGTTAAAATATGGCTATGTGTCAACATATATTTGTGCTATGCTTATTTGAATTTTGTGTTTTTTGATTATCACAAAAAGGGGGAGAATTTTGTGATAAACTTGAAGCTTAAATACATGCATGTTTTGAGGGGGAGAGTTTTTGCTTTACTTGGTAAATCTTGTATGTGCTATGAATGTGTTAAATGGGAGTCTTGTTTACTCATATTTCATGCATATTTCATTTACGAGTTTATCAAGTTTTGTGATCATCAAAAATGGGGAGATTGTTGAGCCTTAAACACATTGTTGAGTTTAAGGCTTAATTTATCTCCGAATTATTTATGAGTTTTGATAATCAACAAAACTTGCATTTGTTATACTAATGTGTCTACTTAGTGTACATGGTTAGATTGATAAATTGGTTGGGAAGACCAATGAAAGAGGACCCAAGTTACACAATGTCATTTGCGAATTCATAGGACATCGTGGATTTTATCAAGGAAGCTAACGAGAGGAAAGCCATCATGTTCAACATGTGTGGAATGATGTTGAAACAATATTTATGATGATATGAAGACCCACAAACCAATGGTCCGTTGGTGGGCAAATTCATATAGAAGCCACTTGGAGCGCAGTGCAATGTTTTGATTATATCTATTGGCTCAATGCTCCGAATAATGTGAATCCAAAGAGGTTGGAAAGCCAACTCAATATGCTAGATTTCATATTCAAACATCTCAGTCCAATTCGGATTGCTTCATAGAGCAAAATGGCATGGAAGTCATAGCAAGTGCAGATTGTATCAAGGTTTGAGCGGCTGTAGCATTTTGGGCATAACTTCTTCATACCTTAATGAAATGCAATGCAGTTTTGTCCACACCTAGCTAAGAAAAAGGGCTACAACTTTCATGTTTACCACTTTTCCCAGAAACGAGCTTAAGATGGTCGAAAAGTGCAAAGTTTGAGAGTGTTGAAATCTGACAGATAGTTTCAGGCGATCCGGGCCATCACCTCAGGCGATCCGAGCCACGCGTGCCAACGCCGTGCACCATCGACCCAGGCGATGGCACGCTGCGCGCATGGTGATCCAGATCGGCCCAGGAGATGGCATGGTCGCTGTGTGGTCTTCCCACCTTGACAGTGATTAATAACATATAAATTGAACTAAACATGCATTTTATAAGATTTTAGGTTCCGGTTGTTACGTGAGCTGATAGGATTACATGCCAAAATAAAAACTTCGTACTTAATGGATACATTCCTAAACAAGAATGCTAACGTTTTAGATTTATACTACTCCTAGAGTAGATACTAAACATAAACAGAATCCTATACATTCTTGTGTTCCTCGTAGCTCACTGCCTCAACCCGACCCTTAGTCCTTTAGTCCAAAAGTGTACCTACAGGGACAACACATCATGAGCATATACAATTTTACTTAACGTCATTAAAACATCACAGTAAATGCATGAAATCTTGGTTAAGTAAACATGCTGGTTATTCTTTAACTTCTTTTTGTTATCCCTGATTCATATTCATGCATATGGGACATCTTACCCTGTGGCATCTTACCACATCATAAACATCGTATGACCTCTTACCATATGGGCATCTTACCCCGTGGCATCTTACCACATAATAAACATCGTATGGCCTCTTACCATATGGGCATCTTACCCCGTGGCATCTTACCACATAATAAACATCGTATGGCCTCTTACCATATGGGCATCTTACCCCGTGGCATCTTACCACATAATAAACATCGTATGGCCTCTTACCATATGAGCATCTTACCCCGTGGCATCTTACCACATAATAAACATCGTATGACCTCTTACCATATGGGCATCTTACCCCGTGGCATCTTACCACATAATAAACATCGTATGACCTCTTACCATATGGGCATCTTACCCCGTGGCATCTTACCACATAATAAACATCGTATGGCCTCTGACCATATGTGCATCTTACCCCGTGGCATCTTACCACATAATAAACATCGTATGAATATACAAACATCTTATAACATCATCATTTCATCATAAATACTCATGCGATAAAAGCATAGTCGTAATGTAGAGATGTGTTTTACCGTCCGATGCCCGTACGCCTATTACGTACCTTTTTAAAAGGAGGAGAAGTATATAACTCTATCCCTTGATTGCGTTGGTACCTGGGATGGTTCTACAAGACCACATAATAACATATTAGATGCTTCAATACCATCTCGTACCATAAACTTAACAAAATAAATCGTCATTTTATTTTTCAACATACTGCCTCTCTCGATCGATCGGCCCCAAGGTCTCGATCGATCGAGAAAACATGCTTAAACAGTGCTCAACACTCTGCCTCGATCGATCGATCGAAATATTTTACCGATCGATCGAGGAGCTTCACCGATCGATCGGAAAATCCTTCGATCGATCGGCCCCTGAATTTCAAACCATGTATAAACTCTTCTGCCTCGCTCGATCGATCGGTACAAGAATCTCGATCGATCGAGCACTCTGAAATTCGGGATTTTACCAGATTTTCGAGGTCTTCATTTCATTTCATATCATCAAATCTACTTCATAACACATCATACTTGCTCAAACAACCATGCTAGAAACTTCATAAAACTTCCATGTAAGTAATTAAATCAAAGGTTTAACAAAACCTAAGCTAACATGCATCATAACATCATCAAAATCTTCAACCTCATCCAACCTATACAGAAACAGAGCATGCTCTTCCTTGCCCATATTTTCGAGCACCTAGTCTCATAGCCAGAAATCTATCACATAAAACATGTAACATGCTCGAACTAACATGCTAGTAGTTACATAATACTTCTATGTAAGCACTCATACCAAGGTTTCACCCAAACCTATACTAGCATGCATGGAATCATCACCACCAAAACCAAACCCAAACAAAACTCTGAAAAACAGAGTATTAAAACTTTACCCCTCTTCTTGGTAAGCTTTTGCACAAGAAATTACAAGCTAATCCCTCCTCCTTTATGCAGCTTACAGGGACGAGAGTGAGAGGGAGAAGGAGATGGAGGAGAATTGATTGCAAGCCAATGAGTGGAAGCATGGGTTGAGAAGGGATGGGTTGCCAAGTGGGTTGCCAAGTGGGGGTAGTGGGTGGCCGGCTGATTGGGGGGGTGGGGTGTGGTTGGGGTGCCATGTGGTGTTTAATTGTGCCCCGGTATTTAGCACGATGCATTAAAATATCCTAACTCGATATTTTTCATCTTTATTTAATTAATACATCCTTTAAAACACCCAACATGCCCCCTAAATCATATCATCATACCATAATTATAATCCCCCAAATCAAATACACCACAAACCTTAAACATATCATAAATCATCATCGTAGCACATAATTACATGACTTTTCGGGGTATTACATTACTCCCCTACTTATAAGATTTCGTCCTCGAAATCCACATGCATCACCATATCGAAACTAAACATAAAGACATACCAGAGAATAGTTCCGGATAGTGCTGCACCATATGCCGTTCCGTCTCCCACGTAGCCTCCTCGACACCCCGACGATCCCACTGAACTTTGACCATCGGTATAACTTTGTTCCGTAGTCTGCAATCCTCTCGATCCAAAATCCTGATTGGTCGTTCTACGTAGGACACATCTGAGTCCAACTGTACTTCAGTAGGCTGTAAGACATGAGACGGGTCTGGCTCATACTTCCGTAACATAGAAACGTGGAAAACATCGTGTATGCCAGACAGGGATGGCGGTAGTGCCAAACGGTAGGCCAAAGTACCGATACGCTGCAAAACTTCATATGGCCCAACATACCTCGGAGATAACTTTCCCCGCATACCAAACCGAACCACACCCCTGAAGGGCGAGATCTTTAAGAAGACCCTGTCTCCTAACTGGAATTCCAGCGGTCGTCGCCGCTTATTGGCATAGGCTGCTTGCCTATCCTGGGCCGCTTTCATCTTTTGGCTTATCAACTTTATCTTGTCTTCCATATTCCTGATCATATCCGGTCCTCCGACCGCTTTGCTAGTCAAGTCCTCCCAATACAGCGGTGACCTACATCGTCGTCCATACATAGCTTCGAAAGGAGCCATTTGAATGCTCGACTGATAACTGTTATTATAGGAGAACTCCACCAGTTCCAGTGAATCCTGCCATGGAGTATCAAACTCCAAAAATACATGCCCTCAACATGTCCTCGAGCGTCTGAATGGTACGCTCCATCTGACCGTCTGTCTGAGGGTGATAGGCCGTACTCAGTCTCACCTCTGTGCCCAAAGCTGTCTGGAGACCCTCCCAGAAATGTGAAGTAAACCTCGGGTCTCTGTCAGACACTATAGAGACTGGAATACCATGCAACCTTACCACATCCCGTATATACATCTGGGACATCTTCAAGTATGTGAATGACATATTGTAAGGGATGAAATGAGCCGTCTTCGTCAGCCTATCTACGATCACCCAGATCGCATCAAATCCCGAGGCCGTCCTTGGCAAGTGGGTCACAAAGTCCATAGAGATATGCTCCCACTTCCATTCGGGTACCTCTAAGCTCTTCAGTTCGCCACCAGGCCTCTGCCTCTCTGCCTTTACCTGCTGGCAGATCAAACATCTTTTAACAAAAGTGATCACTTCGCCCTTCATGCGTCTCCACCAGAATTGACCGCATAGGTCTTTGTACATCTTCCTTCCTCCTGGGTGGATACTCAACCGACTACTGTGAGCTCGCTCCAATATTCCTCTACCCAACTCTGGTGTATCTGGGACTACCCATTGGTTGCCCAGTCTCAAGGAATCATCCACAGCCACTCTGAACTTGGATGGCTGACCTATAAGTACCAATGACGTCCATCTCTGAACCTCATCATCCGACCTCTGGGCCTTCCTGATTGCCTCAAATATATCTGGCTCTGCCAATAAGGTCGACAATCGCACAGGCGACGTGTCTACGTCAAAATCATAGCCCAGATGACAATAAGAAGTCATCATAGCTGATAGACTCATGGCATCCTCAGCAGTACTCTTCACCTTACGACTTAAGGCGTCTGCTATCAAGTTTGCTTTACCAGGATGGTACTCAATCTCACAATCATAATCCTTAAGCAAATCCATCTACCTTCTTTGCCGCATATTCAACTCTGCCTGAGTGAATAAGAACTTCAGGCTCTTATGGTCCGTAAAGATGGTAAATGAAGTACCATAAAGATAATGCCGCCAAATCTTCAAGGCGAAGATAATAACCGCCAGCTCCAAGTCATGAACTGGGTATCTGGTCTCATGAGGTTTCAACTGCCTCGAAGCATAAGCCACCACATGCTTATCTTGCATCAACACACATCCCAAACCTTGCAGTGATGCATCCGTATACAAGGCAAACCTCTTATTCTCAGACGGAATTACCAACACCGGCGCTGTAGTCAAGCGGCGTTTCAGTTCTTGGAAACTTTCCTCATATGTCTTAGACCAAAAGAAGGGGACTCCTTTCTGAGTCAGCTGTGTCAGGGGTTTGGCGATCTTTGAAAAACCCTCGACGAAACGTCGGTAATACCCTGTCAAACCGAGAAAACTCCGTATTTTCGGTACAGAAGTGGGTGCAGCCCACTCCATCACAGTCTCAATCTTCCTGGGATCCACAGATATCCCACTGCTAGATATAACATGGCCTAAGAATACTATGCTGCTCAACCAGACCTCGCACTTGCTGAGCTTTGCATATAGCTGATGATCCCTGAGGATCTGGAGTACTGGCCTCAAGTGCTCCGCGTGTTCTTCTTCAGTCCGGGAGTAGATGAGTATATCGTCAATGAAGACTATGACGAACTGATCCAAAAATGACTGGAACACCCTGTTCATCAGACTCATGAAAACAGCTGGGGCATTTGTCACCCCAAAAGGCATGACTAAGAATTCATAGTGCCCATATCTAGTCCTGAAAGCTGTCTTCTGAACATCATCTTCTCTTACTCGAATCTGATGGTACCCCGACCGCAGATCGATCTTACTGTAGAGCCTCGTACCCTGCAGTTGGTCAAACAAATCATCAATCCTTGGGAGCGGATACTTGTTCTTTACCGTGGCCTTATTCAGTTGCATATAGTCAATGCATAGACGCATCGATCCATCCTTCTTCTTAACAAACAAAACAGGCGCACCCCAGGGCGATACTCTAGGGCGTATGTAGCCCTTATCAAGGAGCTCTTGCAACTGAGTCTTTAACTCCCTTAGCTCTGCTGGTGCCATCCTATACGGGGCACAAAAAATTGCAGACGTCCCCGGTAGTAACTCAATCCCAAACTCGACCTCTCTCGTCGGTGGCAATCCAGGAATCTCCTCCGGAAAAACATCAGGAAACTCCGCCACTACAGGCACATCCTCGACTTTTACTTCTTCTTTCTTTTCCGTAATATCAACAGCATAGATAAGATATCCGGTATGGCCTCGTTCCAATAACTGTGCCATCTTGACAGCAGATATCAACGGAATCTTTGGACGAGAACCATCCCCATAGAATGTCCACTGGACTCCCAAATCAGATCTGAACCGAACAGTCCTCTGTCTACAGTCCACAACTGCCTGATGCTTGTTCATCACATCGATGCCCACAATGCAATCGAAGTTTGACATTCCCAGCACAATCAAATCCGACCTTAACTCGTTATCTTCAAAATAAATGAGGCCATCAAGAACAATCTGATCTGTAGTCAAACTTCTTCCAGCGGGTGTCGAGACCATAAGAGGCATGGGGGACGGAGAAGTGCTTATGTGGTGCCTTTCCACAAAACTCGTCGACACAAAAGAGTGTGACGCACCTGTGTCTATCAATATAAAAGCAGGGTGCGTAAACAAAAGGCACGTACCTGCTATAACCTCCTCCGGAGCCGCTGTAGCCTGCTCCCTCGTCAAAGCGTAAACCTGCCCCTGAGGTGGCCCCGTGGGCTGACCTCCATACTGCCTCGGTACGAAAGGTGGCCTGTGCTGTGCTGCTCTGTTCGCAGGCCTCCCCGCAGAGTTCTGCTGTCTTCCCCTGTTGGGACACTGCCGAGCAAAGTGGCCTCTCTCGCCACAAACATAGCATCCTACGCAGTCTTTTGCCAAATGGGGTTGCCCACAAAGAGTGCACTGAACTCTTCCAGATCTGTCTCCATGAGGCTGTCCTCTTCCCGTAGGGGCGTCATTCCTACGATCCCTTCCAACGATTCTCGGGCCTCTTGCCACTGAATCTCGACGCTGAGGTGTTCCCCCTAGGCTTAAACTGATCACCCCTGGGCTTCAAATTGTCAGACGTAGATTTCTGAGGGGGTACTGGAGGTGGCAGGACATCATAATATGCACCAACTCCCAGTTCAGCTAGCTCAGCCCGTGAAAGCGCATCGTCAAAACAGGCAGGGCCATAAGTGATCACCCTGTCATACATTCAGGCCTCCAGCCCTTCATAAAGTTCCTCATCTTCGCTTGAGTGCTTGTAGCAATGTGAGGTACATACCGAAGTAAGGAACAATAATGTAGAGCATAATCTGATACATGCATGGTACCTTGCTTGAGGTTGGTAAACTCATCCTCTTTAGCCTGTCTCGCAGCAGCTGAGAAATAGCGGGTCAGAAACCTAGTCCTGAACAGTTTCCAATTGATCTCTTGACCCTGAGCCTCTTGCTCTATCACTGTGGTCTTCCACCACATCAGTGCCTTCTTAGCCAGCTGAAATTCTGCTAATCTGATCCATGCCGTCTTTGCACAAGGCGCTGCCACAAGTATCTGCTCTATCCTATCTAGCCACTCCTCGGCCACTTCCCCGGTTTCCGTTCCTTCGAACATCGGAGGTCGGTATGTCAAAAACTGAGACAAGCTCAACTCCCCGGGTAATAATTGCTGTTCAGAGGGCTCTTCCCCCAAGGCTGGCGGTGGTAGTGGATTCGTACGCCCAGCACTTGCATTGACGCTTATCACATCACCTACTTCGGCGTTTGCTGCCATGCTGCAACACAAGGGTTAACAACAATACCAAAAGCAGTTCATAAGGTACATCGTTAGATAATTAAACATGTTAGTATAACATCTTCTATTTCATACGCAACATACATATAAAACAGGTTTAAAAGTAAGCACCTAGCTAACTTATTGCTAAGGCTACCCTTCGCTCATTCCCGGGTTATCTAACCACTGCTCTGATACCACTAATGTGGGGTCTTCCCACCTTGACAGTGATTAATAACATATAAATTGAACTAAACATGCATTTTATAAGATTTTAGGGTTCTGGTTGTTACGTGAGCTGATAGGATTACAGGCCAAAATAAAAACTTCGTACTTAATGGATACATTCCTAAACAAGAATGCTAACGTTTTAGATTTATACTACTCCTAGAGTAGATACTAAACATAAACAGAATCCTATACATTCCTGTGTTCTTCGTAGCTCACTGCCTCAACCCGACCCTTAGTCTTTTAGTCCAAAAGTGTACCTACAGGGACAACACATCATGAGCATATACAATTTTACTTAACGTCATTAAAACATCACAGTAAATGCATGAAATCTTGGTTAAGTAAACATGCTGGTTATTCTTTAACTTCCTTTTGTTGTCCCTGATTCATATTCATGCATATGGGCATCTTACCCTGTGACATCTTACCACATCATAAACATCGTATGGCATCTTACCATATGGGCATCTTACCCCGTGGCATCTTACAACATAATAAACATCGTATGACCTCTTACCATATGGGCATCTTACCCCGTGGCATCTTACCACATAATAAACATCGTATGGCCTCTTACCATTGAGCATCTTACCCCGTGGCATCTTACCACATAATAAACATCGTATGGCCTCTTACCATATGGGCATCTTACCCCGTGGTATCTTACCACATAATAAACATCGTATGACCTCTTACCATATGGGCATCTTACCCCGTGGCATCTTACCACATAATAAACATCGTATGACCTCTTACCATGTGGGCATCTTACCCCGTGGCATCTTACCACATAATAAACATCGTATGGCCTCTTACCATATGGGCATCTTACCCCGTGGCATCTTACCACATAATAAACCTCGTATGAATATACAAACATCTTATAACATCATCATTTCATCATAAATACTCATGCGATAAAAGCATAGTCGTAATGTAGAGATGTGTTTTACCGTCCGATGCCCGTACGCCTCTTACGTACCTTTTTAAAAGGAGGAGAAGTAGATAACTCTATCTCCTTGATTGCGTTGGTACCTGGGATGGTTCTACAAGACCACATAAGAACATATTAGATGCTTCAATACCATCTCATACCATAAACTTAACAAAATAAATCATCATTTTACTTTTCAACATACTGCCTCTCTCGATCGATCGGCCCCAAGGTCTCGATCGATCGAGAAAACATGCTTAAACAGTGCTCAACACTCTGCCTCGATCGATCGATCGAAATATTTTACCGATCGATCGAGGAGCTTCACCGATCGATCGGAAAATCTTTCGATCGATCGGCCCCTGAATTTCAAACCATGTATAAACTCTTCTGCCTCGCTCGATCGATCGGTACAAGAATCTCGATCGATCGAGCACTCTGAAATTTGGGATTTTTCTAGATTTTCGAGGAGTTCATTTCATATCATCAAATCTACTTCATAACACATCATACTTGCTCAAACAACCATGCTAGAAACTTCATAAAACTTCCATGTAAGTAATTAAATCAAAGGTTTAACAAAACCTAAGCTAACATGCATCATAACATCATCAAAATCTTCAACCTCATCCAACCTATACAGAAAACAGAGCATGCTCTTCCTTGCCCAGATTTTCGAGCACCTAGTCTCATAGCCAGAAATCTATCACATAAAACATGTAACATGCTCGAACTAACATGCTAGTAGTTACATAATACTTCCATGTAAGCACTCATACCAAGGCTCACCCAAACCTATACTAGCATGCATGGAATCATCACCACCAAAACCAAACCCAAACAAAACTCTGAAAAACAGAGTATTAAAACTTTACCCCTCTTCTTGGTAAGCTTTTGCACAAGAAATCACAAGCTAATCCCTCCTCCTTTCTGCAGCTTACAGGGACGAGAATGAGAGGGAGAAGGAGATGGATGAGAATTGATTGCAAGCCAATGAGTGGAAGCATGGGTTGAGAAGGGATGGGCTGCCAAGTGGGTTGCCAAGTGGGGGGGAGTGGGTGGCCGGCTGATTGGGGGGGTGGGGTGTGGTTGGGGTTCCATGTTGTGTTTAATTGTGCCCCGGTATTTAGCACGATGCATTAAAATATCCTAACTCGATATTTTTCATCTTTATTTAATTAATACATCCTTTAAAACACCCAACATGCCCCCTAAATCATATCATCATACCATAATTATAATCCCCCAAATCAAATACACGACAACCCTTAAACATATCATAAATCATCATCGTAGCACATAATTACGTGACTTTTCGAGGTATTACAGTCGCGCCAGGCGATGCAGAAGCTTACCTACGACAAATTTTCAAAGGGCGATCGCCCCAGGCGATGCGATGCAAGGAACGCCTGAGGCGATCTGGGCCAGATTTAACCGTTAAAACGTGGCGATGGTGATCGCCCGAGGCGATGTTCGAGGCGATCTTGGAGTGATTCAAGCCTTAAGTGTAGCAACGGCTAGTAGGAGCTTTGGTGGCCTTCTACACTATAAATATGGATGTTTTGGAGCATTTTGAAGACAAGAAACAAGAGGGTACACTATAAGAAAGCTTTGCTCAATCAAAATCATTCTAGCATTGCAAACTTCATACATTTCTGTTGTATTGGAGTTTGTAATTTATTTCTTGTGAGAGGTCTTTTGATTCTTCGTGTTGGTAAACCGTGAAGGTGTTATTTGATTTATTGTAAGGTCCTCCAACACCGACGCAAGTTGGAAATTGTATAAGACATCAACAAGTGAAGTTGGTGCAAGGTTTGTCTATCCTTGGAGCCCTTAAGGCCAAGAAGACTCGTGAAGAGTGTTGGTAACTCGTGAAGAGTTTGTGTGTGGCTATCCTTGGAGCCCTTAAGGCCAAGAAGACTCGTGAAGAGTGTGTTACTCGTGAAGAGTGTGTTGTGGCTAACTTGGAGCCCTTAAGGCCAAGATCAAATTTGTTTTAGTGGAATCTCGGTTGGACGTTTTCTTTCCCCTGAAGAGGAGACGTAGGCGATTCATCGCCGAACTTCTATAACAAATATTTGTGTCGTTTATCGCTTTATTTACTTTACACATTTATTTATTTCTTCATATTGTTTATTTTTCTATTGACATCAAGTCTTCCGCAGCGCAAACTCGACTTTTTGCAAATTCATTTTAAAACGCTAAAGTAGCTAATGAACCTCATTCACCCCCTCTTCGGTTCCAACACTGGGTTCTTCCAGAATAATATGGAGGAAGCTAGCAAGAAGTTTACAGCTTTCTTTACACCACTGGAACACTATATCTGGAATATTATGCCACTGTATTGGCAAATGCTTCCCAGATATATCAGAGGAAAATTGATAATCTTTTCAAAGATTATTTCAGTTTTATGTTCATGTATATTGACAACATCCCCATTGCGTCAAAAAAACATGAAAGAGCATAAAAAACATTTGGAGATTTTTTCAGATGTTTGCCAAAATGAAGGATTAGTGCTATCCCAAAAGAAAGCGGTAGTTGCCACGAGACAGATTGAGTTTCTTGGGATTGAAATCGACGAATCTGGAATCATCTTGCAGAATCATATTGTTGAGAAAGTGCAAGGATATCTGGATGATCTCAAGGATTTGAAACAACTTTAGAGTTTTCTTGGGGTTTTTATTTTTTTGGGAATGTTCATCAACAATCTAGCAATGAACAGAAAGATGTTCAGTCCACTGCTCAAAAAAGATACTAAATTTTAGTGAAATGAAGATCACCGACAAGCTATCAAACAGATAAATGAGGTTTGCGGGAAACTAAAAAGCTTGCATTCCCAAACGACGAGGACAAACCGGTATTATACACAGATCACAGTGATCATTGGTGGGTAGCAATTCTTATGAAAGCCACACCAGATGGATGAATGCCATGTAGATATTGTAGCGTCCTATTTTTTTTATGGCTAACGATTGAATTTCCAGTATGGCAGCTAGGGAACCAGGACAACAGGGAGAAAAAATCGGGGACACAGCCAGTGTTAGTAGTACAATCCCCCGGTGCTCTTCTAATTTATTTTTATTTCTTTTAATCACAAGCACACATCTTGTTACGTCATAATTATCAATTATATTTTTATATGCCTACCCATGGCATTACATATTTGCAGACATCGAATCAATCATGTGACATCAATGAGAAGGAGTTCTTTGCAGTCGGAAAGGCTTTCAAAAAAGGGTCATTGTTCTTACTTGCGAAGAAATTTGTCCTTAAAATTGATAATATGATTGTCAAGTCTATTCTAAAAAATAAAATTGAATCTAAACCAGAAAATGCTATACTTTTAAGATGTCAAGCAGAATGCCAATATTATGATTATGATATTGTCATTGTGAAATCTGATAAAAATGTTCTTACAGATTTCTTAACACGAGATGGAAGGACACGTTGCTGACGATATCCTCATGAGGCTGAGGCATCTTAGGGAAAACCTGGAGATCATTGATCGAGAATTTGGGACTCTTTGTCTCAGTGCAGAGGTCGTAGGACGGCTTCAATGAGTAGATCGGGAATCAGTTTTCGGTCATATACGAGCATGCTTTCAGGCCCAAGAATGTTTGTTCGATATCTTAAAAGGACCTATCCTCCAGGCCGTATCTCCAACAGTGCAAAAAATGAGTGTTTAGATAACAGGGCTCATCTAACCCGGAGGCAAGAGATTCACAAACCCCTGTCATGAGTGCTGCAGATGATGCATTCCTTGAGGATAGTACACACTGTAGCGAATGTTGAAGGCCAGGTGAAACCGCTTGAACCTTCAAGTCAACCCAGCACCTCTAGGGTAAAAGAGGGAGAGTTGAACCTTAGGCCAATGACCATTAATTCTAGGGTTCAAACTAACGATGGTTTAGTTTCTTCCCCTATGAAGGAATATCAGCGCACTTGGAAGAAACTAATAAGCAGATACGGTATCAACCCGGAAAAATAATTGTTGATATCTCCGGAAAGTATCCAAGGGTTTGGACGAAACAAGGCAGCCATTCAAACGATGTACAAGAATGATATACTTTTGGAGCTCTTACTTCGGTTTATACTATTGCACCAGCCTTCTCTGAAATTTCAAAAATTATCCAAGTGGATCAGAGAAGCAGTTCAGGAGACTTGGGCGAATAATCCACATTTGTCCAGATGTGATATTTTGGAATTGTATTACATCAGTGCTGCTCCTGAACCAGCAAAGAAATGTTTCATGGAAGCTTTTCATTTCATCAAGCTCAGACGGAGATGGCCAAATGGAAACGCTTAGAAAAATATCAAAACGACGTTACCAGAGGACACACCAATTTATTTGGGGCAATCACGGAAGATGAAGCTTCAACCAGACAAGCATGAGGACTTTGGGTTTGTCTAACTGACATTGACAAAGTCAATTACTCATTCAAGTTCTTCAGAATTCAGCCAATGTGACATTCTTGCTGAATTCCATGACAGGAACAACCATAGGATTTGCTGAAGAACTCTTCGAAACAAAAAGGAGGATTCATTGAAAAACAAGATTCCGGAAAGTAAAGAAACTTATCTGAAGTTCTGCAACATGTCGCATATTGGCCAATGGAAAGATCGGATCTGTCACGGGTGCTCAGAGCAGAAAGAACCACAATTGGGAAAGGATTCCAAGCCAAACCCGACAGAGCAGAGGCAAGAGAAGACAAATGACCTGCTGACAAGAGAGCACGTTTTTTAGAATTTGGGGACCACACAAACTAATAATGTAAAGATTCTTCGACAAAAAAAGACGTGTGTACAATTAAAGTTAGCATGGTTACTATTCAATGTACTCAGACACAATAATGACACACTCATGAGAAAAGTTAGGTACAAAAGGACAAAATGTAACAACACTCACGAGAAAGCTATGGCGCACTCAGACAAATGTGTCAGACCACGGGAAAGTTAAGGCGCACTCACGGGCGCACTTAACATGAGTCAAGATCTGGAATTTGCATTTGAAGTCCAGATTCATGCCTATATAAGGCCAGTCATGAGGAAGCTGGGGAGATCGACCATTCCCCTCTGTTTTCTTACAAAATAACTCGTGTAATCTCCAAGTTGTAATATTATCAACTTTCTAGCTTGGTAATAATTTCTATCTTTGTAGTATTTCTGTTATTTCAATTCAGTTTATTAATGTATTTCGAGTAAAGCCTCATTATATGAGAGTCTAAGCAAGTTCGTCTCCTCCAAGAAGGAGATATATTAATGTAATAAATATTATAAATATTTCCAGAACAAAAGAAAAGTTGTTGTCCATTTATCTCCTAGATCTTTTTAAATCTTTAATATATCTAAGGTATGAAATGAATTAGGGTTGTGCTGCCTACTGTTGAAGGCCTCATTGCAGAACCATCGATTGTAATCGTGTGGTTGATGGTGAAGAGCTATCGTAAAACCTGGTGGGATACCTGATAGTAGTGGTAAAAAAGGTATATACCAGTTTATCAAAATTTTATTGTGATATGGAAGCATTATGAGCATATTATAATTTTAATTGTTTAAAATAGTTTCTCAATTAAAAAATGAAGTTTTGGGGTTTTGCAAAGGTACAAAAATATAGGAAGTTACATGCTATTTAGAAAAAATGGCTTTTATAACATTTGAGGTAGCAAGGGAGCTAAACAAAGTAGAAAAGGAAAATAAAGAGTTTTAACAAGGATTCTCTTACATAGGGAGTGCATTAAAAGAAAACTTTGGGTAGAGATATTTTAGATGAGTAGAAATAAGATAATTTTTTAAATTTTCAGTATAAACCACAACAACATGTATGCTCCATTATTAGTATCAAAAGAAGTACTCCAAAAACTACATAATTAAAAAAACTTTGACCAGGTCTTGTTTTTAAATTACCTCATTACAGCGGGAAATACTTGTATATATTCGATATGAACATCGTTTATGCACAAACTCAATATTAAAACACAACATTTTTTAAATAAAAAATACATAAATTAACATATCACCATTTTAGACTACAATGGACCCAAATTAGTCTATACAAGTATTTTCCCATATCATCGTATGTTTTCCTTAGTTTCTCTACCTTAACTAAGCTTCGCCTTCACCTGAATCATGATATACTCGTCGGGGTCTGGCGCAACTTTCCCGATTATGACATCATCAGGTCAAAATCAACCCCTCCCTAAGTGCAAATGCTACCGATAATGCGAGTGTACTATTTGTTGGTGCCAAAACATGGGTCAAATTCTAATTTTATCCTCTGTTGTATTTTTTGTTTTGTTTTTATTTTTTTAGGGAAAATTACCAAAAACATCATATAGTTTGGTCCAAATTTCACTTTGCAACCATTGTTTCAACAATTACGATTTACATCCTCAACTTTCATGTATTGTAACAATTTGCATCCTCTTGACTCGATTTTATGTTTTTATCGAAATTTATCGCTGCATTTCATCATCGCCTTACATATTCAAACTTAGAGCCACATAAACTAGCAATTGTAAATTTGTTTTTTTTTAAAAAATATTTGGGTGTCAAAATTCTATTTTTCGTAATCGTTAACTAGATAATTTAGATACTGAAAATATTATTTTTATTTTTTAAACATTTGGAAAAACTAGCTTAAATGGATCCAAGTTTGAGTATGTAAATCGATGATCTAATACGGTGACAAATCTTCGATAAAAATATAAAATCGAGTCAAGAGGATGCAGAGTGTTACCATTCATGAAAGTTGAGGATGTAAATTGTAATTTTTTAAATAATGGCTGTAAAGTGAAATATGTACCAAACTATAGGAGATTGTAACGTACTTTTTCGTTTTTTGTTTTTATTATAAGCGTAAAATTGAAATTGCATCCCCTATTGCTTTGTCGGTAGCCAAGTGCAAACACAACGCGCTCAAAAGAGCCGTCTTTCGGCGAAATATTCAACTTACATATCAATTGTTCCAGTGTCTCCTTCTCGTTGACTTTTCCTATTTGATCATTACTTTCACAATTTTCATTTCCTTTGCTTATGTTTAGACACTGAAAAGGGAATAATTTGCCGGAAAAAAAATTGTAAGGAGTAGATATGAATGCAGTGGTGCCAGCGGAGCCCCGGGAAGGAGCTGCCCAGGGAGCGGCGGAGTTGATCAGGAGTTACCGTGCTTGGGAAGGCAGTAATGTGATTTCCTACAGCTTGTTCTTTTATCAGTTTTTATGTGCAAAACATTAAGTGGTTCACCCTAATTGAATGAAAAGTCGATCTATTTGGGGTGTAGACTACTAGACTCTCTGATATTCATGAATTTATTTCAATTTTTGAAATCGTATTTGTTAACTCTTTATTCATGAATTAGTATATGGGATTGTTGTATTCACTTTTGCATTAGTTTGAGATGTTTCTAAGTTTAAGTTTCTTTTGTATCCTTTTGCACTTTTTATATGTTTCTATTTGGTCTTTGGAGCTTCAGTTCACTTTAGATGGAGGAAAAACCCAATATTTGCAAGATAGAAAAGAAAATTTTGCTTGTTACATTTTGCCTGAAGAAATGTACTTTTAATTTTTAATGAGAGTGTGATATCATGTTCTGCTTGGATGAACTGGTGACCAAAATTGAATTGTCTGTATGGAATATTTTCAATAATATACATGTAAATTTTGGAGAAAAAGTGGTGTTGCATTGCTGGGAATCATCATTTTTCTTTGTGTCTCGACTCGAGTACCATTGAAACATGTTTTAATCACTCTTACTGAAATTTGCTGTTGGTCATTTTGTTTTGCAGATATTTTGTCTTGGAGGAAGGTTCATTATCGGGCCAGACGCGAAATCAGTTTTTCTAACGATATCGTTAATAATTGCTCCTGCTGCCGTTTTCTGTGTCTTTGTTGCCAAAAAACTTAAGGATGACTTTTCTGGCGATTGGGGAATCTCGATCATGGTAGTATGTGTAGTTTTCACAGTATATGTAAGTCCGGTCTCCTTAAAAGATTTTTGTTTGTTTCCGTTATGTTCGGAAGGCATTTTACTGTGGCTTCATTATTTTGAGATTTCTCAGTTCTTTAGCTAAGAACAAATTAGAAGTCTTGCAAAGTGATCTTTAACTTATTGCTAGATTGTGGCTTGAAATGTATCTTCTGCTTCTATTTTTTTCCTTTCTTTCTCGCAACAGTATACCGGGCAGGCATGTGGTTGTATATGGTTGATTGAACTATATGTGGAACAGAGATGAGCTTAATTTTCACATTTGGCTATTGTATGTACTTCCACAGGTATTAGTCCTTCTCCTACTGACTTCTGGAAGAGATCCTGGTATTATACCTCGCAATTCTCGGCCTCCAGAACCCGGAAATTATGAAGCTAGTGTTGAACTTGGGCTTGATCAATTGCCACGTTTTCCTCGAACAAAAGACGTACTCGTTAATGGAGTAACTGTGAAAGTTAAATACTGTGACACTTGCATGCTATATAGGCCTCCTCGTTGTTCACATTGCTCAATTTGCGACAACTGTGTGGAACGATTTGATCATCACTGTCCCTGGGTTGGACAATGTATTGGATTAGTAAGTATTGTTTTGAGTTACAACACCAGTTTAAGTCATATATAACTTCTGTTTTGTAGTATCAACTGCCCCTTCTATTCTGTTTGACTCTCTATAAGATACAGCTATTGAAACATGAAGTTTGGGTATAACTTCTGTTTGGTAGTATCATCGCCGTTCGGCTTTTTCATCAGCGCCTTGTTTTTTTTCCGTGCGAATGTTCTTGAACCGTTCTTCTATTGTGGGTGCAGAGAAACTACAGGTTCTTTTTTATGTTCATCTTCTCAGCGACACTTCTTTGCTTGTACGTACACGGGTTTTGCTGGGTCTATATTAAAAAGATAATCGACAGCGAGAAGACCTCAGTTTTTAAGGCAGCAGCCAAAACTCCCGCTTCCATTGCACTTATTATCTATACATTTCTAGCACTCTGGTTTGTTGGCGGCCTATCCATCTTCCATCTCTACCTCATCGGTTCAAACCAGGTAACACACTGGTCTTTTTTGTTTAGATTTCTGTAAAATATATTGACATCTGAATATATATATATATCTTATTCTTTTGGTGTAGTCAACCTATGAGAATTTTAGATATCGGTACAATGGACGTGCGAATCCTTACAACAGAGGGATAGTTTTCAACTTCTTGGAGGTATTCTGCAGTGGTATTCCTCCTTCAAAGAACAACTTTCGAGCGAAAGTGCAGAAAAAATCCGGGATACAATCATCTTATGCAGTGGGTTCAAGTTTTGTCAGCACGAACTTGTCAAGAAGGAAGGCGGCTTGGGACGAGAGTATAGACCGTGATATCGCCATGGCGCCTGAAATAACTACTGTTGACAGCATGGATAATCGATGGTAGAAGATAACGAATCCCATAATCGCAGTCATTCATGATTTCATGTTGTAAATTGTGTATATGTAATTCTTTTAAGACAAATATGGGTGATCATACTTTATATTCCATTGTTTTGTATAGACTCGATTTGCAGGAAATACTTGTATAGACCCGATTTGAGTCTCATTTATGGACCAATTTAATATAATTGATATAAAAGTTTATGTATTTTGTACTTAAATAATATGATTGATATATTAATTTATGTATTTTGTATGTAAAAGGTATTGTGGTTTAATATTGAGTTATCGTATAATTGATGCTCAAACCGGGTGGATATACTTATTTCCATCGTTAACATGTCTTTCTGAAGTTGTTCTCACACAGTATATTTAGGACTGAATGTTTTTCAAGTATGGATACCAGGATATGCTATATCTTCTCTTTGGGATCATCTAAAATTACTTATATGTATTTTACTAATTAAATTACTAAATATGAACTGAACTATTTGATGTGTTAAAGTTATAAAAATTAATAATGAATAACCAAATAATAGATAGATAAATTATATAGTTGGATCTTTTTTAATTAGTAAAGAAATAAGACGTAAAGATTTAAAATATATAAGATTTACAAGTTCTCCTTCAGAAATTCTAGATTTATTTTAAGAAAGCACAAGTAGAAATATACACATATTTGCTTTAATTAAAAAAACATATTATATTTAAGAAAATTTTATATTTAATAATTTCCATAACTTAAATAATCATTAAATTAAGATATTAATGATCCATTGGATTGAATATAAGTTTTCTAAAAAAAAATATTATCTCACTAACTTATCGAATATATTATCTAATAAAAGTAATTATGGAGATGTAAGGCCCTACTAATTAATCCGGATTAACAATGATTAAGCAATCCGAATGATTAACTAGTTAAGAATTTTGGATAATTTAGTTGGAATTGCAGGAAATAAACAAGTTAGTGAAATTTTGAGAAAATCCGGAGTATTAAATATAGATGACAAATAAATGTGTTCCGGACTACGACGACACAAATAATAATTGGAACATATTTGTGTGCATGTGCATGATCACATGACACTTGGATATCACATGTCACTAATCTACTCACCTACTAGATTGAAGGTGACACATGTATGAGACAAGACACTTGGACTAAGCCACTCCTCTATCCAACACCTAGAAGTTATCACCCCACTAACCTCTTTTCAAGATCACTTCTCACTCTTCAACTTCATTCCACTTTTCTTCATTTTCTTCACCGAAATTTCCCTTCTCCCTTCAATTTTGATCCTCAAAAATTGATGGAAAACCACATGCAAGAAGGGAATTGAAGAGCTACAGCCATAGTATTCAAACTTGGAAGTTTGAAGCAAGTATTTTGAAAGGAAAAGGTTTTGGAAAGGAGTTCAAGCATGGGTGGAGCTAAGTGGTTGATTGTACTCCAATTCTTCAAGAGGAGTTAATGTGTAACATAGTTCTTGAGTTTTATTAATTTGGTTTTATGTTTAAGGGTCGATTTTTAGTGCAATGCGTGAAATATAGTTGCTGTCAAATGAATCTGCAAAAATTGATGTTGCATGCAATAGGTTGTGTCAAATTTTGAGTTTGGTTAAGCTTTGACTTTGACGATGGTGTCCCTCAATAAAAGTTGTAGTATCTTGGCTTAGCTTTAATTGAGCACCAAAATCAGCTAGTTTGGAGTTAAAATGAGAAATTTATGATGATTTTACTAAACTGCGCACAAATCGAGTCTGCATGTTCATGCATATCACATACAGTGCGTTCTTCAAAATTCTGGGAAATATATGTTCCAAATTTGAACTTTAGATAAATAGAAACGTTGTAGATCTTTGAATTACGTTCGATTTTATCGTAAATTCAGCTAATTTGGTGTTCGTATGCAAAATTTATGCTAGTGTTACTAAAAGGGTGTCAAATCTAGAAACATGGTACCGTCGAGTTTTTAAAATGAGATATTTTGATAAAAATGTACCTCCAGATGTATGAATTAGCTTAAAGCTCATAAAAGATAAATTGTAGAATTTTTAGTTATCTAAATTCTCCCACTAGAATAAAATCATTTGGATGTTGTATGAATTAGTTATGATGTTTTTACGAAACATGGTCAAACTCGAATTTAGAATTTTCCCTGTTTTACATAAGTGATGTTTAGATCTAATTTGCCTTAGGTAAATGAACGAATTTGGGGAAGTGTCAAACATATGAAATGTCATATTTTGAGATAGCTTTCAAGATAAATTAGACCCATGTAATTTGGTTTACTACTGAAAAAGTTATGAGCCAATCACTATGAGTATATAAGCTGAAATTTTAAGAAATTACTAAGGGTCAATGTTGAAATTATGAACTTGATATTATGTAGTATTGGAATACTTTGACGATATAATTAAGGTGCAAATAACCAGGCTGTGATATACCGAGGTCAAATTGATAAGTACGAAAGTCCTTGATTTTTATTTGCTCGACTAAGGTACATTAAAACCCGGTTCTATCACGATGTCTGACAAAGACATGTGATGTTCCTAGTGTATGATTTATTTGTCATTATGTGATTCTTATGTGATTATATGACATGCTAAACTGCAGTATATATGATTATATGATACATTGAACTGCATGATATGCGAATTCATGATATATTGAGCTACATCATATGAGATTACATGATACATTGAGATGCATGGACATTGGACATATCATATTGATCTTACTGCTCCTTTGCTACCATTTGATCATGATGAGATCTATAGTGTCATGGGGACACTGGGCACAGTGATAACAGACAGTTTAGAAACTGCAGTCACGCGCGTTGTCGTCGAACCTAAACACGATGGATGTTAGGCACAGCACAACGCAGTGTGTGTCGCCACCCTCTGCTCGAGCTTGATATTGTTGGTGATCTTTCCTTTGATTCCGGACAAATTGACACTTTGAGATTGTTATCCTTTACACGCTTTGCATTCATGCACATCAATCATCGGATGCTACTTTGTCATACTATTGTGAGTTTACCTGTTTCTCGTACTTGGGTTACTGACCCCCTCCGTGGGGGTTGTCATGTATTTGTTGTGTTGACATGCCAGGTAGTACATGCGGCCGTCCTGCAGATGCACGAGAGGATGCATCTAGGAGTACCGGAGCTCCTTGAGAGCGAGCTCAGGTTTATGTTTTTATGTATTGCATCCCAGTTAGTTGATAAACACTTTTTAATAACAAACTAATACGCCAGAGTATGCCTCGAGTAGATGTAATTAGAGTATGATATTTCTGAAAGACTTGATATTTGACTTGTATGAGATGATGTGTTTATTTGTAAAACTGAAATTATATATTTTCAGTATTAACAACAAGTTATGGATATATGTAATCAAGTCGAACATTTTTAGGCCAAGTTTTATTAACATTTAAAACAAATCTTTTGTTGTTGACATTAAATAATCATTGTGTAATAATTAAACGCGTGATTAGGACCGGGCCATCACATGGGATTAATTTATATTATAAAATTTCATAGAAAACAATTATAATATATAATATTATCAAATCAAATACTTATGGGTAGATAATTTTTTTGAATATATGTTTTATATAAAGAAATTGAATATGAGAAGATAGTATTTAATTTTATCTTGGTAGTTCAGAAATTGATTTCTTAAAATAAAACGAAACATTCATTAAGTTCTTCATAACATGAAATAATTTAAAAATAAGAATACGATTAAAGATGATTTAATATATTTTAAAATGAAATTATATATTTGTTATAATAATACCTATAATTTGATTTCCCCCCATAAATATAAGGCATTAGGGAAGGTCGACCATATCCTTAAGGCATTAATGCCAGATCAACGGCCCCAAACTATTTGAGGCTATTGGATCTAGTCTTAGGGCAATTAGGTACGAAAAAGATGTGTATATATATATATAGAAATTTGAATAGTAGTTGAATCACTTACATTCAGAAACCTCTGCAATTCAGGTGAATTTAGTGCTGAAGAAACCATTGAAAACGACTAGTAATTAAAAAAAGTTGTATTCTGCTTTAAACCACTAACAAAACCTGACTGATACGGGTTAACCGGTTAAGTAAAACACAGAACTGGATATATATATATATATATATATATATATATATATATATATATAAATGTGGGCTTGGGTCGATTGCCCCATATTGGACTAACAGTTAAACTTTTTAGAGGAAATTATAAGAAGGGAAAATTTCGGGCCGGTATCAGATAATAAGAGTTTTTTCGGCCCAGTCCACCAAATTATTTGCCTTTCATTTAAGTCCGATTGATCGTAAATTACTAAATTACCCTCGTCTTCTTCCTTACATTCAACGTCGAAAACACTCTGCATTATTACAATCATCGCGCCTCTTCTTCTTCAACGCTAAAAAATTTTCCAATCATTCCTCCAACATTTTCCTCGATATCGTTCAAAGAATCCTACAAGTTTTCAAAAATTTAATCGAAATCGTACAAGTAAATTACTGTAATTTTGCCAAACCTTCTGAGGCGGAAACCTAAAATGGCTCCAAAATCAAAGAAGATTCCTCAAACCAAACCACCAACAAACATCAAGGGAAAGAAAAAAGGTGCTCCAAAATCTGGTAATCATCTAGGGTTTACACATATTAAACTATTTCTTAATCATTAATCTAGGGTTTCCACATATTAAACTATTTGTTTGTTACTGTAAGTTCTTGTGTCTACAATGCATGAGTACTATTGAAGACCTTATTAACACCGCATTTACAAATGTTTGTAATTTTTGTATTCTTAATTAACATAAGTCTATCGGTGCATGTAATTAACATGCACCGATGGACTCTTATATTTGCATTTATATTACATACACCACTTTTTAAAATCTCAATTTTTTGTATTAACAATGATGAACAATTTGACACAAATGGAACATCTTTTTAGTTTTTTGTTTCTATTGGTGCATGTGTATAATACACGCACCGAATAACCAGTTGCATTTATCCAACATGAACTACTTGAATGTATCGGTGCACCAATTCACATTTTTTCCTTTCGGTGCATGTGATTTCACATGCACCGGTATACCATTAGTGCATTTATCCACATATTATGCTTGAATATATTGATTTTACTTTGTAATTTGATATGTACTATCGATGTATGTAAATACACAATCATAAATTCACAGATGTTTTATATCGGTGCATGTGTATTATACATGCACCGATATAAAACATTGCATTCATATATAACATGTAAATATTTTATAAATTTGTTTCTATCGGTGCATGTCATATAAATGCACCGATAGTTCTTTACATGCACCAATTGTACATACATGCACCGACATGCACTGTTATAAAACATTGCATTTATCCAACATGTAAATATTTGACATTTGTTTCTATCGGTGCATGTGATATACATGCACCGGAAGTTCTTTACATCCTCAGTTGTTTTCTATCGGTGCATGTCATATACATGCACCGATAATTATTTACATGCACCAATTGTACATACATGCACCGACATGCACTATTATAAAACATTGCATTTATCCAACATGTAAATATTTGACATTTGCTTCTATCGGTGCATGTGATATACATGCACCGGAAATTCTTTACATGCACCAATTGTACCTACATGCACCTACGGGCTATCTACATGCACCGAATAATCAATTTATTAAATTCATTGTTTTAGTTTTTTAACTAACATATAATTTTCTCTCAGTTACACCTACATCATCACCAAGCTCAGAAGAAATTACAAAAAGATGGAATAAACAAACTACATATCGGGCCAACCTACAGGCAGTTATAACAGAGATAAAGGCACTTGAACTCAGTCAAGTTCACATCAGAGTGTTAATGAAGACACCGTTCTGGCCTTTACTGAACTCCATTTTTTCCAACACAATTGTCCTCGATTATTGCAAAAAGCGTGACATATTAATAAAAGACATCATTTGCTGCTTCAACAGAAATACTCAAGATTTCACATTCGGATCATATACAATGAAAATCAGGACAAATGATGTGCGTATACTCTTTGGAATAAGAGATGGTAAAGAAGACATTGATATGCAGCTTCAGGATTACGAACGTACGGAATTCTTATATAGATGCTTTCCAGAAAAAGAAAGGAGATAAAAAAGACATAAGGATGAGCAAGAGTTTAATCTACAAAAAATTGAAAATAAAGGCACAAAGCAACATTGATACTGATGTCAATGACGTTACTCGTTTGGTGACCCTATACATTCTTGCAGCCTTTTTCATATCAACAAAATCATCGAACATTCCATGGGCGTACACATCGGTTGTTGAGGATCTGGACATGATTTGCAGCTACGACTGGTCCAAACACATATTGAATACATTGCTAAACAGCCTGATGCAGCCTGACTCTGAAAAACACTCCGGCTGTGTTCTACTACTACCTGTAAGAAGTCTTTATAATCAATCTTTAAACAACAATTATTTCTTCGTGTTTATATAATAACATCGATTCTATATAATTTGCAGTATTGGTTATGTGAGAGGACAGAGCTCATAAATCCTGTCCAGCCCAACCTTATCCCAAGGTTCCTTAAGTGGAATCTTGAGGATTTTTACAAAAGGATTCAAAACATTGACATCAAAGAGCTCGCCCGTGATTATGTAAGTTTCTTGTACATTCAATTTAACTATTTTGGTGCATGCAATTTAACTTGTTCTGGTGCATGCAATTTTTCGATACTGGTGCATGCAATTATATAACATGCGATGCTTGAATAAATCTTTATAATGATAATGATTTTACTTGAAACCAAACTAACGATGCATGTAAATACACAAGCATAAAACAAAGTTGCATTTATCAAACATGAACAACTTGATTCAATCGGTGCATGTAAATACACATTTCAATTCACATTTTTTTCTATCGGTGCATGTGATTTCACATGCACCGGTAGACCATTAGTTGCCTTTATACAACATGTGAGGCTTGAATATATATTTTATAATGATTTTACTTGATATGTACTAACGATGCATGTAAATACACAAGCATTAATTATCATTTTGTTTCTATCGATGCATGTGATATACATGCACCGATAGTTCATTAGGTTCATGCAATTTAACTATACTGGTGCATGCAATGAAACTATGCTGGTGCATGCACTTTAACTAGACTTCCAACAATTCAATTGCAGATAGTAAAAACACCTCTGCAAATTTCTGCTGAAGAAGATGAAATGCTGAATAAAGCCATTGTTTGTGCTACAGAAGCTCCAATGACATATCAACTTCCCGATTTGAATTCAAACATTAAAACAGCTGAATGTTTGACAACAGCGGACTCCACCATTGCCGGAGTCCTCATGGAACTGAAGCAACTAAGTACAGAGGAAAATATATACAATGATGAATACATGGAAATGGAGGGCAACATGGTGGATGTAGCTATTGATGAGGAACCAGCCCAGAACGAAGAAAATGTCGCCAATCTGTCTGAAGAAATGAATGAACTTGATGACACACAAGCACAAGATATTCTTCAAGCTGCAGTACTTGTAACAGAGATTGAAGAATTGAAGGCGAAGCTCATGACAAAGGATAATGAAATAACAGAACTGAAGAACATTGTTGATTCCTTTGATCATGAGCAAGAAACAATTCCAACACGGCAATTTTTTGAATATGCGGAACTAACAGCCCAGCTGGAAGAAACAAAAACAAATCTTTTAATGAGAGACGAGCAAATCAAAGAAATTAAAGACAATTACGAAGATATGAAAAAAAAAGAAAGATGAGCTCGAAACTATCATAACACAGCTCTATGCGGACCTTGAAAGGGTAAATGATGAGAATAATTCACTGAAAAATGAGCTTCTCAATGTCAAAGCTGCCTCCTTCATCATTAATGAAGAACAAGAACAGATCCTTAAAGAAAAGCAAGAACAAACATCCCTTGTCAAGAGGATCAAGAAAAGGGAGGACAGGCAGCAAAAAATGGAGTTGGACCACACATACCCTGATAAGAGGAAGGCAAAGAGGACCAAGAAAAACGACGAAGAGGGAAATAAAATTTTGCAGAAATGGAATCATTACAAAGTCTGAAAGACAAAGGTACAACTAATGATCCCGTAGATCTAGAGCTGAGAGATGATGATTTCGTCAGCGACAATAAACAAAAAGGGAAGACGAAAAAAGATAATGGACCTCTCAAGTTCAAAACCACAATGCCTGCCATGAAGCTCTTAACAGCAGATGAAAAGGCTTACATAATGAATATAAACAAGAACCATGGAAAATGGTACGTCTAATTTAATTAAACAACGCTTCCTTGACACTGACTCTTCAACTGTGTGCAGGGGACTTATCTGGAAAGACAAATTCACCAACAGAAAGCTATTTGTATCGGATATTGCTGAAATCCTTCACGATGTACCTCTTGCCAACGATGTAAGTCAATTGCATTATACTTTTCTAATGGTTTTACTTGATAAAAAAACATTAATTCACATTTGGTTAATCGGTGCATGTAAATAACATGCACCAATTCACTTTTTTTATATCGGTGCATGTGAAATCACATGCACCGATAGACCTTTAGTTACATTTATATAACATGCAATGCTTGAATAAAACTTTTATGATGATTTTACTTGATAATTACTAACGATGCATTTAAATACACAAGCATTAATTAAAATTTAGTTTCTATGCGTGCATGTTAAATCACATGCAACGGTAGACCATTAGTTGCATTTATCAAACATGTATACATGCACCGACATAACATTAGGTGTATGTCTCGCACATGAACTACTATATATATCTGTGAAACTGATTGATCATTACTTACAGATGATTGAATCAACCGGTGCATGTAAATAACTTGTAGCAAATCAAATTTGTGGTATCGGTGCATGTGTTTTCACATGCACCGGTAGACCATTATTTACATTTATCAAACATGTAAACATGCACCGACATAATATTAGGTGTATGTCTCGCACATGAACTACTATATATATCTGTGAAACTGATTGATCATTACATACAGATGATTGACCGTTGGGCGATTATTGTAAATAACCAGATTGCCAATACCGGAAAAAAGAAGTTAGCCTATGTGTCAACAGCATGTGTTGGGTAATAAACTTCAACTATTAAATATTTTTTTTCTCATTAAACAAAGTGCAATCATACCATTCAACTTTGGATATTCGTTTATCATGCAATTATTTCATACAAATTCGCAGCAATACGCAGCACTGATCTCACTAGGAAGCTACTACAAAGACTCAGCAGAAAACAACATTGATAAATTCCTACCAGAGGCAATGTCATATAGGTTTTTGGTTTTTCCAATAAACACCCCAGGCAAAGAAGACCACTTAAAAACACCAGGATACCACTGGACACTACTTGTCTTTGATATTCAAGAGTCAGTTTGGACTCATTACAATTCAATAAGGCCACGAATTGAGGGGGAGACAGATTATTACTTTGAAAAGGCCAAATTACTGGTAAGGTTTACTTTAAATACACTTATTTTTTAAAATTCAATACTTTTTTTTATAAAATTACCAGTTGATAACAATACTTCTTCGAAAATATAGAAAGTCTACGTTGAAGAGAAGATGAAGAAAATCATTCAGGAGTCTCCCATTTCAGCAGGCATCACCTACAGTCCAAGTGAAGATACATACGAAATCATAACATTCAAAGAAGCAATGCAACAAAAGGGTGGCTCGGCAGACTGTGCCGTGTTTGTTTGCATGAACATGGAAAGAATTATGAGAGGACAAGAAGTGCCCAAGCATTCAAATGTAGATATAAATAGTATGTATAGAGCAAAAATGGTGAAAGTCATCCTCCAAAATGTATAAGACAACGATTAATACTTTGTTGTATATATATTTTGTTATTGGATAACTGTACAGACTCATATTGGTGTTTTAGTTGGTTAATGATAAACTGGACAAAAATTGAATCCTACAAGTGCTCTTTGTTTAATTTTTATTGTGTGTGTCCCTTCGCATTCACCAAATGAGACTAACGATTCATGTAAATACACTAAAATAAAACAAAGTTGCATTTATCAAACATGAACTACTTGAATCAACCGGTGCATGTGAATAACATTACCTCTTCAATTTGTTTTTTATCGGTGCATGTAAATCACATGCATCGGCAGACCATCAGTTGCATTTATCATACATGCGAGCTTGAATATATATTTTACAATGATACTACGATGCATGTAAATACACAAACATTAAGTAAAATTTTGTTTCTATCGGTGCATGTGATATACATGCACCGATAATTAATTAATTGCATTTATCCAACATTTTCAATAGGTGCATGTGAAATCACATGGACCAATAGCCATTTAATTGCAGTTATATAACATGGAATGCTTGAATAATCTGTCTACAGGTGCATGTAAACTAACATGCATTAACATTTTGTTTCTACCGGTGCATGTATATCACATGCACCGATAGAATACACATTTTCATTTATCCATGTTCAACTTGAATCTTTTGGTGCATGTATATGACATGCACCTATATGTGAAACTTAAATCTATAGGTGCACGTAAATTACATGCAACTAATAAATTGTATGTATTTGTATCATTATGTTAAATAACCAATAACAAATCAAACAAATAATTTCTACAATTAAATTTTGTTCAACATAAACTTACAAAAAACATCAAATAGGTTCCTTACAAGTCTTCCTATTATGTCCGTATTTTTTACACCGACTACAACGCAACTGTCGAATGTTTTCACCTTTGGATCTAATTCTCCTCTTCTTTGGACGACCCGGTTGCCTTTTTGTTTGTGGTGGTAAAATATTCGTATCCGTGACAATTTGAGCAAAATCATCACTTGAACGTCCTGGAATCGGAATTATAACTCCTTCATAGCAACTCTTATAAGTACGAACATGGAAATATACATCAACAACTTCATCTATGGCCATCTTGTTCCTCCTAAATACAGCAATCACATGAGGACATGGGAATCCATCAAGCTGCCACTGATAGCAAGTACACGTACGAACATCAAGGCGCACAGTAACTGAAGGATATGAAAACACCTCGAAACAAGAGTCAGTAGACATCTTCACATTCCATGCACGACCTTGATTTTCGTTAAAATACCATTTCTTTTCCATCTTCGCGCACAGAACCCCACTCCATCGTGCAGCCATTGATCTCCTATCATAAAACCAGCTCATTAGCTTAACCCGGATACAATCCACCATATGAGTAATAGGCAGACCCCTTGCCTCTAATATCCACGAATTGAAAGACTCTGCTGCATTTGAATACATCTCTCCATATCGCATGCCGCATGAGTAAGCATTTGTCCATTTCTCCAAAGATAGACCCTGTAAAAACCCTTCTACAATTGAACCACCTTCTCGTTTCAAAATAGCAAGCTTCTCTGTGAAAATAGCCACCGTCGGCGAATATGCACACTCATCCAACAAGTAACACATCCTTTCCCGAAACTGGTTCGAAAAATGTTTGCCAGCATATCTGTCCCGGAGGTTGCATTTCAAATGATAAAGACAAAAAAAGTGTTTTGGAGAAGGTCCAAACACAACGGGTAAAGCCTCCATCAAACCAACATTCCGATCAGATATATAAACAATATCTCCACCATTATCTACAATCTTGCTCAGACAAGATAGAAACCAACACCAATTATCAAAGTTCTCTGAGTCCACAACAGCAAAAGCCAGTGGGAACAACCCTACAATAAAATAATCAAAACATATAAAGCAAAAAATACAATTTATGTTATATGATGCAATTATATAACCTTTAGTGGTACATTTAGATACGACAAGTTCTACCGGTGCATGTAATATACATGCACCGATAAATATTCGGTGCATGTAAACTACATGCACCGATTCTCTATTACATGAATATGTAGTACTAAATGATAGAGAATCCTATTTCTATCGGTGCATGTAATATACATGCACCGGTAGACTAGCGGTGCATGTATAATACATGCACCGCATTCGATCCGATTAATTTTATATCATGTAGCATTTTTTTACGCAGAAGTCTATCGGTGCATGTAATATACATGCACCGACAGACTTCGATGCATGTAAAATCTCATTTATATTATAATCTTGTTGCATCTTACCTTGATTCCCATCCTTTGCAGTAGCTGACAGAAGTATTCCCTTAAAACGGGATTTCAAAAAAGTTCCATCAAGAAATAACATAGGGCGACAAAATTTAAAACCATCCATACAAGCACGAAACGACACAAACAAACGGATGAATCGGTTACAGTCGTCAACTTCAAGCTCTACAAAACTCCCAACATTAGTCGTCTTCACCGCATCGATGTACCACTTCAACTCCTTGAAAGACTCATCATAATTTCCAAAAGCAGTAGACCTAGCCTTCTCCACACTTCTCCATGCCTTAATGTATGTTATATCCAACCCATAATCTTTTTTCATTAACTCCATTACAGACCTAGCAGAAAAGTTTGGATTTGAACTGACTCGTTCACAAATAATTTCTGATATTAAATGTGAAACAATCCTTTTTGATTTGTCTTTCATGACTCGTAGACCACACATGTGAATGTTGTTCAATGTTTTTATGTAGAAAGAACCATTTACACGTGAAATGTTGGCACTCACAAACCAGCCACACCCATCAACATGCTTCCTAGAACATTCAGCAACTACTCTATCTTTATTATTTTTCACATAGTTGTAATCAAACCCAACCTCCATGGAATATTTACTCAACTCACTTCGAAACTCTTCAACACCACCTCTAAATACTTGACCCACCCTACTAATAATTGATGACCATCCAGAACATAACAAAAACTTCTCCTTGCCTTTAATATTGCATCTTCGATATACTGAATCAAGTCCTAGACCTGATGGTGAACTGCAAATTTGTTTTGTCGATATATGTGCACCACCTGATTCTATTGATGGGTGTAAATCACGGGCAGAAATAGACTCTATAGGTTCATGTATATTGCGTATACCGCTTGACTCTGTCAAAAAGTTTATACCACAAGCAATTCTGTCTACCGGTGCATGTATGTCACATGCACCGGTAGACACAATTGGTAAACTACCAACACATTCATCAACAGACCTCAACAATGAAGCATTACCATCAACAACATGCACTGTCAACAAGCAAAGATTGATCATCTTACACAACAAAAACATATTTCTCATATCAATCGCATTACTCAAACAACAATTAGGATGCCCATCGATTGAGTATTTGAAACAAAATTCATCGGCATTCATATCAGACCACTCAGCAGATGCACAGCCTATTAAATCACTGAATTCGAAACCGGAATTAACATTCAAAACCAGTGTTTCCTCTCTAAATTTCAAAAGAATCATGATTTCATTATCCATCACAATTAACGATAAAAATCTCAGGAAAATTTGATCAATTAACAGTTAATTGAATATATATTGGACAGATCGAACAATCTAAAATCAGAAAACTAATTAAAACACGATCGAAATCAGCTGCTCAATGAATTGGATGAAAAAAGTTTCGGAAACGATAATCGTTGTGTTAGAAATATCAAATTTTTTATGATGGATTTTATTGCTTGCAATAGGGGTAATTTAGTAATAAAAATAGACCAGTTAGATTAGGGTTTAATAAATTGGACTTATGTGAAATATGTTTTTCAAAAGATATATTTACTTGAAAAGAAAATATTTTGCTAGATTTAGTTGAAAGATGTTTTAAAAAGTGGTACCTACTTGTAATTTCCTCTTATAAGAAATACAAATTTTTAAAACATCTTTCAACTAAATCTCCCCAAAAAATCTTATTTCAACTAAATACATTTTTTAGAAAACTTATTTTAAATAAGTCAATTTTATCAAACCATAATCTAATTAGTCTATTAATTATGACTAAAATACTCTTGCTTTACACCTTCATTCCCAAACATTTGCCCACATCAATTGTTGTGTTCTAAAGTATTGAAGTGAAGACAAAGTTTTGTTCAGATTTGAATCCAGAAACAATTCTGGAAATTTTGGATAATTATCAATTCATCCATTCAATTGGATAATTATCAACCGAAAATTGATGTACCTCTTCGGAAATCGCTACGGTACAAGGAATGAGAATCGTCAATTACGAAAAGTGTGCTTCAATTAATGTCCTCTGTTTTAGGCTGTTCCAATTCTAAATTTTGAAATTGCTTCAATGTCTTCTGTTCTAAAATTGTTATCCTGAACACTGGACAACTCTTCAAGCTTCTTCTTGACTTGCCAAGTCATCACCGACTTGGTCCTTAACCCCAAACATATAGACGCCGCGAGGCACAAGCGAAGAGGCCAAGCCTTCCATCGATTGGGTTAGAATACCCTTTATTATGTCTTTTTGTCTTACCAAAATAAAAAAAACAGTATTAGTATGACAATGGGTCTTTTTGTCTTACTCAAACCCGATCTGAACGCCTTGAAAGCAATCCCTACAACCCCATCATCACCCACGCCCAGCTTACCGATCCAGTTCACGAAGATGTCTTCAGTCTTGAAATAATCCACCGGAGGCCTCGACTTTGCACGTTGAATATTCTTCAAAACTTCGATAGAGGACGAAGAACAAGATTTCTTCATTCCAGCGATGCATGTAAAACTGAGTCATGCGGTGTATATAAAATTACTCATGCGGTGCATGTAAAAAATTACTCTTACTCATATAGTGCAAAGTGTTTTCATAAGTGGGGTTAGTTTGGACATTGTAGTAAGAAATTGACTTAGTTGAAATGACTTTTTTTTTTTTGTGATTGAGCCGAAAAATCTTTTATCTAATGATATTAGCCCGAAATTTTTCTTGTTTTTGTATTAAATTGTTTAAAAGATAATAAAAAAAATTAAAAATTTAATTGCACTGACACGATTACTAGTCTATAATTATTAGGTGGCTCTTTTTTGAAAAGAGAGATATTTATATTATATATAAAAAAAGAGATATTTATCTTAGTTCAAGCGACCAACCAGGTAATTTCTCGCTCTCTTGTTTTGCCATTTTGCTTTCATCTTTCAATCATTTTCTAGCCTTTTCCGGTAGGTATTAATTGACGGATTTGCAGTATTTTAAACGTCAATTTAATTTATTTGATTTATCGCATCAGATTTGATCTAGAAAAGGAAATCTGACTTGCTCGTGTGCACACAAATTTATTGGCCTTCTGCTTCATTTTTATTCTGTAGTTTGATGTGACTTAGGGATTTTTGCCAATTGACGGAAGTATGTTGGGGATTGTAAGGCAAAGAGTCGCCTGCAACAAAGGCAATCCTGCTTCTGTGGTAAAAATGGCAGCTTTTTTCTGTTCTTTGATTTGATTCTGTTCTTTATTCGGCTGCATATTTGATTTTTCTTTTGTCTGAAAGAGTTTGGAGCAAAGAATTCGAGTGATTGCATCCAAGGCTTTTTCTTCCTCGGCAAAGGAGGTAATCAGTGTTATATTTCTGTAATAGTTTATCAAGTTTCTGAATTTAATTAGGAGTTTATTTGATGGTTTCTTCCTGCTATGAGTATGCCTCTTTGAGTATATTTGTTATGGTGAACGATACTGTATCACTATCTCCTGCAGATGACAGTGCGTGAAGCTTTAAATTCTGCTCTCGATGAAGAAATGTCTGCTGATCCCAAAGTCTTTTTAATGGGCGAAGAGGTACCTAGAAGTTTTACATTTTCAAAGACTATTATCTACCGAATTGATTGGTTTTTGGGGTTCATTTATGCTTTTTTGACTTGTTTGATGGTTTTGTACAGGTTGGTGAGTATCAGGGTGCATATAAGGTGAGCCTTGTTGAGTGAGTGCCTTGATAGTTGATACTATCAAATAACTCTGTAGTCTATATAACTGTATTGTGAATTAATTTTTGTTTTACTATATCCTGTATTAGATATCCAAAGGGCTTTTGGAAAAATATGGTCCTGAGAGGGTTGTCGACACTCCCATTACCGAGGTTGGTTTATATCTGTACTTTAAGATTTTTTAGAATTGAATTGAGTGGTAAAATCTTGAATTCCCAACCATGCTCATTGTTGCAGGCGGGATTTACTGGTATTGGAGTTGGTGCAGCATATTATGGTCTAAGGCCTGTGATTGAGTTTATGACGTTTAATTTCTCAATGCAGGTTATAGTTCTTCCTCGATGCTATGTTCTGCTACGCTGTTATTTCCATTCATTAACTAGTAAATAACAACCTGTGCAGACAAATTTTCTATTGTTGACTTTTGGTTATTAACCTCTTAATAAAAAATTGTGTCAAAAATACAAATAGCGACATGGATTTTGGGGAAAAATTTACTTACGATCTCATCCAGGATGTGGAGGTAAAGAACGTTGTTCATTGCATCTTTTATGGATGAATGCTAGTATCAATTTAAAATCAGAGGTGGTGAAGCTCTATTTGCGCTTCAAAAGCAGAAGGATAGTTATTATTTGATGAGCTTTGATGCTTCAATTCATCAACAGCAGAACTGAAGAGTCTGCCTTGCCATTCATGTTTCTATGAGATGTATTTTGTTTGTTATTTCTTGTTTAATGTGCGGGGAGGTGGTAGTGGAGAAAGGTTTTCTGGATCTTTTTTAAACATAGCAATGTCTGTGGACCAAAACAGTTTTATCTGATTTGTTTATTTAAGAAACTGGTTTTGGACACATATCAAGGTTATGAGCTTTGTTTTTTTTCAGGCTATTGACCACATCATTAATTCTGCTGCAAAATCGAATTACATGTCAGCTGGTCAGATGTCTGTGCCTATTGTTTTCAGAGGGCCAAACGGTGCTGCTGCTGGTGTTGGTGCCCAACATTCTCAGGTATGAATTAGAATACTTTCTAACACTGCCTTGCTATGCAGTGCGTGTGATATTATTGACATTTAGTATTTTAAGGTCTATCATCTATGTAAATATGTTGTAGCATGATAGTAGTTTTTAATACTGGTATTGAGCATTGTCATGCCCCCTTTTACCTGGTAAGTGACAGTCACTTTATGTAACTTCACCCCCTAGACTGAGGAGTTAACTCTGGATCAAGTTTATCTTCTGGTGCTGAAGTGTAGGGAAAACACTACTGACCCCTACTTCACACCTTACTACTGGCAGACTCTTTATGTTGGACCAAATAACACTATCAAAGAAAGAAAGAAAAAAAGGCCCACCAGAATAGTACCCCCAAGGTGGATTAGTAAATAGTGTTGCCTCAGACATGTAAACTCTAACCCCTTATTCTTTAGTTTTTATTTTTTGTAATTAATTGTGGAGGGAGTGGAAGAGGATCATCCGCTTTTTGACTGAAGAAAAGCTTTGCCCAATTTTCGAACTTTTGTAACATTCTATGAAGGAATAAGCATTAACTGAATAGACTGTGACCATATCTCCTGCTCACGAGTCAGGACATGTATAGGAAGATATTTAATGAAGCCCCCTTAAAAATCCTTCTTAAACAGGAGACAAAAATGAGTTTTTTTAGGATTGCAAACTTAAGTTGGAAGTGTGAATCAGCACCTTGCCAGGTTAAATACTCCTGGGTTAGCAAAAGCAACATTACCTCTTTAATGTAGGGTGGGAAGAGCCTCCATCTGGATTTGGGAATTAAATGATGTATGCATTATCGCACTTCTGAGCATTAATCAATGCTGCTACAACTTAAGCCTGCCAAATTAGTTGCTCTGTGATAACATAGTATTGTTTATTATTTTAATGTTCATTGCTTCCTGAGCAGAGATACCAGTAGTTTCTTTCCTATTGTGAAAGTGGTGTTTATGTAGTAAGGAATTTTTTCACATTTTCACTGAACTCGTAAAATGAAGTTTCTTTATGTAATAAATAATTGTTGGTGTTGTCACTTGCAACATCATCTGATTTGGGAAGAAATTTTGCTACACTGTACCCAGTACTGTCCCATCTCTGAACTTATGCTTTATCCTTTCAGTGCTATGCAGCATGGTTTGGTTCATGTCCAGGATTAAAGGTACTGGCACCATACTCTTCAGAAGATGCTCGGGGTCTACTTAAAGCTGCTATCAGGGATCCAGATCCTGTAGTATTCCTCGAAAATGAATTGCTGTGAGTAGCATTACATTGATTTTTTGATATTTGTATCAATCTCATCAGTCTCTGTATGTTTTGTCATGGGATTATTTTTTTTCCAGATATGGTTCATCATTTCCTGTCTCAGCTGAAGTTCTTGATTCTAGCTTCTGCCTTCCTATTGGAAAAGCAAAGGTAAGCCTCAATGCCTTTTATACTGGCATCTCACCCATGTTTATTTCTGACTGGTCAAATATTTTGGCAGATCGAACGTGAAGGAAAGGATGTCACTATAACTTGTTTCTCAAGGATGGTCGACTTTTCGCTTCAGGTCTGTCATTTTATTTGTGGATGAGTTGCAATTAATTTATGATTTGAATTGGACTTTCTGTGCAGATTATCTTCATAGAACTCGAAATTGGTTTGCACAAAACCTGTGAAGATTATTTAACTTCAAGTTTCAACGTTGTTAATTTTTTCTAGTTTCTGACTGCACTTTTGGCTGGAATGCCAGTTTTGTTTTTCGTATCGACAATATCTGTGTCACGAACTGTATAAGTTTGTGCATTCTTAATTGAGTCATAGATTCAGCTTTAAGTGACCGGCATGTAACCAATAATTTAGAAGATTGTAGATTATTTTCTGACATATTGTCATATGTTAACGAAACTGAACATATTTGTGTGATTGAATGCGTCATGTTGGATGTGTTCTGTAGTTTGCTGGAATTTTTGTAACTTAACTGAGCCAGTTCATACTTGGCTGGTTCAGATAATATTATTTGCAATATTGATCTGTCTGAATTTTGCGTCGGGAATTGATGTTGATCGAATATGTGTAGGCTGCTGAGATTCTCGCGAAGGAAGGAATTCGTGCTGAGGTAACTGAAAGAAATCCACTTACGTGTAGTTCTCTTAATCTTACCACTCGGTATTTTTTACATGCGTAGTTGCTCTCGAAGAAATAGTACTATTGTGTTCCTTTTGTTTCTGCAGGTGGTAAATCTTCGTTCAATCCGCCCTCTTGATAGATCTACAATTAATGCTTCAGTTAGGAAAACCAATAGGCTTGTGACTGTCGAAGAAGGATATCCTCAACATGGTGTTGGCGCAGAGATCTGGTCAGCTTCTTTTGTATATCAATATATTCTCCATATCAGCATCTCTCTTTTATCGTTCATACTAATTTTATTTAATTCATATTTACAGCACTTCGGTTCTTGAAGATAGCTTTGAATATCTTGATGCACCTGTTGAGAGGATTTGTGGTGCTGATGTCCCCATGCCCTACGCTGCAAATCTTGAAAGAATGGCCGTCCCACAGGTTTGCTCCTCCATTTTGTTCTCGTGCATTGAGCGTGTGTTATGGAGAAAAGGATTGAAAAATGTCGCTCTCAAGTAGGTTGTACAATTGAAAATTTGACAAAGATGTGCTTTGATATCCTAAATGTTTGAGGCAATAATTTAAAGAATGTAGAGCAAACCATAATATCTGCAAAAGTTCATGATTTTCCTTGGGGTTTTTAGATTGTAGAGTTAAACTTGAGGCATGGTGGAAGAGTAAGGTAAGTGTGACTGGAGTTGATATCTAGCATAATCTTATGATATTGATATCGTTCGTATGCACTCTCAAGATCATGGCTGATGAGACTTGGCACAAATGGTATCTCGTCGGCAATGGACTTCTCTTATTCCATATTAGTTTCTCCATGAGAAATTAAAGATTGGGAAGTAAAATGAACCAAATGACAGTGCAGATGGCACCCTTTATACTTAGAAGGCGATGTTAGATACGAAGTGTATACCTGATTAACTCTGCCTACGCTCTTTGATATTCCATACCTGCCCGTCTGATTCGAGATCTGCATTTGTCAGGTTGATGACATTGTTCGTGCTGCAAAGAGGGCGTGTTACAGATCAAGTGCGTTGGCAGCAACTGCTTAACATTTATTAGGAAAAAAAAGCTTCTAATGTTTCTACATTTCTTTTGTCCAAATTTCTTTTTTCACTCATCTATTGGTTTTTTCTTGTTTTGCCCATCCATCCTCTTGGACCATGAGCGTCGACGAGCCGGTTCACATTGTAAACCAAAAAAAAAAAAAATTTGTCCGGAAATAAGGCTCTGTAAAGAGAAGGAATGTGCCAACATATTGGTGCTATTTTTGTGATTTGTTTTATTCAAGAAAATGATAACGCCTGTTTTGAAGGCCTTATTGTGGTTCACTTACTCCGTGTCATGCCTGTCAATACTTTGCGTACACCTAGAAATGGATTGTTGTCCCAAATACTTTGCGTACAATTTCTTTATTGTTATAATTATATATTTAATTTTTGGTATATAATATACGTTAATCAAAATATTACGATATTCAAAAGTTAATAATATTAATTTTTGGATGTATGTTTGTCATTAAATAATTTTAAGAAAAAATTACACAAAACATCCTATAGTTTGGTCCAAATTTAACTTTGAACCGTCGTTTGAAAAATTACAATTTACATACTTAACTTACATGAATTGCAACACTTTGCATGCTATTGACTCGATTTTGTATTTTTATTGAAGATTTATCTCCGAATTTGATCATCACCTAACATACTCAAACTTGTATCCATTTAAGTTAGTTATTCCAAATTTTTTTTTAAAAACAAAAATAATATTTTAAGTTTCGAAATTCTCTAGTTAACGATTACGAAAAATGAAATTTTGACACTCACAATATTAATTTTGATTTTTTAAAAATTTGCAATAACTTGTTTAAGTGGATATAAGTTTGAATATGTAAGATGTTGATGAAATGCAGCGATAATTTTTCAATTAAAATAAAAAATCGAGTCAAATGGATGCAAAGTGTTACAATTTATGAACAATTTATGAACGTTGAGGATGTAAACTGTAATTCTTTAAGCAATGGTTGCAAAATGAAATTTCAACCAAACTATAGGATGTTTTGGGTAAATTTTCTTTTATTATTTAATGACAAACAAATACATCCATTTAAGCTAGTTATTCCATTTATCGTATAACATCGAATGTCCTTATCATATACCCCTAGTCGCAAGTCTATAAGACATTTTCGGCAGTAATATTAGTCTCGAGTGTCTTGTTAAATATTCGATCTCATCGCCCAAACAAAAGAATGGTATGAAAAAATGGCTAAAGGTAGATTGCATAGTGGCAGCCATAGTTGCAATAATTATACTCAGAGCCTCGGAAATCAGAAGAGAGAATTATTAAATATTATTAAAAAAACAAAAAAACATGAAATTATCGTAAGTAAAAAAGTGAAAAATAAATTATGGTAAATCGTTTGTTGGAGAAACGATTCTAACTTTTAGTCAACTTGGTCTGACAACATTCACGGGTTGCATTCACGAGTTGCCAATTTTTTTATTTTTCTTTTTAATGTTAAAGTTGAATTCGTTTCTTGGAGAAACGAATTCTCCTTTTCAGACCGGTGGAATCGGTCACATGAACGGTACCACCGGTCATCCCATTGAAAAAAACATAAAATATTAATTGTAAAAGCTTTGACCAGTCAGACCGGTCAAACTTTTTCTTTAAATTGAGATCGAACATTGGTGGTCCACTGCAGTTATTATAGGTAAACATATATTTCTTTTCATACATTTATTGTTTTAAAGTAATTAAGTTATCTACTCAAGCATATTATTCAAATATTGCAGATATGGGCATGGTCTCGGATCACACCAATAACACCGCAAGTCCATGCCATCAATGTAAACTTGGATGAGTGACGATATAATGAGTTTGATTTGACACTTCCTAGGCCTCCATACGATGCACGGTAAATCACTAATTTAGATATTTTATAATAACATGAATGTTTTAATATATCAGATTACATTAAATATTGGCAGTTGGAATGCCTACGTGAGTTATTGTCAGACTGCTCGATATTCAGTGCGGCTATTCCGTGAGATACTTGATCTTAAGGTGCCACATCAGGTTATACATATTTAATATACATTTTATTTCTTATGAGCTAATCGAACAAACTTGTATTTACGATCATTATTTTATGATCACAGTTTATATGGCAGTCATATGATACGACAACACCGTATTTTGAGGCTGCTTGAGGATTGCACACACCACATTGTTGAGTGGCAATATCCTGACAGGGTATTGCGCCATTTTGGGATAATTTAGCATATACCAGCCTCTCCACGAGGTCGACATTTACATATACATGAATATGATCGTCGGGGACGAACTGGTTTTGATTGGCCATTATTTCATCCACTCTACATTGACGCGTGGCTGAATGGGAGTGAGGGCTCTGCTAGTGGACCACCGATCACTTCTGCTATGACCACTCAAGATGGATATATGGATGGTTTGATAGAATTAAATGTCGGTTGATATCGCCTTTTGACAGCCTTCAAAGTACGGGATATCAATCCGAAGATGCTTCGATAATGACTTTTGTGGCATGTAACTGAATATTATTATTGTTCCTTATTCACTATATTCCTAACATATATTATATGCTCAATTAATGATTATAATATATTTTAGGCTGACCAGTTGGCATCCATGAGCATAAGTGCTCGATCTAGGCCTCAAAGATGACTTAGCGGCTTGTAATTCATTACTGGATCGTTACACTTATGTTGGTGATAATGCCATGAACATTCTCAACAGAGTACATCAGAATACTCAGCCAGTACCCCCTGCTCATCCAGTCCCACCGTCTTAGTCGTCTAGTGGTTTAGTTTATGGTATTTATGTCGGTGTTGACATACCTACTATTTCGACATTCACCGAGCGGGCGAGTACTTCACAACATATTATTGGAGGATTTGACACTGGCGCTCCTTTTACATCTTGTTTGCCAGTTTTCCATGGTACGAGCGAGGCGGAGGAGGTCTATCGACCGACCATGATATCAAATGATTTTTCACCATATACTCGATACGACCAGGGCATGTTTATGGCCTCGTACTCCGGACACGTGGAGCTTGACACACCAGCTCACGTGCCACTACGTCCACATTATATATCTCATATTCCGTATGGTGATATTATGTCTACATATAGAGACATATCATAATCTACTTCATCATCGAGTCAGAATGAAGAAAATGCTGATAAAGCTCCACAAATAGAAATTAGTGGTCAGCCTATTGCTCGGAGGGTTAGAGGGCGTCGAACTACACAACCGACTAGATGTGATACTAGAGGGCATCTAATTTATCGTCCACGTAAATAGTTTGATGCTACTTTTGAATAAGTGTAACATGTAATTTGATAGAATTTGAAAGTAAAAAATACCATATAAATGTGTAACACGATTCAATAATTATTATATTAAAATTATTATTATATCATGATAATCATTATATTATTTAAATTTTAATTATTATTATAATTATAATTAATCTAATAAAAATAATAATAATTATTATTATATTTTATATTATATATACGAATTATTATAATTTCCATTTATATTATATTATATTATATATATAAAATTCAAAAATTCACTTTTTAATCAAAAGAATTTTTTTTTTATGAATCAAGTAACGAATTCATATGAATTATATGAATTCTTTACTTCGACTAACGACAGTAAGTTTGCAATTCACATTCAATTTACGGTATTTTTTAATAATAATTTAAAAATTGTCTCGAAATCAGAACTGTACATTAAACATGGGATTGAGATTTTTTTTTGGGCTGTCTTAATCATGCACAAAAACGCAAATACAATTACACATGACTTTCAAAAAAATTCATAGAGCTCAGCTCTCTACCTTCAATCGACTTATGCTGCTCGCCTGCTCCTGAAGATGAAATCCATCGACCAACTAATGGATGACGGATAAAACGCGTTGATAAATCTCCGTGGAGGAGCTCTATGAGGCTCTTCCTTCTTTTTCCTCCTTGCTGATGCTGCACTTTTTGATGCAATGGCCCGAAAAGATCTTGATGGCTTTGTCTCAAAAATGGAGGAACTGAATGAGGGATCAGTTCCTGTGAATGATTTGGGACCGATTTGAGATGAATTGAGAGGATGGCCGACTGCTCCATCTTGGTGTGGGGGTGGGAATTTTTCACTTTTGCTCTTGGCTTTAATATCAGACATGATTCTCAGCCTCTGCAAAAGATAATACATCATTTGAGCAGCACACTAAAGCCAATCCCATATATTTCTGAACTTTCTTAATGAGAAACAAGAAATAGGAGTAGAATCACAGTGAAATAAAAGAATACTTCGACTTACATCTAAATTGGTTTGTAGCTCTGCATTTGCTTCTGGAGCTGGCATTGCACGGCCGACTTTGTCACGTACTCTAGTTCTTCTAATACCATCTGTAACATGACGTTTCCCACCTAAACCTCGTTGCCTACGCGAGAACATATTTCAGCGTGTGGTTGATAATGGTAAAATATACTACAAGAATTGAATAATCAAGTAAAAGCACCTCCTGGCTTCTTCATCCTTCAATTTTATATCCATTTCTTTGCTTGGAGGAAATTTCGGTAAGCTCGACGGTTCACAGGCATACGGTTCAGTGGCAAAAAACTGAACATAGAAAACATGTCATTTCCACATGAAAAAATTAGGACAATCATTCCAAGAAGAATTATCTTTATTCATATATAAAAAGAAAGCCTGAAACAAAAATGCTTTACAAAGCTATACAGCAGTCTTTTTTCCGTGAAAATAACTTACTTCGCTATTTAATGCCACAGTGGCGGTGCCGCGAGCATCAGGATCAATTGCAAGAAGGTTTTCTATAAGAGCAAGAGACGAAGATGGAAAATCCTTAAAGGTCTCGGTTATGCATCGCTTATAAGGTTGCTGAGGTTTATAAAGAGTTGCATTCGTAAATCTTGATCTCTTCCAGTATTCATCGGATGGAGAACCGCATAACTTAAATACTTTGTGCAGTTGCTCAACCTACAAAAAAAAAAAAACCAATAATAAGCATATAATGGAAATATGATGTTTGAGAAATGCCTTTAAAGAGTTCACATATTTAAAATTATATATAAATAAGCAGACCAAAACCCCATTCACCAGAATGATACTGGATTTTATATTAAAAATTTGTTTACAGAAGTACCTCTGTTCGTCCCCGTAATATTGGTTTTCCCGCAAGCAATTCTGCCAGAATGCAGCCAGAACTCCACAAATCAACACCAACACCATAATAAGTGGCTCCTAGCAAAAGCTCAGGAGGACGATACCATAGTGTGACAACTCGACTCGTCATTGGTTTCTTGAGTTTAGGATCAAAGAAAGAAGCCAGCCCAAAATCAGCAATTTTTAAGATCCCTTCATTGTCGATAAGTAAGTTCGAGCACTTAATGTCCCGGTGTAAGACACCATTGTTGTGGCAATGCTCTAGACCAGAGAGTAATTGTTTCATATAGCATTTGATCTGTGCCATTAAACATAAAGAAATCAGAGGCCAACTAAATCCAGCCGGAGTCCTTGTTTTTGAGAAAATGAAAAAGAAATTGTCCCGAATTATACATGCTTTGGAAAACAAAAAAAAATCATTCTTTCTTGTTCCCTCATCCAGCTTTCGACATGAACCCTATTTGATGCAGATACTAGAGAAGGAAAATTTATGGGCAAGGAGAGCATTTTACTGCAACCAAAATACGGCCATATCCAAGATATTTGGTATGAGGAAAACAAACAAGTGTTTAAGCTGCACAAAGTGGCCCTGGATTTAGCAAGATGCTCCAATAACCACTAGGGAGAATAGTAGTTTACTTCTAGCAAGGGACAAAAGCAAGTTGTTAAATGTGTAAGTATGTTCATTGATATAGTATGAGCAACGTCATATCACCTTTGACACTAATAACCACTAGAAAAATTGCAGTGGGTGCCTTATCTTCTAGGAATTGGGGCCAATGATCAAGAAAGGTCAATCAGTAGCATCCAAAAAGCACATGAGGCAAACCTAATATGAGTATCACCAAAAAATCCAAATACCTCAAAACTAGAAGGAACGATCATTTTTCGGTCATTGGAACTACCTTAAGATGTGGAAGTCAAAAGATTCAAAATAGCTGGCATGTAACACTATCTTTTGCCATTAAAGAAATACAAGATAAATCGAGCCTAAATTCCAACGAGATGCATTAAAAGTTGCAAACCATTCAACTCTTTACTGGCTGATAAAACCCATCAAATATATATATAAAACATGAACATAAAAACATGTATCCTTTTTTCCTTCAAGAATTATTTACCTGAGGTTCGGTGAACTTGACACTTTGGACAGCAGCAAGGCCAGCAAGATCATGCTCCATATACTCAAAAACAAGGTAAAGACTGCAAGATATTCGGGATATAACCAAACCTTCGAGCTTAATTACATTGGGATGATTTAGCCTTCTCAACACGAGTATTTCTCTCGACATGAACCTCACTGTCTCGGGATCTAAGTTGTCAAACCTTACTTTCTTAAGAGCCACTACTTTCCCGGTGATCAGGTCCCTGGCCTTGTACACATTGCTATATGTTCCCTGACCAATCTGAACAACAAATTCAAAACACTCGAAAACTTCAGATTCAATTCAGCACGAAGAAATGAAGATTTCCTGTCTTACATACATAAATAAAAAAAACGCAAGAAAAATCAAGATTTGTATCACTGAACCCTGCATAAATGAGCTGTACCTTAACAAGAAAAAAATTATAATTTTCCTGAAATAGCATTACATTATTGCATCATAAAGTAACTTTAATGTTCTAACAAAGGCATAAGAATTGCATACGTCCACAGATTGTACCTTTGAAATAAAAGGAAGTACCTTTCCATTGACGTCATTGCTAATAGTCGGATGAAAGGTACATTAGATTCTACGGCGATTACCTTGTCAAGTTTCTCGAACGTGTTAGCCCGCCGTGGTTTCCAGTCCTGGATGGCGTGGCCGGCAAACTCCACCAGCCACGGAGGCCACTCATCCGCCGCAGCGGCGGCGCCTGTTTTAAGCTTAAACTCCGGCACAGCTGCTGGAAGAATCCACCTTGTGTCGGCTGCCGCGGGAACCTCTTCGATCGTCTTCTTCTTCTTTCCTATTCTCCCCACGACATCCGGCAACGAAACGGCGTCGTTCTCGGCGTCCCACCGTGGGCCATTCTTTTGCTTTCGGCGAGCTTTTCCTTCTCTGGTGTTTGTTTTGCCAAGAACACACCCCATAACAAGGAGTTTCAGCTCAATTTACCAAATCTTCAGTTACCCATTTCATTTCAAAGCACAAAAACACTGAAAAAGGAGCCTTTTCTCAACCTGAGAAGCCACAAGCAGTAGATTGAAAAGGTCATTACTGCAAATGGGTACCTGTGGGTGCGTTGCGAATGATCCCCGGGATCACCCGAAAAAACCAACGAACGTCGAATGATTAAAAAACAAAACAAGAACCAAGAAGGGTATTCTGTTCACCAAGAGAGCCCACTATCATAAAAAGAATAGAGATGAATATAGAGAAAGAACGAATTGTATAATGGCAATCTGTGACTGTTCGAGTGCATTAATTGCTCTGGGAGAAGGAGGGTGTGAATGTTTGAAATTTCCAATCTTGTAAGAATTTATTCAATCAGGTAAAAAACAATGGCTCTGTATTTATATTATTATATTTATATTACGTGACAGTGTCACTGTTTTGAGTTTGTTTTGAGCAGTGTATTTAAATCTTATAATAAATTGAAAATATTTGAAATAAAATATTGTCAATACATTATGGATAAATTTCTTAAGGAATAGAATAAAAAAATCCTTGTTTTGGGCGAAAATAGACAATAATCTTTGTGTGTATATCAGCGCCAACTGCGGTCTGCTGTAACCGCAGAGAAAAGTAGGAGGAGGCTTTTCTTTTTTTGATTTAAAAGGTATCCAGGCTTTCGTCTGACTAGTCCTTGGGTGACGGAACCGGCCCCTCAACGCCGCCACCAGGTAAACCGAGGGATGTGCCCGAACTGACAGACATCTGTGGGAGAGGACCTACAGGCCACGACCCCAGAGCACACCCCCACAATATTTCAGCAGGGAATGCGCTCCACACGGGAATCGAACCTGGCGTCGAGGGGTTACCCTACGTCACCACAGACCTTACCAACTCGGCTATGGGCAGGAGGAGGCTTTTCTTGATGGCTGGATTCTGGAGTAGTGAAAAGGAAGCTCATTCGTTGAAAAATTAAAGAATTTTGCCTTTTTCTTCTTTGGAATTTTATGCAAATTCTTCGCAGAAAGTGGGAAGAAAAAGTAGATCCTTATTTCAAATCTTTTTGATTTTTTTGGATACTTATTTAAATTTTTATGATTTTTTGTAATATAATTTCATTTAAGAATTTTTAAAGAGTTAATATTAATATTAATTTAGTTGTAAAATTCAAAATAGATGTATAACAATTTACAATTCATGATTTTAATAATTGATTTAGATGAAAAGGTTAAAACAGTATATATATATATCTCTTTTTTTTTTATCTGAAGAGTGTTATTTTGAAGCAACAAAAATTTCCAATTATAATCAAACTCATATGGAAAAGTATATATATATAAACAGAAAATATAATATATTAACTAAAAGGATAGTCAACTTGACAATTACAACCAAAGACGAAAATACCAACAACCTAAATAACTATAGAAAACGAGAATATAGAACCACTGAAGCAACATATAACAATCGTCCGCTCAAAGCAGTAGCATGGACCATCACGTGGAAAGGCTAAGGAATATTGATAAAGGCTGATGTCATATGATAAAGTCAGGTTCTTCGGAAAAATCACATGCAAGCGCCGAGCAAGACTTATCCCGAACAACGAGCCCCGAACACAAATTGTCCAAAGAACATTGATATATGCTCGATATACTGGTCAAAGGGTAGCAGAAGACCCGAGCATAACTAACAAATCAACCGGCGCAAACAAACGTATACACGGATTTCTCTGACACGTTTTGATCCAATAATGCCACGATCAAAGGAGATCGTGTTCCGGATTTATCGCGTGCCAACCACCGGGATCAACACTATAAACACACGCTGATATTCTCATTACAAAGGTTGAACTTTCTAGGCAAGAAAAGACTCCAAAAAGAGCGTATTGTAGTCTGTTCGGTCTTTCATTCTTATGTTGTTTTCGAAACTTTTTGTTTCGTGTCTAAGTCCTATAAATCCATACAAATTTATAGTGAAGATTTATACTGGACTAGGTCCTTGCCTTCGATTTGAAGGTTTTCCAAATAAAATTTATGGTGTTTTCATTTATTTTCCGCAGCACCTAATTCTTACCAAACACGAAAAAATATCAAATTACATCATTGGCACCGTCTATGGGATATTCAAGCTAAGACATTGAAGAAGAAGAATTTGCATAGATTAAGGAATGAAAGACATGGCCAGGAGTAAGTGTCGCGGCCAAAGTTCAAGGGGGTATATCCCAAACCCCCTTCATATTCGTCTCCATTACGTGAAGAAGAGGAAGATGATTTGGGATCATCCCAAAACGTTCCTCAAGCTAACCCCTAAGCATTTACTACTATGGGAATGCCAATGGAACGATTGACTGAGGTTATTGCAAAAATCGTAGGGAGGTCACGAAGTAATTTATGACCCCACAATAGCAAGGAAGAATAAGTAAAGAAGGAGATTTGGCTTCCTTAGAAGAACACGAAGAGGAAACTAAGGAGGTTAATGACCTTTCCAGTCAAATAGGAGAGGAAAGTAACAAACCCCTTCATCATCAGATGGAGGGTCTAAAAGATGAGTTGCAGCAGATGCTCAACAAGATGGAGGGGAGCATCTACCCAGTACGGAGAAGCACACCATTTGTTCCTGACTTTATCGATGATCCCTTGACATCTAATTTCCGAACCTTAAATGTGAGAAATTATGATGGCATCACCGATCCTTAGGAGTACTTATCGCGATTTGAGAATGCTTCACTCCTTCACCAACTTACATATGGTGTGAAGTGTAGGGTTTTTCTGACTACCCTAGCAGGAGCCGCCTAGTCTTGGTCCAATCAGTTGCCACCAAGGATCATAGTACATTCCCGAAGTTCAGCTCGTTGTTCTTACATCAATTCAAGAGCAACAGAAGTTGCAAGAGAACAGTCATCAGCCTGTTCAGGCTTAAACAGATGGAAAAAGAGTCTCTTCGGGAATTCCTGCAAAGATCCAATCAAGCATGCCTTGATGTTCCTCACATCACATTGGAGATACTCATCAGCGCCTTTAGTCAAGGGCTACGAGAAGGAGATCTGTTCAAATCACTAGCCGAAAAACCACCCTCCGACTAAAACGAGTTGTTGGGAAGGGCTTCTAAGTATATCAACTTAGAAGAAGCCCAGAAGATGAAACAGAGGAAAGATGTGAAACCTGTAAATGAGCAAAACCAGAGGGATAAACACCTGGAACAGCCAAAAAAGAGTTTCGAGCAATACCTCACGATGAGACCTCCCCGTGGCCATGAATCAAAGAGTGCCGAGTAGAGGTACATGAGAACATTTCCGAGGAGGATATTTCCAAGGAAGAGGAGATAACATATCTTGGGGAAGGCAGGAACCCAATGATGGACCCGTTTTCAATAACCCCCCATTTGAATAATGCAAATCTTGGAAGGGGAGCACCCAAGCCAGTACCATGGGTGAACAGAGGAGAGAGGCAGGAAGAAAATGATGAGTTAACGTTCCAAATCGAGGGACCATACATATGATCTCTGGGGGAGTGTCAGGAGGAGATTCTAACCGAGCAAGAAAGAGTTATGCTAAAAAATTACAGGTTATGTCAATTGATCGCTTTTATTTTAAACAATTAATTCCAATGTAGCGATTTTATACCGCAAGTGCACGGTGTCAAGTTTTAGTATAGATAGGAAGAATACGGATTGTCGAACCCACAAGGACTAACAAGTAAGTACCAAATAAGACACTTTTAACTATATTTAACCTACGAATATTAATTAAATAATTAAACTACTAAATAATTAAATTAACTACTAATCCAACCAAGTCAATAAAAGTAAACGAGAAAAATCCACTAGAGAAGTTTATCGAGACTTTGGCTCACCAATGCAATCCCCTACAATTCTCGATTGAATATCCAAATATTTCTAAGGTGACGAGTTTTCCTAATGCATTCGTTATACTTTGGTCCAGTTATAACAAGTCTAATATTAATGTTGCAGTAAAGCACTCCCGTGTCCTTATTGAACAATTAATATCGAATAAAGATCTATGAAAACTACTAGCCTTCAATTTTGGTAAATCTATTGCTATCACACGTGTGCTAGATTTTACTTGGTCCGTCTCAACCTAAAACCCACGGTATAATTTACTCTATCGTATTGCAATATCCTATGGTCAATTCAATCGCAATATAACAATCATTCAAGGGCGATCAATCCCTCAAAAGCATGAAGATCAATAAATTATACGCAAAGAATTAAAGGAATTCAATCAAATAAATCATCAAATCATAGGTTCATGACAAAAGATTGCCTAGCCTTGATAAATAAATTAGTTCAACATAGTAAATCAAAACAAATCAAAACTAATATTAAAAGACAAGAATAAACTCCCGATGTCGACTTCGTTCGTAGATCCTTGCTCCCTCTCTCGCTTCCTTCTCGATCGTCTCTTGAATCGCCTTGTTGAAGGTGTTCCAAAATCCTAGGATGGTTGATGGATGGAGGTGGATGATGGTGATATGGAGGATGAGAGGATGGATAGAGGCTATTCCTAGGGTGTAAAATCTGATAAAAAAGTCCCTATTTTCGTCCAAAACCTAATATAAATAGTGGTGAAGGAGTTTTGTAAAGTTTGGACACAAAATAACCAAGAAGGAAACAAAATCTCAAAATTTTTGGGTTTGGCGATCGATCTTCGTCATTTGGCGATCGATCTCGGAAACATTCTGGATGGTGGCGATTGATCTTCGTAAGTTGGCGATCGATCGCGGACTCAAATCTCCAATCTTGCGATTTGGTCCCTCCTTTTTCAGATTTGTTCAGTTTGGTCCTTTTCAGCTTTTTTAAGCCTATTTCATCCACTTTTATGCATTTGGACCTAGATTCCTGACATATACAAATATATACCAAAATGTGTAATATTTTCTAGGAATCACTACAAAAACACCCCTAATCATATATCAAATTAAGTGTAAAAATCACACTTATCAACTCCCCCAAACTTAAACTTGATCGTCTCGAGCAAGAAATAAGATCACAAAGTAGAGTTCAATATTGAAGACTCAAATAAACCAATTCGTATTCAATCATGTAACTCAGACATCTCACTTACAGACGAACAATAATTAATCAGAAAGTTTAACAAGTTGTGTTTTCTCCTAGATCAAGCAACATGTCGCCAAATTAGAATGTGCGTGTGTGCTATTGTCACTTTCAAGTTTCATGCAATTTTCATAGATCAAATCATGCTATTCAATGAAAAGTAAGATTATCTTTGAGCATTCCATAGTCCTATTTTCAAACACTTCTCCACTAATGTAGTCACTCCCTAGACTTGGATCAATAGGTCTTTTTAAGCTTGTAACGTTAGGCCTAGGTGTTGGCTTCAAAGAAAAGATAGGATAGCACAAAGAAGAGAGTATAGGCATGTAATGTTTATATTTTTAGCACAAAATTGAGCTTCTCTTCTTTTTTCTTTTAGCCTTGGCCACTTTGGGTCTTAATTAGATTTTTTTTTCAAGGCTTTATCTATCTTCTTCTTTTCTCATTCATCATTTTTTTTCAATAATAATAAGCTCATCAAAATATAGAAATTTATGTGCATCTAATGAGATTCATTATACTCCCTTTAGGTAAGGATGAATTCTTTCAATTTAGGCTCATAAAGGTGGGTATAATGAGTTACCAATGAAATTTGTTGAATGGGGGTTAATAGTATGTTAAACATACTCCATTATTTTGCAAGTAGGCTCAAAATGGGACACTAGAGATTGATATATATCATGGTAAGCTTGAAAGGCTCAAACGGTCCAAAGATCGCCTAAATCATTTCCAAGTCAAGTTCATAACTATAAAATTTTGCCTCAAAGTGTCATCATCCAATAGTATCTAAGGTACTCTAAGATGTTCAAAACAATTCATCAAGTTCACGAAGATTTTTACTACCACAAATGCAACTCACAAGATCGTGACTCATATGTGATAAATGTATTCCTCATCTTTGACATGCTAACTCAAAACAAGATATTCACAAACAAGTTTTACAATCCTCAAAACTCAAGTTGACATGCGTAGTGAGATTAATATCATCATGGAATAGAGACCACTACTATGATTCATTCTTTTCTCAAATTTGAACTCATATTTTTTTTTTAGCTCATATTAATCAGACGATTCAAGTGTCAATTAAGCACACAACATGTGGATAAAACAAGAAAAACATGCAAGCCACTCCCCCAAACTTAAATCAAACATTGTCCTCAATGTTGAAATGAATCAAAGGGAAACAGTAAACTCCCCTGATCAAGACGCTTGCATGAGGGTTGAGGAAGATTGGCTTTTGAAAACTCCACTGTTGTAGGGGTTCATCGCTCCAAATGAGTACCTAGCAAGAGAAGCATGCAAATGGTAAATAGTCGACTCGAGAGATAAACAAACTAAATGTAAAAACTGAAAATAAAACAAAACTAAATAGCAAAAGGATACGCTTGGGTTGCCTCCCAAGAAGAGCTGATTTCTAGTCATCGGCTTGACCATCAGAAGCAACCATCAAAGAGCGGCTGCCGCCCATAGTAAATATCGTATGATACAACTAACGGGTCTTGATTCAGTATGCCCTCAAGATTGGCATGATTGTAACAGTGTAGGCTCGTCGCACCAACAACATTCTTGAAGTGGTAGGCATGGGAGAACGATTCTTGAGTTGGCTTCATATCTTGGAGGATGTAGTGCGGTGAAATTGGCATCGATGGAAAATACGGATCCACATATGGCATAGAACATGTCTCCATCGATGGGCTCAAATCAGAATCTTCGAAAGTCTCTTCCTTCTCCAACATCACACTCGACTCATCTTCACATGAGAACTCCTCGGATAACATCTCTAAAGTAGGCTCAATCTCTTGAAGAGGCTCAAGTTCCCTTGACTTTTCCACATGAGTAGGATCACTCCCCCAAACTGGTTGGTTGAGTGATCATCATCATATAACCAAACTCGATTCGTCGCCTCGTTATTGGTAGCTCTCGTCTCTTCCTCCTGGCAGCTAGTTGAAATTGTTTCCATAAGGACTGCCATTTGCTGCTCCAGGTGGCGCATAGAGTTGGTTTGGCACTCCAAACTGTTCTCAGTTGATGCCATAAATCTTATTAAGGTATCCTCTAGCTGAGTCGTGACGTCTGCAGAACTATCTCTCCTCTCTTCGTGATGTTCAAATGGTTGGGGTGTATCATTAGGGTAGTGAGGCTCTGGTGGGTATTGGTGACTCCAACCTTGTAGTGAAGGATCACAATACCATTGATAATCAAAGTCCGCCATATCATTGAACATGTGTAACACACTGTCCTCATCTCTATCAACCAGGGGACTCCCAGTCACCAGTGCTCCGCTAAATACCCATTCTCGTGTCTGTGCATCCAAACCTTTGAAGAAATATTGCAGAAGAGTATAGTTTGAAAAGTTGTGATACCGGAATCTGTCTGCCAATTCATTGAATCTTCCCCAAGCTGCATAAAACGGCTCTGAATATTGTTGGGCAAATCTTGTGAAGACTTGTTGATGAAGCATCACAAGTACCTCGCAAGGAAAACAAATAAAACAATTAAATATAGTTTTTTTTTATATAAATATATACAAAGAAGAAAAAAAAATGGTTAAATTACAGTCAAAGCTTCTCGTATGATATTACTAAAGTTAGTCCCTGGCAACGGCGCCAAAAACTTGATCGCTTTTATTTTAAACAATTAATTCCAATGTAGCGATTTTATACCGCAAGTGCACGGTGTCAAGTTTTAGTATAGATAGGAAGAATACGGATTGTCGAACCCACAAGGACTAACAAGTAAGTACCAAATAAGAAACTTTAACTATATTTAACCTACGAATATTAATTAAATAATTAAACTACTAAATAATTAAATTAACTACTAATCCAACCAAGTCAATAAAAGTAAACGAGAAAAATCCACTAGAGAAGTTTATCGAGACTTTGGCTCACCAATGCAATCCCCTACAATTCTCGATTGAATATCCAAATATTTCTAAGGTGACGAGTTTTCCTAATGCATTCGTTATACTTTGGTCCAGTTATAACAAGTCTAATATTAATGTTGCAGTAAAGCACTCCCGTGTCCTTATTGAACAATTAATATCGAATAAAGATCTATGAAAACTACTAGCCTTCAATTTTGGTAAATCTATTGCTATCACACGTGTGCTAGATTTTACTTGGTCCGTCTCAACCTAAAACCCACGGTATAATTTACTCTATCGTATTGCAATATCCTATGGTCAATTCAATCGCAATATAACAATCATTCAAGGGCGATCAATCCCTCAAAAGCATGAAGATCAATAAATTATACGCAAAGAATTAAAGGAATTCAATCAAATAAATCATCAAATCATAGGTTCATGACAAAGGATTGCCTAGCCTTGATAAATAAATTAGTTCAACATAGTAAATCAAAACAAATCAAAACTAATATTAAAAGACAAGAATAAACTCCCGATGTCGACTTCGTTCGTAGATCCTTGCTCCCTCTCTCGCTTCCTTCTCGATCGTCTCTTGAATCGCCTTGTTGAAGGTGTTCCAAAATCCTAGGATGGTTGATGGATGGAGGTGGATGATGGTGATATGGAGGATGAGAGGATGGATAGAGGCTATTCCTAGGGTGTAAAATCTGATAAAAAAGTCCCTATTTTCGTCCAAAACCTAATATAAATAGTGGTGAAGGAGTTTTGTAAAGTTTGGACACAAAATAACCAAGAAGGAAACAAAATCTCAAAATTTTCGGGTTTGGCGATCGATCTTCGTCATTTGGCGATCGATCTCGGAAACATTCTGGATGGTGGCGATTGATCTTCGTAAGTTGGCGATCGATCGCGGACTCAAATCTCCAATCTTACGATTTGGTCCCTCCTTTTTCAGATTTGCTCAGTTTGGTCCTTTTCAGTTTTTTTAAGCCTATTTCATCCACTTTTATGCATTTGGACCTAGATTCCTGACATATACAAATATATACCAAAATGTGTAATATTTTCTAGGAATCACTACAAAAACACCCCTAATCATATATCAAATTAAGTGTAAAAATCACACTTATCATCAATCACATCGGAGAATGCCCCAGCAGGGCCGTCCATTACCTTTGGACCCGAGGATCTACAAGGGGTGCAACTTCCCAATGATGATGCATTAGTTATATCAGTCATAGTAGCCAACTATAACGTAAAGTTTTTATTGATACGTGAAGTTCGGTCGACGTGCTTTTTCTTAAACACATTGGCTCAAATGGAGCTGGGAAGCATGCCCATGCAAAGGTAAGTACTCATTTGCATGGATTTGCTAGAGAAGTCGTAAGTCCGGTGTAACAAGTTTCATTGCCAGTCACAATGGGAGAAGAACCAGGGACGAAAGACAAAGATGATAACTTTTCTGGTGGTGGATGCCTCTTCCTCATATAATATAATTTTGGGCCGACCAGCCCTGAGTGCATTTCAAGCAGTGGCGTCCATTTATCATTTAACAATGAAATTTCCTATGGGTGAGGAGATCGGACAAGTTCGAGGAAATCAAAGTACCTCGAGGAAGTGTTATGTTCAGGAGCTGAAGCCTAAAAAGTTAAAAAAGAAGGATGATGAGAACCTTGGAGCACGTGGTAAAATAAGGAGAGAGGAGGATGATATGGCCGAGGAGAGAAGCCCCAGCGGAGGAGTTTCTTACTATTGAACTGGGTCACTCGACTGAAACCACAAAAGTGGGTTCCCAATTGGAACCAGAATTAAAGGAAAAAGTAATTGAATGTTTGAACATGAAGACGTGCTCGCATGGAGTACCAGCGACTTGACTGGGTTATCGTCAGAGGTCGCCGAGCATCACCTCAACGTGAGCCTGATGCTCGGGCAATCAAGCAGAAGATAAGACATTTCGGACCCGAGAAAGATGCCATCAGTGCTCAGCAGGTGGGTGAATTACTGAAAGCTGGTCATATCAAGGAAATCAGTTTCCCAACATGGCTATCGAATGTGGTTCTTGTGCCAAAATCATGAGACAAATGGCGAATGTGTGTATATTTCCGAGATGTGAACAAAGTCTATCCCAAAGATCGCTATCATGTGTCGAGGATTGATCAACTGGTAGACTCCACCGCTTGACATGAACTACTATACATGATGGATGCGTACCAGGGATATCATCAGATCCCTCTGGCCCAAGAAGATCAACCTAAAGTAAGCTTCATCACGGCAGAATGAACTTTTTGTTATGTGGTTATGCCCTTCGGACTAAAGAACGCAAGAGCCACTTATCAAAGATTGATGGATAAGATATTCAAAGATCTGATTGGACGGAATGTAGAAGTGTATGTAGATGATGTTCTCATTAAAAGTAAGAGAGCACTTAATTTGGAATGCGATATGGAGGAATTCTTTGGCACCTTGCAAAGATTTGGCATGAAGTTAAATCCTGCAAAATGCACATTCGGAATATGCAGTGGAAAATTTTTAGGGTACATGGTTACTGAACTGGGTGTTGAAGCCAACACTGCGAAGATAAGGGCGATTCAGAGATGAATCCTCCTCGGACCCTGAACGAAGTACAAAGTCTAGCAGGACGAATAACTACTTTGAGTAGGCTCATATCCCGACCAGCTGATTGGAGCTTACCATTCTTCAAGCACTAAGGCAAGGAGCTCGGTTGGAGTGGAATGATCAGTGCCAAAAGGCTTTTGAGGACTTGAAGAAGTATCTAGTTGAGCTGTCGTTGATGAACAAACTTTAGCACAATGAGACTCTCATCATTTATTTATTTGTGGACGAGGAGGTCATTAGCTCAGTCTTAGTCAAAGAAAAATTGGGGCAACAACTGCCTATGTATTATGTAAGCCGAGCATTACAAGGGGCCGAACAAAGATACTCTGGGGTTGAAAATTTGGCTTTAGCTCTTATAACCACGGCCAGGAGACTTCGGTCATATTTTTTATCCCATCGTATTGTGGTAGTGACCAGTACTCCACTGGAAAAGTTGTTATCGAAAGCATAAATCACTGGAAGAATGGTGAAATGGGCTACCGAACTCAGCTATCTCGATCTACATATCAACCCCGAACTACTATCAAAGCTCAAGCCTTATCAAATTTTCTGATGGAATGGCCCATATGCCATAGGAAAAAGAATGGAATCTTTATGTTGATGGATCTGCTACTCAGTTCGGAACTGGTGCAGGTGTGGTTCTTCTTAGTCCCGAAGGGGAGGAGATAAAGGTAGCCATCCAGTTCGGTTTTCATCCCTCAAACAATGAAGCTGAATTTGAGGCTCTTAATAGCACTTTCAAATGGGTTCAGAAGGTAGCAATGTTTATGGACTCTATGTTCATGGTACAACAAGCGAATGGTGTATATAAAGTGAAGGAAGAAAAGCTGAAGATATACGTTGAAACTACTCGGGCACCGATGAGTAATTTCAAGAAGTAAAACTGATACAAGTCCTCCGAGAAGAGAATAAACGAGCCGTGAGTTGGCCAAATTGGATAGTTCAATGGACGGGTGGAAAAACAGGAGCGTGCTGGTGCAAGAGCTCTTAATCTCGTGCTTGTACAAGAGCTCTTAATCTCCCATATATCTGTCAATAGTATAATGAATCTTGAGCCATGCATCATGGGAGATTGGAGAGAACACATCATTAAATTTTTGAAGAGTAATGACATCCCCTCTGATCTGAAAGAGGCAGCTCGGGTGAAGGAAATGGGGAATCGGTTCGTGTTTATAGAAGGAACTGTTCAAGAAGGGTTTCTCGGTCCCTTTTTTACATTGTGCTTCTACCAAGAAGGAGAATTTTGTTGAAAGGAAATCATAAAGGTTGTCGTGGGAACCACCTGGGTGCAAACATGCTAAACCAAAAAGCAAAACGAGCTGGATATTAATTGCTTACCATGAAGACAGACGCCGAAGAAATCGTCAGAAAATGTAATAATTGCCAGAAGCATGCCAATTTATCACATATACCAGCGGGAGTCCTTAATAACATCATCACTTTTTTGTCCCTTTGATCGATGGAGAATGGATATTGTGGGACCTTTCCCCCAGCAATTGGACAAATGAAGTTTATTTTAGTCGCAGTTGAATACTTCACCAAGTGAGTGAAAGTCGAGCCCATTGCCACGATCACCGAGGACAAAGTGATAAATTTCTTGTGGAAGAACATCATATGTCGGTTCGGAATATCTAGGAAATTGGTCTCAGATAATGGAAGACAATTTCATGGGAAGAGAGTTGAGGATTGGTGCAAGGATATGAAAACTACACAAGTATTCACCTCGGGAGTTTATCCTCAATCCAATGGACAAGTTGAGGTGACGATTCGAATCCTATTAACCAGGTTGGAAGGGGCGAGAGGAGCATGATTTAATGAATTATCAAGTCTACTATGGGTATACCAAACTACACCACGAATACCTACAGGAGAAACTCCATAAGGCTTGGTGTATGGTTCTGAGGCCCTGATTCCCGCCGAAATCAGTGTAGAATCTCTTCGGGTACAATATTACGATCGTGAAAGGAATGAGGAGGCAAGAAAATTAGAATTGGATGAGGTGGACCTGTTGAGAGAAAGAGCATCTACAAGCATTTGAAATGTACAAAATAAGGATCACTAACGCTTATAATCAAAGGGTTCGCCCAAGGGCTTTTCAGGTCGGGGATTTGGTATGGCGGAGAACTAACCCGACTGAGGATGTAAAGAAGTTAGAACCAAAATGGGAAGGCCCTTACAAAGTGAAGACAGTGATCGCGCGAGGGTCATATAGACTAGAAGATCAGTTGTGCCGACAATTGGCAAGACCGTGGAGTGTTCATAACCTTAAGAAGTACTTTATATAGTTATTTGATTGTTGTTTTTATGATTTTTAGATACCTTGGATATTAATAAAGTAAATGTATTTTTATATAAGCTTATTCGGAATTTTAGTAGTTTATTCATGGAATTGAGATGTTCAGTCCATGTTTAAACCTAAATTGCCTAAGTGTTTGTGCTCGGGATGTTTGAGTACGTTCTATTGATGCTCGGGATTTTCAAGCATATTCTATTGTTGTTTGGGGTATTTGATCTTGTCCGTTGTTGGCGGGTTAAATGCCAGATCGAGATGTTTGATTCGTATTTGAATCTAAAATGTGACTAAGTGTTTGTGCTCGGGATGCTCGAGTATGTCTATTATTGCTTGGGATGTTCGAGCATATTCTATTGTGGTTTGAGTTATTTGATCTTGTCCGTTGTTGGCAGGTTAAATGTGGGATCGGGATGTTCGATCCGTATTTGAACCGAAACTGTAACTAAGTGTTGATGCTCGGGATGTTCAAGTACGTTCTATTATTGCTCGGGATGTTCGAGCATATTCTATTGTGGTTTGAGTTATTTGATCTTGTTCGTTGCTGACAGGTTAAATGCAGGATCGGAACGTTTGATCGCGATTTATTTAAACAGTAAATTTTAGTGTGGCGCGATTATACCGCAAGTACATGATTGTCAAGTTTTAGTATAGATGATTAAGATCAGGTTGTCGAACCCACATGGACTAACTGTAAGTACCAAATAAGATGTCTTTAAACTATATCTAACCTACGATAATGAATGAATAATTAAACTAATTAACAAACATAAAATACTAGTAATAATTCAACCAAGGTAATCAAAGTTAACGAGAAAAATCCACTAGAGAAGATTATCAAGACTTTGGCTCACCAATGCAATCCCCTACAATTCTCGATTGAATATCCAAATATTTCTAAGGTGACGAGTTTTTCTAATGCATTAGTTATACTATGGTCAAGTTATAACAAATCTAATATTAGGTTGCAACAAGATAATGGTCATGCACTTATTTAACACTCAATATTGTATGGCGATTTATGAAAACTACTAGCCTTCGATTTTGGTAAATCTATTGCTATCACACGTGTGCTAGATTTTACTTGGTCCGTCTCAATCTAAAACCCACGGTATAATTTAATATATCGTTAAACAATAAATTATACGCAAAGAATAAAGGAATTCAATCAAATAAAAATCATCAAATCATAGGTTCAAAACAACGGATTGCCTAGCCTCAATAAATAAATTTAGTTCAACATAATCAATCAAAACAAACAAAACTAATGATTAAATACAAAGAAAAACTCTCGATGTCGACTTCGTTTGTATCCTTGCTTCCTCTCTCGCTTCCTTCTCGATCGTCTATTTAATCACCTTGTTGGGTTGTTCCAAAGCTAGGATGGTTTATGGATGGATTGTGGTTGATGGTGATATGAAGATGGGAGATGGAGGCTCAATCCTAGGGTAAAATATGGTGTACAATCCTCCAAATTCGTCCAACATGGTACTTTAAATAGTGAATGAAGAGTTTTTGTGTTTTTGGACACAAAATCATCAAATAGCAAACACAATCTTGAAATTTCAGCATCTGGCGATCGATCACCGTTTCTTGGCGATTGATCGCCAAGTTTTTCTGCAGTTTGGCGATCGATCGCGGCCTCAAGACGATCTTTGTTTTTTTAGAGAACTCAAATTCTCATTCTTCGACATGTTCACTTGGTTTGGTCATTTTCATCGTTAATTAGCTCAAATCCTCCACTTTTATGCATTTCTACCTTTATTCTTGAAACATACAAAAACAACACGAAAACACATAATATTGTCCAAGAATCATAATAAAATGCATATAAATTCATAGCAATATAAGTAAAAAATCACACTTATCAACTCCCCCACACTTAGACTTAATCGTACACGAGCAATCAATAAGAACAAAACGTAGAATTCAACATTGATAATTCAATGAATCAATTCGTGGTTACTAAATAGCTCGGACATCTCACTTGCAGACGGACAAGAATCAATCAACAAATTGAACAAGATGTGTTTTCCCCCATATCAAGCAACATATCGCAAACTCGGAAGGTGCGTGTGTGCTATTGTCAATCTCAAGTTTCATACACATCTTCAAGATCAAATTATGCTAATCAACTCAAAATCAAGATTACAATTGAGCACCCCATATGTGAAGACCCAAAATTTTGGTCAAACAAATTACGTGATACCAAGATAATATTGAAAATTTAAAAATAATAGATTTGCATTATGGATGAATTGAATTATATTATTCAATCTTGTGGACTTTTAATCACCTATTTAAGTTTGTAACTTATTAGAGTTTGTGTAGGAGATAATACCTAGGTTATATGATTTTAGCTTGTAAACTTTTAAATTATTTAAAGTTGTAGATAAGTAAGAAATCATTGAAAATAATATTAATAATAATAACTAATCTTAAATCTTGCAATGAATAGATAAAAGTTATAGACTATAATTCCTACACTAATCCTACATAAAAAGGCACCCAATGAGGCTTCATTTTGAAAGTGCATAATTAAACCATTCAATGCCTTGACCATCAACTTAATTACACATCAACCATCATTAAGCCACTACTCAATCACAAGACAATTTGGGATTTTTCTTGACCAAAATGGTAAGGTTTGTCATCCAAAAAATCTCCTACCTTTACATACACCATTCCATGACAAACCATTTCATGATAATAGATCCCACTCACCTCCATAATTACTTGTCCCTGCCTCCAAATTAAGTGCCACAATTCTTGCCCTCCAAATTAAGTGCATTGACAACTCATATCCATTAACTTAATTGCACAACCTCATCCCAATCACCTTAATATCATTTGATCATGACCTTGAGTCAATTATATTCATTAGGAGGCCAAAGTCATGGGGTTTACAAATCAATCTCTTACATTACTCATTGATAACATCATTCATTACTTGCTCAAATTAGATAATGTGTTGGCTCATTGAATTCCCCAATTCAAGTGCCTTGCCCATATCATGTTAGCCATTCAATGGCCTTGCAATTCCTTGTCATTAGCCATTCAAAGATATTTAAGTGACTAGCTCCAATTATGGCATATCATTCAAGTGCCTCACCAACACAATCAATTACCTTGCCCAAAATAATGTCACAAATGGTCTAAACCCATTCTTTTCCTTATCAATCATGACATTGATGATTATTCAATTGTATCATGTTAGCCATAATTGCCTAGCTAAAATCATGACATTAGACATTCAATTGTAATGGCCAAAGTTTGGGAACCTTACCAAATCATGTAATCATTACCTTGCTATCATCATGATATTAGACATGTCATAGTTTAGGAATTGATCAATTAATTCTCATACAATAAATAATAAAAGTTCTCTATTCAATTGCCCAATGGAATTTACCAATTTATTTGCCTTGCCCAAATCTTGTCATTAATCATTCAAGACATTACTCAAACATGACACTAAATGGCAAAAGTTTAGGAATCTCCATTATTCCTCATACTTTAAAATCACCTCACTCAATCCCATTTATTTGCCTCCCAATCACATTAACATCGTACATCCATCATCACACTAAAATCTTGCCAATTGGGAGCCAAATTAGTGGATCTAAATTGGACACTCCTCCCCACATTAAAACCACATTACACCATGCCAAGAAGGGATTACCCTAAACTTTACATTTTTTGAAAATCTTCTCACACATCACACACACATTTTTCGAAACCTTCAAGGCAAAGAAAGAAGAGATTTTGTGCTACTCTAGACAACCTGTAATTCGCTCAATCACGCTTCGAAAGTAAGTGGGTTTTTGCTACAATTACCATTTCATTTTTCAAAAACTATATATATGTTTAAACTTTCGATTGGACATCAATATGAAGAATATGTTTTATATCTAACAAGTATATGACATGATTATGAATGAAAGGACTTTGCGGAGCCACCTTTTGAATCAAATAAGTCGTTACGTGAATCTGTGAAATATATGTGTTTATGAGTAAGAAATGTTTATATGCCAAGATCTATGTGATTTGATAAATAAATATTTAAAAGATTTTTGCTATGAATATATGTATATTTTTACCATGTTCAATCGGCCCAAGTTTTTCCCAAACACTCACCCCCCTTACCTCCCATCCCAGACAAAGACGAAAAGAAGAGGTCAAGGAAGAAGAACAAGAACAATTTTGGAGATAATGATCCACCAAGAACCTTCAAGAAAATTTATTAGTTTTATTTACGCTTCCGCATCTTTGATTTAATCCGAGACAATTGTATTTTGTAATATCAATTGTAATGACAATTTATTGATTTTGGAATAAATAGACTGGTTTTCTCATAGATCTGTACACGAGGCTTGTTGTATTCGAATTTCATATTTGGATTCAACGCCGGTGTCACGCGCTCCGGTGTCGGGGCATGACATTTTAGTGGTATCAGAGCAAAACCAGGTTCCATGATCCCGATGGGCAAAGATTTTTGGTTGATATAAATCAACCAAATTATGAATCCCGGATCTATTAGACAACTAATTAAAATTGAAAATCAGTTGGAACCCAAAAATCTGGAAAATTTAAAAAAAAAATTGGGATTGGATCTTCATCACCAACACCGCCGTGCAGCCGATGTAGTTCGTCGGAAATTCGACCCATCACCATGACCGCCTTGCTAAGACGAAGCCATAGTGCACGTTCCCGACAGAACAGACGGTGTTCGGACGGCCAATTCGACGATCGATTATATCGAGTCCAAGAAATGGACGCCCCTCCGATTCTGATGCTACAATGGATGGAACGATGGTTTGATTACGGAAACACAAGCCAATGACCCGAAGACCAAACATACATGCAAAGTTCATACACAGACGCCAGACGATGACTGATTTCTGGAGACGGTTGACGAGCCCTAAAATGTGAAGTGCGGAAATTTCGGCTATCAATTTACCCCTGATTTTGAACACCAACTTTGAATAAAATCCATGTAATTCATCGTATGTACATGATTAACAAAACCCCTCAATCATGATTAACTCACAAACAAAGGAAACTGCTTAATTTTAGATTGAAATTTTGACCCTAATCAAGAACCCTATTAAGCCTTAATTTCTCTCGAATTCGAATATAAAAATTGAATTAAATTCACAGGATTACCAATCATGGTATGGCTAAAAAAAGCCCTATACCAGATCTTCTAAAATGACGGAAAGTGCTCCAATTTGAACCATACTTTATGCCGATGAACCCACCCTAAAAATTTGAAAATTCTCTCAATTGATTTCTCAATCATCCCAATATAAAATCCGAATTAAATTGGGATCATTGATAATATCATCCTCATTAAAAGCCCTCTGAAAAAATCTGACTGAAAACAATGGAAGGTCTCCAATTTTGAGCCGCAATTCACGCCCAGTAAACCCTAAAATCCAAAAATTTGGCCCTCGATTTCCGCAATCATCCGAACACCAATTTCAAATTAATTCCGGATTTATGATCCTTATTCCATGTCGAACAAAAACACTCTATCCAATAAAAATCATTAACAAGGGAAGATGCTCAATTTTGGATCGTGTTTCTCGTCCCAAGAACCCTAATTCACGAAAATTTCGAGCATCGATTTCACACAACTCGGAACACCAAATTCAAATCAAATTTGGGTTATGAATCCTCATACATGTATATTAATAGTTCTCAAACAATTTCGAAATTCAAAATCTCTAGTGATCAAATTCTTGAAGCCCTAATCCGCGCCTTTTAAACCCTAATATCTCAAATACTTGCCCTCGATTTTTGAACCACCGAAGAAGATTATTCCAATCCAAATTGTGTTATTTATCCTCACATCATTTCCAAGAAAAATCATTTGTCAATTTCGAAATTCAGCAACCGAAGGATTTAACTTTTTCTTCAAAGAACCCTAACCCATGAAATCTCATCCTTCGATTCCACATCCACCGTAACATTTTTTTTCCAATACGACGTAGGCTACGATGATTCACGCTCAAACCAATTTGATCCAAAATATGGAGCATGATATAACCAAATTTAAAGTATTCCAAGACAATGAGATACGAGACAAGACCGAGTTGTTGGAGATAATCAATCACTTTCGTTAAAAGGCTCAAAGGTTGACCTACCACCATCATCGTGCCGAAGAGCGACTTACAAAAGCAATCGAGGACAACAAAACACTTGTGAGAGTACACAATAACAAGTGCCAACAGTTGGAACGCTTCGAGCAGGAGTTCAATGAGTATCGTGAGAACACGTGGAACCGTATCCAAGCTCTCACGAATGAGAAGAACGAATTGGCAAAGGAAGTCGACATTTGTCGTCAATCTCCTATGGAAGATGATGATCCCGAGGAAAATCCTATAATAATGGAAAATGTTGAAGGGGATTTAGGAGACGGGGAAACAATAGACTAGTTTTTGTAGTATGCGATGTGATAAGAACAATAAGGAATATTTCTTTGGTATCATAGTGATGACTTTCTTTGTTTAGGATTTGGAGGTGAACCTAGCAGTTTAATTATTAAAATTTTAATTTACTCTCTGAGTATATCTCGAATTGTGTTATTCCATGGTAACGCTCCTACGCAACTACTTTAAACCTTGCTACTAATATTTGGTAAGTCTCGATGAACTCAATCCACATGTTTTCAATATATTACGTCCAATTCCTTGAATTTTTATTCTTGGGCTAACTTTGAGAATTTCAATTCTCAAATCACTCAATAAATTGGAGTTCATATTTTATTAGATTCATCGACGGAAATTGTTTTTAAATTTTTCATCCAATTCCAAGAAACTTCATTCCAAGAGAAAACTCGGAACTCTATTTGCTCATTTTTCTAACGTTAAGATACATCATTCTTCGTTTTCGAAATTATTTAGTATGCTTTAAAGATTCACACGAATATGGGAAGGTTTGAAATCTACAAAGTTTTAGTATGATTTAAACATGAAAAGTTAAGAGATATGTGTATATGAAAGTACGAACTTGACGGAACAAAGTGCTACGTGTGTATGAGCCACCACTTGTCGGAGGAGCAAAGTGCCACGCTGTGTGGGAGCCACCTCTTGAACCGACAGGGCAAATGTGCTACACATAACCGGGGCCACCTCTTGAATCCAATGAGCAAAGTGCTATGCGCACGGGAGCCACCTCTTGAATCCAATAAGTTTCCATGCGATTAGGTGTAAGATATGTCTATGTGAAAGTACGAACTTGGCGGAGCAAAGTGCTACGTGTGTAGGAGCCACCACTTGAATCGTAGGAGCAAAGTGACACGCTGTGGGGGAGCCACCTCTTGAACCGACAGGGCAAAGTGCTACACATAACAGGGGCCACCTCTTGAATCCAATGAGCAAAGTGTTATGCGCACAGGAGCCACCTCTTTAATCCAATAAGTTGCCATGTGATTAGGTGTAATATATGTTTATGTGAAAGTACGAACTTGGCGGAGCAAAATGCTACGTGTGTAGGATCCACCACTTGAATCAAAGGAGCAAAGTGCCACGCTGTGTGGGAGCCACCTCTTGAACCGATGGGGCAAAGTGCTACACATAACGGGGGCCACCTCTTGAATCCAATGAGCAAAGTGCTATGCACACGGGAGCCACCTCTTGAATCCAATAAGTTGCCATGCAATTAAATGTAAGATATGTTTATGTGAAAGTAAGACTTTGCGGGGCAAAGAGCTACGTGTGTAGGAGCCACCACTTGAATCGGATGAGCAAAGTGTCACGTTATGTGGGAGCCACCTCTTGAACCGACGGGGCAAAGTGCTACACATAACGGGGGCCACCTCTTGAATCCAATGAGCAAAGTGCTATGCGCATGGGAGCCATCTCTTGAACCCAAAGAAGTCACTATGTGATATGTGCTAAGTGTTTATGTGATGTGTTTCCGAAGTCAACCCAAGTTTCGAGGATGAGACTTCCAATAAGGAGGGAGGGATGTGAAGCCCCGAAATTTTGGTCAAACAAATTACGTGATACCAAGATAATATTGAAATTTTAAAAATAATAGATTTGCATTATGGATGGATTGAATTATATTATTCAATCTTGTGGACTTTTAATCACCTATATAAGTTTATAACTTATTAGAGTTTGTGTAGGAGATAATACCTAGGTTATCTGATTTTAGCTTGTAAACTTTTAAATCATTTAAAGTTGTAGATAATTAAGAAATCATTGAAAATAATATTAATAATAATAACCAATCTTAAATCTTGCAATGAATAGATAAAAGTTATAGACTATAATTCCTACACTAATCCTACATAAAAAGGCACCCAATGAGGCTCCATTTTGAAAGTGCATAATTAAACCATTCAAGGCTTTGACCATCAACTTAATTACACATCAACCATCATTAAGCCACTACTCAATCACAAGACAACATTTTGGGATTTTTCTTGACCAAAATGGTAAGGTTTGTCATCCAAAAAATCCCCTACCTTTACATACACCATTCCATGACAAATCATTTCATGACAAGAGATCCCACTCACCTCCATAATTATGTGTCCCTGCCCTCCAAATTAAGTGCCACAATTCTTGCCCTCCAAATTAAGTGCATTGACAACTCATATCCATTAACTTAATTGCACAACCTCATCCCAATCACCTTAATATCATTTGATCATGACCTTGAGTCAATTATATTCATTAAGAGGCCAAAGTCACGGGGTTTACAAATCAATCTCTTACATTACCCATTGATGACTTCATTCATTACTTGCTCAAATTAGATAATGTGTTGGCTCATTGAATTGCCCAATTCAAGTGCCTTGCCCATATCATGTTAGCCATTCAATGGCCTTGCAATACCTTGTCATTAGCCATTCAAAGATATTTAAGTGACTAGCTCCAATTATGGAATACCATTCAAGTGCCTCACCAACACATTCAATTACCTTGCCCAAAATCATGTCACACGTGGCCTAAACCCATTCTTTTCCTTATCAATCAAGACATTGATGATTATTCAATTGTATCATGTTAGCCATAATTGCCTAGCTAAAATCATGACATTAGACATTCAATTGTAATGTCCAAAGTTTGGGAACCTTACCAAATCATGTTATCAGTACCTTGCTATCATCATGATATTAGACATGCCATAGTTTAGGAATTGATCAATTAATTCTCCTACAATAAATAACAAAAGTCTTCTATTCAATTGCCCAATGGAATTGACCAATTCATTTGCCTTGCTCAAATCTTGTCATTAATCATTCAACAACACTACTCAAACATGACACTAAATGGTAAAAGTTTAGGAATCTCCATTATTCCCCATACTTTAAAATCACCTAACTCAATCCCATTTATTTGCCTCCTAATCACATTATCATCATACATCCATCATCACACTAAATCTTGCCAATTGGAAGCCAAATTAGTGGATCTAAATTGGACATTCCTCCCCACATTAAAACCACATTACACCATGCCAAGAAGGGATTACCCTACACTTTACATTTGTTGAAAATCTTCTCACACGTCACACACACATTTTTCGAAACCTTCAAGGCAAAAAAAGACGAGATTTTGTGCTACTTTCTACAGATTCGCTCAATCACGCTTCGAAAGTAAGTGGGTTTTTGCTACAATTACCATTTCATTTTTCAAAAACTATATATATGTTTAAACTTTCGATTGAAAATCAAATATGAAAAATATGTTTTATATCTAACAAGTATGTGACATGATTATGAATGAAAGGAATTTGCGGAGCCACCTTTTGAATCATATAATTCGTTATGTGAATATGTTGAATATATGTGTTTCTGAGTAAGAAATGTGTTTATATGCCAAAATCTATGTGATTTGATAAATAAATATTTAAAGGATTTTTGCTATGAATATATGTATATTTTTACCATGTTCAATCGGCCCCTACTTACTGGGTGTTTTCCCAAACACTCACCCCCTTACCTCCCCTCCCAGACAAAGACGAAAAGAAGAGATCAAGGAAGAAGAACAAGAACAATTTTGGAGATAATGATCCATGAAGAACCTTCAAGAAAATTTATTAGTTTTATTTACGCTTCCGCATCTTTGATTTAATCCGAGAAAATTGTATTTTGTAATATCAATTGCAATGACAATTTATTTATTTTGGAATAAATAGACTAGTTTTATCAGAGATCTGTACACGAGGCCTGTTGTATTCCAATTTCATATTTGGATTCAACAGTGTCACGCGCTCCGATTTCGGGGCGTGTAACCATAGGCATATTTTCAAACACTTCTCCACTAATGTATTCACTCCCTAGACTTGGATCAAAATGACTTTTTAAGCTTGCAATGTTAGGCATTTGGTGTCGGTTACAAAGAAAAGATATGATAGCACAAAGAAGAGAGTATAATCTTGTAACGTTCATATTTCAGCACATATCGAGCTTCTCTTCTAATTTTTTCTAGCCTTGGCCACTTTGGGTCTTATTTATATAATCTTTTCTCAAGGCTCTTTCTTTTCTTCTTTTCCATTTTATCATTCATAACATTTTTCACTAAGCTCATCAAGATATAACAATTCACGTGCAATAAATGAGATTCATTACACCCCTTAGGGTGAGGATACATTTTTTTCATTTTAGGCTCATAATATGATATGTATAATGAGTTTATCAATAAATGTTGAATGGTGGTCTAATTATATGCAATGAATAAACCATTCTTTCTCAATAAAGCTTAAAATGAGACATTACGGATTGATTTAGACTAGATAAGTTTGAAAGGCTCAAACAGTCCAAAGATCGTTTAGATCATCTCCAAATCAAGTTCATGACTATAAAATTTGTCTCAAAGTGTCATCATCAAATATGTTTTAGGGTACTCTAAGATGCTCAAGATAAATCATCAAGTTCACAACAATTATCACTATTCAACATGCAATCCACAAGATCATGACTCAATGTGCTCAAAGTATTCCTCATTTTAACATATTAACACAAACAGGGTATTCACATACAAGTTCAACAGTTTTCAAGACTCAAGTCGACATGCAAAGTGAGATCAATATCATCATAGAACAGTAGTCACTACTATGATTTATATTTTTTTCTCAAATTATGAAATCATTAAAAAAAATATTAGCTCAAAATAATAGGACGATTCAAGTGTCAATCAAGCACACATCATGCAGATCAAGCAAGTAAAATATGCAAGCCACTCCCCCAAACTTAAATGAAACATTGTCCTCAATGTTTAAAAGAATCAAAAGGGAAGTAGTGAACTCCCCTGATCAAGATGCTTGCATGAGAGTTGATGAAGATTGGCTGTTGAAAGCTCAGCTGATGTAGGGATTTCTCACTCCAACTGAGTACCTAGCAAGAGAAGAATGCAACTAATAAAATAATCGACTCGAGAGATAATAAATAAACGCTAAAAGCAAAACTGAAAACAAAATAAGAAAGGATATGACTTAGGTTGCCTCCCAAGAAGCGCTGATTTTTAGTCGCTGGCTTGACCATCAGAAGCAACCATCAAAGAGCGGTTACCGCCCATAGTAAGTATCATATGATACCACAAATGGGTTTTCATTCAGTATGCCCTCAAGCTTGGCAATGTATGAACAGTGTAAGCCCGTCGCTCCAACAACATTCTTTATGAATTGGTAGTCATGGGAGAATGATTCTTGGCGTTGCTTCATCTCATAGAGGCCGTAGTATGGTGAAGTTGGCATCGATGGGAAGAATGGATCAACATATGGCATAGAACACTTCACCATCGATAGGTCATATCAACATTCTTGAAAATCAGCGCACCTCAAACTTCACACTTGGCTCATCTTCACATGGAATTCGTCGGATAATTCCGCCAATGTAGGCTCAATTGCTGTAGGAGGCTTGCATTCTCTTAAATCTTCCACATCATTCAGATCACTCCCACAAACTTGGTTGGTTGAGTGATCATCATCATGTAACCCAACTCGATTCATCGCCTCTTGATTGTAGCTCTCGACTCTTCCTCTTGGCAGCTCGTTGAGATTGTTTCCATAGGGACCGCTATTTGGTTTGGATCTCCAAACTGCTATCAGTTATGCCATGAATCTTGTTAAGATATCTTCTAACTGAGTTCTAACGTCTGCAGAACTATCTCTTCTCTCTTCGTGATGTTCAAATGGTTGGGGTGTATCATGATGGTAGTGAGGCTTTGGCGGGTATTGGTAGCTCCAACCTTGCAGTGAATGATCCTAATGTCAATAGTGGTCAAAGTCCGCAATATCATTGAATAGGTGTTACACACCGTCTTCATCTCTATCAAACAGGGGACTCTCAGTTGCCAAAGCTCCACTAAATACTCATCCTTGTGTCTCTGCATCCAATCCATTGTAGAAAAATTGTAGAAGAATATAGTTTGAAAAGTTATGATACCGGAAAGTGGTTGTCAAATTGTTGAATCTCTCACACGCTGCATAGAATGACTCTGAAGGTTGTTGGACAAAGCTTGTGAGTACCTCGCAAGAAAAACAAAAAAAAACAAAACAATATAAATAAAATATTTTTTTTTCGAAAAAAATAAATAAATAAATAAAAACAATGGTTAAATTACAGTAAAAGAACCTCTTATGATATTACCAAAAACTTGACCGCGATTTATTTAACAGTAAATTTCAGTGTGGCGCGATTATACTACAAGTGCACGGTTGTCAAGTTTTAGTATAGATTATTAAGATCAGGTTGTCGAACCTACATGGACTAACTGTAAGTACCAAATAAGATATCTTTAGACTATATGTAACATACGATAATGAATGAATAATTAAACTAATTAACAAACATAAAATACTAATAATAATCCAACCAAGGTAATCAAAGTTAACGAGAAAAATCCACTAGATAAGATTATCAAGACTTTGGCTCACCACTGCAATCCCTACAATTCTCGATTGAATATCCAAATATTTCTAAGATGACGAGTTTTCCTAATGCATTTGTTATACTATGGTCAAGATATAACAAATATAATATCAAGATGTAACAAGGCAATGGTCATGCACTTATTTAACACTCAATATTGTATGACGATTTATAAAAAACTACTAGCCTTCGATTTTGGTAAATCTATTGCTATCACACGTGTGCTAGATTTTACTTGGTCCGTCTCAATCTAAAACCCACGGTATAATTTACTATATCGTATTGCAATATCGTATGGTCAAGTCAATTGCAATAAAACAATCATTCAAGGATGGTCAAACCCTCAAAAGCATGAAGAACAATATATTATACACATATAATAAAGGAATTCAATCAAATAAATCATCAAATCATAGGTTCATGACAAATGATTGCCTAGCCTCGATAAATAAACTTAGTTCCTCATAATAAATCAAAACAAAGCAAAACTAAATATTAAAGACAAAGAAAAAGTCCAGATGTCGACTTCGTTAGAAGATCCTCGCTCCTTCTCTTGCTTCTCTCTCGATCGTGCTCCTCAATTCCTTGTTGGAGATGTTCCAAAGATCCTAGGATGAAAGGATGGATTGTGGATGTTGGTGAAGATGGATGGGTGATGGAGGCACAATCCTATGGTGAAATATGGTGTAAAATCCCACAAATTCGTCCAACATGGTACTTTAAATAGTGGAGGAAGAGTTTGTGTTTTTGGACACAAAATCTTCAAATAGGAAACAAAATCTCAAAATTTCAGTATCTGGCGATCTGTAAGACCCCAACGACACGTCAATAATGCAATTATGACGTCGTTTGTGTATGTGAAAATTTTCATTCTTTAAAGAATCATTACATGCTTCACATATTCCCCATGACTTTTATAAAAATTTGGGCAGTCTCCCCATAAATTGGACTATCCCAGAAAATACACAACTATAAACACCCTCAATATAAAAATACCATAATCTAAAAATAAAAGTTCCTAGCCAGGGAAATCACCATACTAACAAGATATGCATTCCCGACATCACTAAACTCGTATAGCACATGCTCCTCAAAATAACATGCACATAAATCAACTATATAGAAAGAGGACTTCAACACTATTATACAGTCCATATACACGCTTCCAGTTGCTCACATACAAGAAACAAATCAATGAATCAATTATCAATGCATAAGTGATATGTGCTATCAACCGATACTTGTACCATAATCCTGCGAGCACTATTTTTCATGGGTTCAAGCTTTCTTCCCGAGACAACGTTGTACCTGTTATACCTGTTTCAACAGAAACAGCCCCCACACAGGGTGGACATACTCCAACTCAATAATCATTCACACGTGAATATACGAAACTGTAATACAACAATTTAAATTATTCAAAACCCATAAAATATACTCCCTGTACAATTCTGAACCAGTAAAGCTTTCACGAACTGTTCCTGTTTCAATCTTATACCCTTTCATAAACATCAAGTTCAGTATCCTTATTCAAAACATGATACTCATCAATAAAATAAATTCAATAAAATCACAATTCATCATTTATGCTCAATCATAATGAATCTCATATAGAAGGAAACTCTGCCTATCAGTTAATCTCATTCTCAACCATTTCTCATATTGATCATGCCAAAGGCATCCATACCCAACTCCGGACCACGTACATTTACTTGTCCATCATACCACATATATCAAACCCAATTCACATATTTGTTTCCTTTTATTCGATCATCACAATTCAACAATACATGAATACTGGAATATGAAATAATTCATATTATACCTGCTCGTACGTCACTGCGTACCTTATCATCCAATATTCGTAGTCAAATTACCCTTCTCCTTGTCCGGAGGTCCGAGAAGGCTCTACATATATTTCAATGAATCATTATCAATTCAATATCAATGCTCATATCCTTACGTTCATACACACTCATGTTCATAGTGTACAACACTCAATGCAATAAATAACTACACTATGAATAGATTTCTGGACCAATTTAAGAATACAATTTCGATCCACAAAACAGCTCAATTCAGCCACAAATTAGCAGCATAATTTTTTTGGCCAAACAGTAACTAAATTCAACCCCAAACATCAGGGACTTTCGATCAAGAGTCGAAATCTGAACTGATTCATTCAGCAGCTATAATCAGTCCATTCCATACCCAATAATTAAATCCTGACATTTCATATAAACACTGTAATTTAATCAATTGAACAATTAATAATTATTCCGGACATTACAATTCTCCACATCTAATAAAATTTCTACCCCAAAATTTAAACGTATGCTTACCAATAAAAGTCAACAGCAAAATTTACGTACTGTTATACAGCTCAAGATAGTGTTGTAACAAATCTGTAGTATGACACCTTCATTCGAATCATCATGGTTCATAAACGTGGAATACTACACCAATGATCTCAAGACTGCAAGTCATATTACTTCACCATATCCCAACATTGGCATCTAATGAGTTAACATATATGAATACCATGCCATGTAAATCATTACAAGATTAACCATCATCATATTTTAGTTATCCCGTAACATTCGATACTGTATGTTCAATTATCTTTTGCTTCACAAATAGGTGACATCTATAAGAATCCTATATAATGTACGCAACAATTATCTCAAACATTAAACAATATCAATGTGATACTAACCTCGTCTCATAAGATTTCGAACGAAATCATGTACCTCAACCTCAATCACGCTCGATTTATCACCGATCATGACATGAGTTTAACTTACTTATCATAAAATGATCATCAAAAGCCATCGTTAACAAATCATGAAAGTCAAGACTTATAGTATTTAATCATCAATTGCCTTATATCATAATTATAAGGCCGCTTCATGAATTGCCAACACCCCCGTGCTCTTTGGTAATCATTTTCACATAGACATAATATTATTCATTTTTCGGGTTTTATCTCATACACAGCCATCCATTTAATCCACTTTGAAATATACATTGATGATATTATGCTTTTCTTGCAAATCATTTGTGTATAACATATTTATATCAATGTATTGATATCAATATGGTACAATAATCTCATACCTATGTAGCTGCAGAGTATGAAATGTACTTCAACATCATCATATCGCACACCACCATTGTCCCGTAGGAAACAGGGGTACTTGAGCCCTTAAACATCAACTCCTCATATATCATCTTCTGGTTATTATCTGGCGCAATGCAATTACTAGAAAGCCCATTAGTAATTCTCATACGTATATCAACATTATACGCCCAACAGCCACATATCATCAATATCAAATATTGCATTCCCCAAATTTTATCTCATAGCACGTCATTTATTCTTATCTACTTAGATAAGTTATCTTGTACTGTCCATCGCTCCTTACTAATCACTTGCATATAAGCCATTTAAAACAAGGCATCAACATCAACATCGAATAATTCGTCTCATACCTTTGTAGGTGAAATCATTTACAATATACAGTAGCATCATAATATATTGCTCATCACAGTACTCACATGCTCTCAAGCATCAAACTTTCCGTATTTCATTACCCAACTATCATCTGCCATGGAACAAGTACAAAAAAATAAACTCATTAGTATTTCTCAAATACTCATAGCATAACCACGTACCTCGTCATTTACGTATTATTGATATTCATAATGTTTTCGTCATCAAACATTAATATCCCTGCATCAAAGTTTCAAGCAATCCTGTACACATCAAGCTACAACATACTATCACATATCTGTGTGATTGAAATTCAACATAAGAATCAATTACATGCCTCAATGACGTCATTCTTGTCGATCCTTTATTCAACAAAGCACTATTTATGATTGAATAACATATCATAGTGTGTTATGTATTCATGATTTCTCATACATCAGTCTCATCGCATATATCATCATTTATATGCATTCCAGTTTATAACACAATATCAAAATGATAAATCATCTAAAGTGAATGCTCATATATCCCATGTATTCTCATTATGACATTATTATATTGTTTATCACATCATGTCTAACTCATCATTAATCACTACATGATTATTTATCAGTGTTGTCAATATATACCAGAGAATAACATCATAATTTCGTACTTACTACGTTGACCCGCAACGTTCATGATGATCAAACGTCCACACAGGACATACATAGCGATCTCACGTCATCCCGTGACGTTCCATGTCATTTCATGACCTGTTCATTAATCTCATTCCCACATGGTTACATTTAACTCATCATAACATGATTAACAGATAATTAATCTCATAGTATACAAAACAATCATGTTTTCATAAACCATTATCATTTCAATCAGATCATCATTACCCCACTGTTATCTCACATATGCACAACTAATCAATGAACATATCAATACTATACGTCATTTCAATTTCTTTCTCAATTCTTCCTCATCTTTAAATTGGTTCTCATTTATGTTGCACGGATACGGATACGCGGATACGTGGATACGCAGATACAGGTACGATTGCATGGGATTTTTGAAATTTATAGGATACGATACGTCTGGATACGATAAATTTTATTAATTTATTTATATATATATAAATATATAATTAATAATTTTTGTAAGAAATCGAGTTGCAAGCATATAATAAACATTAAACACATTAGAAATCAGAATAAAGTTGCAAACTCACCAACTTCACGACAAATGGTAAAATATTAATCCAGGACATCTAAAAATTTCAAGCATGTAATCGACATTAAACACATTAAGGTGGTTAGGAAATATGGATTAAGTTAAATAATTTAATTTTAATTAAAGTTTCAACCCTATTTTTTTTAAAAATTCCAAAAGTTCACGTATCTAAGCCGTATCGGATACGGTCAGCGGCGTATCTTGACCGTATCCGAAACGTATCCGAAATAAAAACTTAATTTTTGCCCCCAGATACGCCACGTGGCATATCCGATACGTATTGGTGCCGTATCCCCGCGTATCCGTATCCCAGAAGTATCCGATACTTGATCGTGAAATTTTTTGGAGTATCGGTGCAACATAGGTCTACAAGAAAGTCAGTGGGAGTATAATTATCTTTCTAGTGTTGTATGTAGATGACATACTTCTCATTGGAAATGATATCCCTGCCTTGCAATCTGTAAAAATTTGGCTAGGGAATTGCTTTCCTATGAAAGACTTGGGTGAAGCCACCTACGTGTTAGGTATCAAGATCTATAGAGATAGATTAAGAAGATTACTTGGCCTAAGTCACAGTACATACATAGATAAAGTGCTAAAATGGTTTAGCATGCAAGAATCAAAGAAAGGATTCGTGCCTATGACACATGGAATATATCTCTCAAAAGATCAGTGTCCTTCAACACAAGATGAGAGACAACACATGAGTAAGATTCCATATGCGTCAGCTATTGGATCTATCATGTATGCCATGATATGTATGTTGGGTTTCCGTACCCCGGCGCCAGATCCAAACGCAGCGGAAATAAACAATAAACAGATCTGACCCGTGGACGGAAGATCGCGCCTGATTCATATATAAACATGCATAAATCGAATAAATGCACGAAAAGGAATTACCGTTCACCGACGTGAATCTGATAGCGGTGATCCTCGAGTCCAATCAACCTGACCAGATCTACAAGCCCGGCACCAGTGCTAGTGTGATGCCGGCTTTTCTATGAGGATGAGTGTATTGAATGTTATCCTACAACCCTAAAGATGAATGTTATATTTATAGTGGTATTGAGTTAGCTAATTGGGCTATGGTCCATAAAGCCCATCGGGCCAACGTTTGGCTTGTAGGGCATTTATGCTAACAATCTCCCACTTGCCCAAAAGCCAAAACAAATCTACAAACTCATAATCCAAGTAACTCAATCCTATTGAATAACTTGATGTACTACTAATGTACATAATTATGAGACATTAATATATCAAACGTTTTAATTTAGAACTTTCTACAGATGAAACATTTTCAAATATAGAAACTCCATTAAAGTGAGGAGCTTTCAAAAATTAAATTCATCTCATCTAAATCACTCAATTTGAGCACTTAACATTTAAGTCTCAATTCTCATCAATAGATCGGCGGCCGGTTGATTGTGACCCAGCGAGGCTCAAGTGTATCATAGCAGTAGGATCACAACCTTTGTGATTTTAGAAGTCAAACAACTTCTTTGGGCTTACCCTGAATGCCTCATTGTCAATTAAACTCCTTTAATAGACAATGGCTGAAATATAATTCCAGCAACAACCTACCGATCGTGGGTAGCGCCTAGCATCTGCGCTTCACGAAGACCTAGATACAAATGACTAGCAACGTACGAGAACCTGTCAGCCATAGTTAGCGTGCAGTACATTCCTTTCACTCAATATGTCCCGATTGAATCAAGGGCATTGGTTGGTCGAGGCCCCTTATGATTTCAATAACTATGTATTTGTTTCACATTATATGATTCCTTGTGTGCGTATATGAAAAACCCATTTTTCACAAGCACTACCCACTCTGGCCAGAGATTCCTCGAATCATATATAGAAAAACACAAAGGAAATCCTGGTTCATCAAGACCAGTGGTGAATCCCCAACGACAATCATAGGCCTCTGACAGCATCACTGAATACCCAAAATAATGACTTTATGACCCACATGTGATCAGTCATTAAATCAAAGTACACAACTATCTATCAAGACCTCAATGACGCCTCGGGTCATGAGGAGTAATGGTGCACAACTATGACTAGAAATTCTATACTCGACAAATGGTAACCACTTATAGAATTCCGAGTAGGGTCGTTCAGTGAACTCATTCCTAATGAGCACCTATTCATGTGTGCTGACATTCTCCAAGCCAACGCCGATGAAACGCGGCGCACTACACTAGACACATCATGAATACCAGTCTCTAACGAGCATATATCGATATCCCATTCTCGAAGGCTCATCGACCAGGAACATTTAGAAATCGCAGTCGAGAATGTATTTCATGGTCACCATCATATGCGTAACCACATTCTATGGACTATAGCAATCTCAAGGACTTCATCAACACATCAAGATGCATGGGTAAACAGATGAGGAAGTGCCATATATATTAATATTCAAACAAAGATTTGTAATAATAAGATTACAAGTACAATCAATCAACTATTGATTTACTTAATCATGTATAACAACAATATCTTTCACTTTCTCAAAGCCAACTACTCATGTGTCTTAAGACCATCTTCCCAAGATGTCTAACATACACCAATCATTGTAAATGCTTTGTCAGTGGATTCTATATTTTTCTGTTGAAGCGATTCTCTCGATAATAATGTCGCGTCTACCATCTCTCTCATTAGATAGTATTTTCTCAATATAAGTTTGGATACTGATGAGATCTTGGCTATTCATAATAGCTCAAATGTTGTCACAGTACCAGGGACTGTGTCAACCGCACTAGAAATTACACCCAACTCTTGGATGAAATTTCATATCCAAACTGCCTCTTTGCTGCATCGTATGCTGCAATGTATTCAGCTTCAGTGGTGGAATCCAATGTGGTGTCTTGCTTGGAACGTTTCCAAGAGACATCACCATCATTGAGCTTAAATACAAATCCGAACATCGATATGGTATCATCTACATCCAAATTAAAAACTAGCATCAGCTTAGCCTTCAACTTTTATTTCTCCACTTACAGATCCAAAAACCATGAACATATCATAAGTTCTTCATAAGAACTTGAGGATTATTTTCACAGTTTTCCAGTGACCTTCACCGGGATCTGTTTGATGTCTGCCCATTACTCTAAGAACATAGATCATGCCAAGTACATACCATAGCATACAATATGCTATTAAAAGTAGAAATATAAGGTATCAATGTCATCTTTTCACTCTCCTCATCAATCTTAAGACCCATTGACTCGAGAGATGAATACTATGACATATTATGAAGTAGCTCATTTTCGACTATTCTATGCTAAACCATTTTAGCACAGTGTTTATGTATGTAGATTGAGAGATCTCAAGCATCCTTTAGATCTATCCCTATAGATCCTTATGCTAAGCACGTATGACACTTCTCCCAATCTTACATGGAGAAATTAGTAGATAATCATGCTTTAATTGATTAATCCAATACCATTCACAATGAGCATGATATAATCGACTTAAAGCATCACAAATGTAACCATGCTCCCACTAACCCTTTTGAATACACATGTCACTTCCGGATTTTTAACAAAACCAAACACTTTGATGATGTTATCAAAACGGAAGTTCAAACTTCGAGATGTCTTCTTAGGCCCATAAATGGACCTCTGGAGTTTGAAAACATTTTTCTCACTCCAAGAAGTTGTAAACACATTTGGCTGCTACATTTCTACCTCAATGCCACCACTGAGAAATGTTATGTTCACATCCATTACTCATATCTCATATTCATAATATAAAGATATAACTAATAAAATCTAAATAGACTGTAGCATCATAACCGATGAAAATTTTCTCATAAACAACTCTTTGCCTATGAGAATAACCGTTTCTCACCAGTCAAGCTTTGAAGGTCACTACCTTCCCATCAACTCCAAGCTTTCACTTGTAAATCCATGCAGCCAATGGGAACAATTCCCAAAGATGATCTACTAAGGCCCATACCTTATTGGAGTACATGGAGTCCATTTCAGATTTCATGGCATCTTGCCAATGTCTCGAATCAATATCTGACATCGCCTCCTTGAAAGTCCAAGGATCATATCCATGGTCTATTTCTTGACTACTTTCAAGGAGTAGATTCATTCTATCAGGAGCTCTTGAAACATTTTCAAATCTCATTGGTGTGTGTAAATCAAAGGTTGTGATTAACTAAATTAATTTCACCGTTTTCACTTTTCTAGTGGTTTGTGGTTCTTGAACCCTTTCAAGTTATATTATTTTGTCATCTTTTCTAATAGAAACATTTTCTCTAGAAAGATTGCACTTGCGAAACAAACTCTTTGCCTGCAATTGATAATATAATTTCCACAAAATAACATAAGATGGATCAACTATCCAACTCATCTCCCACTGGATGCTTCACATAAGCAGAACAATCTCAAAATAAAAATTTGGATTATTTTTCAGTCCATATCGTATATGGAGTTTTGGTCACTGCATTGGTATGAATTATATTCAACAAATATGTAACTTTAGAGAGTTACCCAGAGAGAATCACATTCTCTTTAAGATAACTCAACATCATCTTGCACTAACATTTAGTGCTCCACATACGTCCATATGAATCAAATTCAATGGACATTCAGCACATGCTAAGTTTATGTTGGATTTAAGTTATCATTCTTTTTATATTATTTGAATATAATCATACTAATCATTCATAAGTTCACCAGATTCAATAAAACATGCATTCTTTAAAATACTGCAAATCACATTCGCATATTTAAAAGAATATCATTCTCTATCAAAATAGGAACAATGGTCATGATTAAATATAGAACAAATAAATAATTGCTCAAACCAGTTCCTAACCAGTTCAAGATTTTATATTAAATAAATGTTTCAAATAGCATTTGCAACAACTCTTGCTACAATGCTTAGCCTCATGTAGGTTTCACCTTCCTAGGGCTCTCTACTTCTTCACATCACATGCAACTCTTTGCAAAAATGCGAGCACAACTGGCATCATATACCAAAGAAGTAGAATCAATAGAAACATTTAATTTTAATATAAAACATACCCTTTCTAGAACGCTTCTAGTCTAGGTATTCATTACAATTTTGCGCCAGTGACCAATAGTGAAAACATAGATGCCTCTCCTTTCATAGTTGCTACTATATCCTTTTTCGTCTTTTGAGGTTGTGAACCATTTCCCTTCCTCTTCTTTATCCTTGAAATACCATTGGTAGAAGATTCGACAAGAAGAACATGTTTCTTCTTTTGAATCAAGGACTCATGAGTTTCCAACAATTTTACTATAAGATCAAATCTACAGCCAGTTAATGAGGTATTGTCACATTCAGATTTTCCAATTTATCAAGAAGAGATATTTTTCTTACACCATGCTCATAGACCGAAGCCCCATCTTGCATGTGAAATGAAAATAGCTCTTTTGAAGTCACGAGTCTCAGTAATCGTGTCCGTTCACCAACCAACATTTGTAGGTGTTGGAAAATATCATTAATGTGAACGAGTTTCTCATATCTATATTGAAACTCATTGGTGACATTGATGCTATCATATAGCACCTAGCCGAGAGATTATCGTCCCACCACTTCTCAAGTGTGGCGATCTCTTCATGAGACGAACGGGGAGACACTTCAACAGGAGGCTCCCACCAAGGGTATATAGCAACCTTTTAGAAGCGAGCACTATTTTAAAATTAATAGTCAATCAGAATAATTTGGTGCGGTTACTTTGTTTGTATCGAGAATTGATGCAATCGGATTCACGGCAATCACAATACTGAGAATAAACAGAAAATACATGCAAACCGTCTGATTATTAATTAATTCAAAAACTATGGACTTTAGTTATTGAATGCTCCCACTAAATTTTTCGAATTCATCACCCTCATGACAAATGAACGGAAAATCATATTTTCTTAGTGGGCTTGGAGTCCAACTAGCTCATGAAAACCCCGGACGTGGGCCCACCGGCTTCATGATACTAAAGGTAGATCACGATTGCATCATATGCAACCCCCAAGATATTTGTCTCGCGATTGGCATAACCCTACGTGGGCAGGACAATTATGCCTTCTCACGTCAAACTAACCCATCCCACGGATGGAAATGTCACGCCCAAAAGACCCCACGTGGGTGAGTAATCTAGAAGGTTGACATAACCACACCCTTAATTAAGTGGCAGTTAAACGCACAGCTTTCCCATGCCAGATGCCCCCCACGTGGGTGAGTAAGGCAATATGACACAAGTAGCGTCTCATGGCTTAACTGTTGATGGAAGACAGGAAGCAACAAACCCTTTTGAGCTCCCCTTATCAGTTTGATATTAAAAGTTTTGAATCATAGTCAAAAGAGGGATTTAATAATTTTCAAATCTCATCAAGTACTTGTTTGTTTGTTTGCCGGATTCATGCAACTATGTTTTATTCATGCAATCATATGTACTAATAAAACATACAAACAAACATTTATCATACATCATATGCATAATAAAAATAAATATGGACGATTACGGCCTTTTCCTAATTGATCCACGTGAGCCATACGTGGATCACAAGTCTGTCTAAGGTGATGCAGGTGTGTAATGCAATCATATTACATTTTTGCTTCCATTATACATGTCTTGATTCTTGGTGCTCCGTCTTCAATCTCGATCTCCCACTAATTCTAAAGATTTTACATTTAAATCGTGCAAACAAGAGAATAGGGATACAAATCCGGGGAGGGATACATCAGAAAATTGAGAGAGCAGACTCGCAGGCCTGATAACCAAAAAATCACAATAATAATGAAACAATAAAAAACCTAAACATTCACCTAAACACATTGGTCAAGGCCCGTAATCATCCATCATGCAATCACAACATATGTAATTAAACATTAAACTAACCAATTACATCATATGTAATTGGACTAATCACATCACATGTAATTGGAGCTCAATAATTAATTTATTCTATAGTTTCCCACTAATCGCATCATTAATTGAAAATAAAATTAACAAATTAAATAAAACCATTTTATTTAATTTCTAATTAATTAAATTTCAATTAATTGGTAAAATCTATTTTACCTCTAAATCATATTAATCGAAAATAAAATTATCAAACTAAATGAAACACTTTCATTTAATTTCTAATTAATTAAATTATCAATTAATTTGTAAAATCACTATTTTACCTCAAATCATAATATTAGTCAAAAATAAAATTAACAAATTAAATGAAACATTTTCATTTAATTTTAAATTAATTAAATTTTCAATTGCTTGTAAAATCTCTATTTTACACTTAATAAATTAAAAATCATATTTTTAATTAAATAAGTATTATGATTTATTTCAAAAATAATATCCGGACAAAACATCTAAAATGACCCAAAATAATTTATGGACTCCAAACAATTTGGATCCAAAATTAGAAAATCTAATTCAACCCAAAATATCCTATTTTCGGATTTAATAAAAATAAATTTTTTTTTTTTTTAAAAATCGAAAATTAGGGCAAAATGTACTGTTCATCTTCATAAAATTGAAGAACCCTAGCCGCCGCCTACTTACATCCATCTGCACAGACAAATCGCGCCTCCATCTCCACCCACACTGCGCCGCCGCTTCTGCTACTGTTGGTCGGAGACGTGAACGCACAAGCCGATTCGTGTCCCCTTCCCTTCGCACATCTTCGCGCAGAAACAGAGTGGTGCGTGAACGATCTGCAACGCTTGCATGTGTTCGGCGATTCTGTACAAATCAACTTGCGAGAAATTGCGACTCAATCTGCAACGATTGCAGAAGGCGCCTGTGCTCCGACGTGAACGCCGCCGCAAGTGATGAATTTTCCGGCGGAGGGCGTAGGAAACAGTTCCCAGCGTTCATGAAAATCGGGTCTGATTTAAAATTTTTCTATGTTTTTCCGGATTATAATTTTTTTGAAAACTCAAACACGATTAGAATCGATGGAAAACAATCTAATAAATTTAATTATTGAATATATGAATCAAAACACAACCTGGCTCTGATACCACTGTTGGGTTTCCGTACCCCGGCGCCAGATCCAAACGCAGCGGAAATAAACAATAAACAGATCTGACCCGTGGACGGAAGATCGCGCCTGATTCATATATAAACATGCATAAATCGAATAAATGCACGAAAAGGAATTACCGTTCACCGACGTGAATCTGATAGCGGTGATCCTCGAGTCCAATCAACCTGACCAGATCTACAAGCCCGGCACCAGTGCTAGTGTGATGCCGGCTTTTCTATGAGGATGAGTGTATTGAATGTTATCCTACAACCCTAAAGATGAATGTTATATTTATAGTGGTATTGAGTTAGCTAATTGGGCTATGGTTCATAAAGCCCATCGGGCCAACGTTTGGCTTGTAGGGCATTTATGCTAACAATGTACTCGTCCCGATGTCTCGTATGCTTTGAGCATGACGAGAAGATATCAAGTTGATCCAGGTGAATGTCACTGGATCGCTGTCAAGAATATCCTGAAGTACTTGAGAAGAACTAAGGATACATTCTTGATTTATGGAGGTGAGGAAGAGCTCAATGTAATAGGTTACACTGATGCAAGCTTCCAAACCGACAAGGATGATTTCTGATCGCAATCAGGATATGTGTTTTGCCTAAATAGAGGTGCTGTGATCTGGAAGAGTTCAAAGCAAGAGACAATAGCCGATTCTACAACTGAAGCTGAGTATATTGCTGCCTCAGATGCAGCAAAGGAAGCCGTTTGGATCAAGAAGTTCTTTTCTGAGCTTGGGGGTTATGCCTAGCATACTAGATCCCATTGAACTCTATTGTGACAACAATGGAGCCATCGCATTGGCTAAGGAACCCAGATCTCACCAGCGATCCAAACACATACTTCGGCGCTTTCATTTCATTCAAGAAATCGTTGAAAGATGAGATGTGAAAATATGTAAAGTACCAACTGATGATAATTTATCTGACCCACTGACAAAACCTCTGTCACAACAGAAGCATGGTCGTCATACTAGATCTTTAGGCATTAAGTACATGTGTGATTGGTCTTAGTGCAAGTGGGAGATTTGTTGGGATATGCCCTAAGACGATGCATTGGATGATTGATTTTGGCATACAATGTAATATGAATTTATTAAAGGCAATTCATTATTATATATTATTCAAATGTCTGTGTAAAATGAATATATATATATGTGTGTGTGTGTGTTAATGACCTTAGAATAATATTGTATTATTATTAAAGATTGTCCCTAGTCAAGTATTATCATGAATAAGGATAATGATAATGCATTGAGACTAGTATGTATTGATTGATGAATTGTTCATGGATATGAGATATCAAATCAACACATGGGTGCATGTTAGAGAACAATGTACTGGACAGACCCACCATGAGAATGCTACATGGATAGTTATATGAATGTCATAAGCAATTCTCATAGTGATAATAATGTATGTAATCCTTACGACTTGAGATCACCAGAGATCCCAACATAAGAAGTCGTGTATCTTGATATTGTCAAACGTTACATGTAACAGGGTAAACTATAAAGACAATCATTGGATACACCATGAATTATGTAGAGGGATGTTGAGTGATCAAGATAGGATTTGTCCCTCCTATATAACAGGAGAAGTGTTTGGGCCTTGATCAAGTAAGTCTAAAATGCATTGCCATGCTCGAATGAGTCGATATGTGATATCGAGTTTATTCGTTTATTCTAGTCTCAAGAAATAAAAGATTGAATTATACGAGTATGATTATTCCATTACTCGTGTTTAATCTAAATACATAGGACAAAGGGATTAAGTTACATGGTTAATATTATCACAGGCCATAGGTTATGTCGAGTCAATGACATTATTGTAACTTGGGTAGCCTTGATGTGTTGCTAGATACCGCTCATTGCTTGCGACATAAAATTAGATTTTATGTCACTGCCAACATTGCAAGATCTTAACATGTCACACAAAAGATTATATCGATAAAGGGAAGTTAAAATTCATTGGATGAATTAAGTTGATTAAGAAGAGTCTTAATCATATAATTTAATGGGCCATATTTAGATATATAGAGATATATTTAAATATGATATATATGTATATACATATATAGGAATTGTGCCAAGGGTTTTATAAAAAGCCTGATCCTGAAAAGAATAGCTGGCTAATGAATATATATATATATATATATATATATATATATATATATATATATATATATATATATACACACGTATATGTGCATTGTTAGTAAGGTTAATTAAGAATTAACAAAACCTAGCAAAAGAAAAGAGAAGCCGTCGTCACTAATCTTGGTGGCTTGTCGCTTATTCGTTGAATATCAAGTCTAACAACTTGATATCTTCAACATCCTTCATCGATTTGATCGTGTGGATATCGTAGAGGCAAAACTTGAAAAGTTTTGCTACTGACTCGAGGACGCGTTGGACGTGCTGCTTCGTGGGATTCTGCTCAAACACGCTACAAGGGTATGGTTCTTTTCACCCCGATATGATTAACTCCGTATAGGTCGCTGGTTGGAATCCAAATTTTATTTTATTCCGCTGCGTATTTGCATGTTGGATTCCTAACAATTAGTACATCGTCACGTACATGTGTCATCACATTTATGACACACACGCATACCCAATCATCACAGTCTATTTATTATGTCCCCGTATATTGTATCTCGTTACCCATTTTCTGATTCTCCTACAAAACCAGATTCATTAGCATTGTACATTCATATACATAGCATGTACACAAAACTCAACTCAATAAGATTTATTCATCCCATTACTAACAATGCCATCAATTTACCATCGACTTTAAATACCATCTGCGTGGCAAATCATTCATCACACATCTCAAAAGACATCATCACTTTCACAATATTCAAGTCAGTGATGTAAATAAAACGAATTACCATACTCATGAACTTTTCAACAATACCGCCATCAATAGGTGTATCTACTGGAATCAACAGTGATTCCTCATTGCCATGTTTCTCATAATTTATAATCGATCCTGCAATTGCAACAGTTAGCAATAACACAAAGTTCTATTGCTTCATATCATAAAATGCACATTATCAAGCAGACGCCATGTCACAATGATAGAAAATGACAATCATGCGTTAAAGTATGTGATACAATCCTCTCAACATACTCTTAGGCCCTCAAACTGCCCAAAGAGCTAACCACTGCTCTGATATCACTAATGTAAGACCCCAACGACCCAACATGTCAATAATGCAATTATGACGTCATTTGTGTATGTGAAAATTTTCATTCTTTGAAAAATCATTACATGTTTCACATATTCCCCATGACTTATAAAAATTTGGGCAGAGTCTCCTCATAAATTGGATCATCCCAAAAAATACACAACTATAAACACCCTCAATATAAAAAACACCATAATCTAAAAATAAAAGTTCACAGCCAGGGAAATCACCATACTAACAAGATATGAATTCCCGACATCACTAAAGTCGTATAGCACATGCTCCTCAAATAACATGCACATCAATCAACTATATAGAAAGAGGACTTCAACACTATTATACAGTCCATATACACGCTTCCAGTTGCTCACATACGAGCAACAAATCAATGAATCAATTATCAATGCATAAGTGATATGTACTATCAACCGATACTTGTACCATAATCATGCGAGCACTATTTTTCATGGCTTCAAGCTTTCTTCCCGAGACAACATTGTACCTGTTATACCTATTTCAACAGAAACAGCCCCCACACAGGGTGAGCATACTCCAACTCAATAATCATTCACACATGAATATACGAAACTGTAATACAACAATTTAAATTATTCAAAACCCATAAAATATACTCCCTATACAATTCCGAACCAGTATAGCTTTCACAAACTGTTCCTGTTTCAATCTTATACTCTTTCATAAACATCAAGTTCAGTATCGTTATTCAAAACATGACACTCATCAATGCAATAAATTCAATAAAATCACAATTCATCATTTATGCTCAATCATAACGAATCTCATATAGAAAGCACTGCCTATCAGTTAATCTCATTCTCAACTATTTCTCATATCGATCATGCCAAAGGCATCCATACCCAACTCCGGACCACGTACATTTACGTGTCCATCATACCACATATATAAAAGTCAATTCACATATTCGTTTCCTTTTATTCGGTCATCACAATTCAACAATACATGAATACTGGAATATGAAATAATTCATATTATACCTGCTCGTACGTCACTACGTACCTTATCTTCCAATATTCGTAGTCAAATTACCCTTCTCCTTGTCCGGAGGTCCGAGAAGGCTCTACATATATTTCAATGAATCAATATCAATGCTCATATCCTTACATTCATACACACTCATGTTCATATTGTACAACACTCAATGCAATAAATAACTACACTATGAATAGATTTCTGGACCAATTTAAGAATACAATTTTGATTCACAAAACAGCTCAATTCAGCCACAAATTAGCAGCATAATTTTTTTGGCCAAACAGTAACTAAATTCAACCCCAAACATCAGGGACTTTCGATCAAGAGTCGAAATCTGAACCGATTCATTCAGCAGCTATAATCAGTCCATTTCAGCACCCAAATTTCAATAACAATCAGCTGCACATTCTCAACCAAAACCTCACCTAAATTCGACCAAGAACAGCGTGATTTAAGAGCCAAAACAGCATGAATCACACGAACAAACCACAACATTTCAGTACAAAATATTGAGCCCACGGCATGACATTTTCGAAACAACAGTAGCATGAAATTTGAACCTTTACTGTTACAAAGCTTCGGCCAAACCACAGCAGATTTTTGAACCCATTTCAGCAGGATTTCTTTTTGAAAATGGCAGCATGATTTCAGACTAAATAACACTATAAATTTTGCCAAAACAGCAGCCTAAATTCCTAACGAACATGCAGCATATTTCGCCCCAAAAGTGTACAAAAAGAATGCCTAAAACAGCAAGAAAATTGAGCAGAAATCGAGCCTTCAACACAATAAATTCAAGGATGATGAATACTAGAGTCACACACACAATACCTTGAAGAAATCGAGCCTGGAACAGGGGAGGATAAATCGTTTCTTCCAATCGAGAAGAGCGATGGCGTGAAGGAGGAAGAAAGGGGTGAGAATCGATTTTTTAGTGTAAAAACAAGTGGAGAGAAAATGGGTGTTTGTAAGTCTAGCCTTAAACTTAATCTACATTATCTAATTATCATCTCATCCCTTTAATTATCATTTTAAAATAAATCAACTAATTTATTATTTCAAGAAAACCCCTCTTGAATTTAAATTATAACACAAGTTCAACCCGGAATTATTTGTTCATCTTCCGACCAAAATATTAACCCCAAGAATTTAAGAATCTCCTTGATTTAATTAACATTATAATTACAATCCTGGAATCATTTATCCCAACTCCGTTCCAAAATTCGATACCCAATAATTAAATCCCGACATATCATATAAACACCGTAATTAAATCAATTGAACAATTAATAATTATTCCAGACATTACACGATCGATCTCTGTTTCTCAATGATCGATCACCAAGTTTTTCTGCCGTCCAGTGATCACGTGAATATTAACTTTTTTTCCCTTTCACAAAACTCAACTTGTCCATCTTCGACATATTCACTCGGTTTGGTCATTTTCATCGTTAATTAGCTCAAATCCTCAACTTTTATGCATTTCAACGTTTATTCCTGGAACATAAAAAAAACACAAAACGCATAATATTGTCCAAGAATCATAATAAAATGCATATAAATTCATAGCAATATAATTGTAAAAATCACACTTATCAATGTTCGATCTGTATTTGAACCTAAAACGTGACTAGGTGTTGGTGCTTGGGATGTTCGAGTACGTTCTATTATTGCTCGAGATGTTAGAGCATATTCTATTGTGGTTTGAGTTATTTGATCTTATTCGTTGCTGGCAGGTTAAATGCGGGACCGGGATGTTCGATCCGTATTTGAACCTAAAAACGTGACTAAGTGTTTGTGCTCGGGATGTTCGAGTACATTTTATTATTGATGTTCAGGATGTTTGAGCTTGTTCGAAATTTTATTAGTTTATTCTTGGGATCATGATGTTTTGTCCATGTTTAAACCTAAAATTGCCTATGTGATTATGAACCGGGATGATCGAGCTTGTTCGAAATTTTATTAGTTTATTTATGGGATCAGGATGTTTGGTTCATGTTTAAACCTATTGCCTAAGCGATTATGCTCGGGATGATCGAGTTTGTTCGGAATTTTATTAGTTTATTCATGGAACCGCTATGTTTGGTCCATGTTTAAACCTATTGTTCAGAATCTTATTAGTTTATTCATGGGATCGGTATGTTTTGTCCATGTTTAAACCTAAAATTGCCTTAAGTGTTTGTGTTCAGGATGTTCGAGCGTGTTTGGAGTTTTATCAGTTTATTCATGGGATCGGGATGTTCCGTCCATGTTTAAACCTAAAATTACCTAAATGTATATGATCGGGATGTTCGAGCTTGTTAGGATTTTATTAATTTATTCATGGGATCGGTATGTTTGGTCCATGTTTAAACATAAAATTACCTAAGTGTTTGTGCTCGAGATGATCAAGCTTGTTCGGAATTTTATTGGTTTATTTAAGTGTATGTGCTCGGGAGGATCAAGCTTATTAGTCATTTTGTTAATTATGCAGAGAATGAAGAAATGATAGAAATGGTACTTTTATTCATTAAGAAGGAAAAGGATTACAAGTGCAAGAAAATAACAGAAGATACATCCTTACTCTCTCATTTAAATAGCTCTTCAGGAAGACTGGCCAGGGCTGCTTCTTGGTCCAGAAAATCCGAAGAGGTGACTTCATGTGGATAACCCTTCGCCTCAAATTGACGAGCACAAGCTTTAAACCCATGCTCAAAAAATACGGAGGCGCGGTCAGACACCGTATTGCCATACTCTTCGGATTTTAGAAAGTCGACTTTCCTCTTTAACCAGATTTCCTCTACCCGAGCTTCGAAAGGAAGCTTTTTCTTGAGCGTATTGCTCGGATAGAGTCTTGTTGATTTCTTCAAGATCAGCCGCCTATCTCTCCAACTCCTCGGACATTCTTCGCTCTTCTTCCAAAGCCTTCTGGACCACTTCCTGAGCTTTATTGTCAGATTTGTGCTGCTCTTGGAGAAGGGCCATATTCTTCGACAATTCCTCGCAAATGTTTTGAAACTGATCCCTCTCCTTGTGCCGAGCAGTGCTCTCCTCCCGGGTGGAGTGGAATCAGTTTAGGAGTTCGCCCGCCATCATGTGGACATGCACAAGAATACAGCGAAGTAAGGAGCAAGAACGAAGAACGAAAATACTTAGAAAATTCTGGGAAAATAATCTGACTTACCTTCACCAAAAAGGTGGATAAATCATTCACCAAGTTGCTGAAAGCTAACTCCCTGAGAAGCTTTCTATCTGGACTGTTGGGAGAGAAGGAAATGATGACTGAGAGGTTCTGGGGACAAGTTTTTTTTGGAAAGGAACATGAGGAGAATAGTCCCAGTGACATACATGTTTTTGGGTGGGGGTGGGGGCGAAGATTGCTGGGATCATAAGAAGGGGTCGGTTGGAATGAAGCTCGGGGTTCAGGAGGGGGAGTTACAAGCACGGTTTTTTTGGCGAGAGGGGTTCTGGAGGAGGAACCTTGACCCTCGGGTGCTGCCCTCTTGCGAGGACGAGTAACCAAGGGTTCCCCCTCGGGTTGATCGCTAATGTCCATGATCGGAGAAGTGGCAGGGGGTGGGGGGGCACTTGCAGGATCTACACAAGCGAAGGTTGATCCCGATGCCTGCCCCGAAGCTTGGCTCTCCGAGGACTTACCCTTCAAGTTGGCCAACATCCTTGATCTGTTCATTTTCTCCTCTGCATAAAGGAACAACAAGGTTAGTCCGAGCAATAATTACTATTTCTGAGAAGAAGAATGTGCTCTTGTCACTCACCGATGGGCATGCGTAGTGATGGGATATTCGGGCTCAGCAAGAACAAGTACAACAGTCCATCATCAATAAGCTCTGCCAGGTCGTAACAATGGTCTTCGAGTTTCCGACGAAAGGACAGATACGATTCTTTCTCAATGAGACACTTGATGGATTTGGCCCTCGGGAGACTTTCCCTCCAAAGCATGGGACAGTCCCGAGGCTGAGGCGGGCGATCAAAAATTTAAAATTTCTTCCACTCCTTTATTGAACAGAGGTAGTTCTTAAGGAAACCGACCCCTGTCCGGGAAAAGAAATAAAAAAGACCCACTTTCTTTTTATTTAATTGGAAGAACAGTGAAACAACTCAAGAGTGGGGGTGAAACCCAATAAGAAAGAACAATAAAAAACCAGCCAACAACCTATAGCTGTTGGGGAACGGTTGGCTGAGCGAAATAGAAAAATAATTCGCAACATCAAGAAAGAAGGCAGGAATGAGAAAACGCAAGCCCCCTCAAAGTTGGTCTAGATAGAAAGGAAAATAACCCTCGCGGGGGTAAATCGGGGCGTGATCCCGAAGAGGGAATAATAAAGGAGGTGCTTTCAGGGATCTCCCATTTCTCTAGGATGTGGGAGAGTTGTTGACTGGTACGAATCCTCGATTCGAAGATTTCATACCAAGGGACCTTGGTCACAACCAAACCCTGTTCTACACCATCTTGTTCGTTCTGCCAACGAATAGCCGAAGAACCAGAAGAAATCAAAGTTTCCTCGCTACCCCCCCCCCCCCCCCCTCCCCCGAACCACCCACACCCTGAAAGTTCTATATTCGTTGACTACTCTCAAGGAGGAGGAGTCTGACGAGGAAGACATACTGACTAATCGAGTGTTGGAAATTCTGAAAGAAAGAAGTGATCGCTTGTCTGATGCTAGCTTAGAAGCAGAATGAAGAAAGTGAGTAAAATGAAGGGGGATGATAGAGTGTTTATAAAGGGGACCAGTTGAACAGTCATTTGATCTGCACCAAAATTAATCGAATGAACGGTCGTAGATGAGGATCGGGAAACTAAACGTCACACGATGTTTTGAAAACATTGGGTGGGAAAAAAGAGTGGGGGAAAAACCTCCTATTAGGTCAGAATGCGGATTTTACCTCGAGACGATAAACCGAGACTTCAATACTCTTGTCTCACATTACTTCAGGGGATGAGGTGATGTCATATGATAAGTTATGTTCTTCGGAAAAATCCCATGCAAGCGTCGAGCAAGAGATATCCCGAACAACGAGCCCCAAACACAAATTACCCGAAGATCATCGATACCTTCTCGGCATACTGGTCAAAGGGTAGCGGAAGACCCGGGCATAACTAACAAATCAGTCGGCGCAAACAAACGTGTAATAATGGAACGCGAATTCCAGGATACATTTTGATCCAATAATGCCACGATCAGAGGAGATCATGTTCTAGATTTATCGCTTGCCAACCACCGGGATCAACACTATAAATACACACCAATAGTCTCATTATAAAGGTTGAACTCTTTATGTAAGAAAAGATTCCGAAGAGAGCGTATTGTAGTCTGTTCGATCTTTTATTCTTATGTTGTTTTTGAAAGTTTTTGTTTTGTGTCTAAGTCCTGTAATCAATACAAATTTATAGTGAATATTTATACTGGACTAGGTCCCATGGTTTTTTTCTTCGATTTGAAGGTTTTCCACGTAAAAATTGTAGTGTTTTTCATTTATTTTCCGCAGCACCTAATTCTATCGAACACGAAAAATATTGAATCACACATCAAAGGCCATAGTGATCATTTTATAATTCATTCCCACCTGCAGTGACGGAGGCATAAATTTTGGGAATCGAAGACAAAAAAATATTAAATAAAAAATGGAGAGAAAAAAATTTAGGGGGTTAGGGTGGATAAACTTTAATTTTGTAGGGGTAAATTGTAATATTTAAGAGTAAAATGTAATTTTTTAAAAAAAAAAATAGGTATTGAATTTTTTTTTTTTTTGGCGAGCTCAATGATAAGTACGCCCTTACTTACGAGATCATAATGATTTCTCTTACAATCCTAGTTGTACTTAAATAGTTTTGTAAACATAACTTTTTTTTTTGGAGCATGAACATAACATTTTTATATATGTGAAGTCCTCAAAAGGAACATCTATAATAAATTTGGGGACATAGAGAGCTTCGATTAATGTTTGTTTTGTGTAGGTATGCTAAGTACTCATCAACATTGGTGGGTTATTTTGTACAAATATATCCCCTTGCCAAGGAATATTATCTTTTACCTAAAGATGGCTAATCATAAAGTTACATTGATGTCGCCCATAATATATATATCTTTTTATTTTTATTTTCTTAAAAGAAATGGACATGTGTCGTGAAATATCGGCACTAAAACATCTTTATTAAACCCTACCTTGTATGACTTGTGACTTCTTACAATTATCCCATTGAATATGTTGTACAGTTGTAAGGTATGTAATAACCTTAAAAATATGCATGTAAAAGAAATGGACGATTGATACAACATCGTGGGATGTATATACATCGTGGGATGTATATATGTAATAACTATTTTCATTTTTTAGTTTGATGGCGATTGCACCCGATCGACTGCCACTCCCTTGGTCCGTCCCCCTGGAAAGTTTTCCTTCCATTTCTTGATAATTTATTTAGGAATTAATTGAGGTACCATTTTCTATACAGACATACCCTACACTATAAGATTCAACTCAAAATCAAAATCAGTGTGCAAATTAATCCGCAATAGACTTTTAATGCTAGCGAAGCTACCAACGCGTGAACTAAATGTTGAGAATTGTCCCATATTGAGAGTTTACAAGCTATGCTAACTCTTTATAAGATACATGCGTTATTCCACTTATTGCTAATTGATTTTGAGTTTGAACCACATGTACTCTTAACATGGTATCAGAACAGACTTTTCATACGATTGGATACTCCGTCTGCATGCTCAACGTCATCCAAGTTACAGTCAACGTGTTTGACTTATATAATGCCACACGTGGTGTGGCGCGTTAAGAATTGTTCACATTGAATGTTTACAAGTTATGCTAACTCTTTATAAGATATATGGACTACTCCACTCATTACCAATTAGTTTACGTTAGAACACATGTATTCTAACATTTACGCTAAGAATTAATCCAATTCAAACCTAAGTTCGATCTATATAATAATATAATAATAATAATAATAATAATAATAATAATAATAAAATGTTGTGCTCCATTATATATATATTTCCTGTTATTATATATATGTCATGACAATTTCAATTAAGAAAATCTTTATAATCCAATAATGAAAATTAAGGATAGATCATATCATATATATTTGTTTAGCAGGAAATTAATGTAGCACAAAGTGCGGTGGAGGATTTTGAACCAACATTATGTTGGATAACTTATCATGATCAAGACGAATTAAGAATTTTTGTTCGGGACTTATAATAATAACATAAAAAATAAGGGTAATTTTTTTTTTATATGTGGTAAAATGTGATTTTTTTAATTTTTTTTGTTAGAATACTTAATTTTTGTTTAGGGTAGTTGCCCACACTCCTTTTTAAATATATTCACCCCTGATTACGACCTATAGAAATTTGAGAATAATATATTAATTAATTATATAATTGATGTGGTAGGTCAATAATTTTATTGGGCAACATTGAATTGACCAAATGTTTTTTAATTTATTGAAATTTGAAAGTTTGTGTCTTCCTGAGTTAATTAGTCCACCTATGACTTGTTCAATATTGAAAATTGACCACAAGAAAATTATGATTGTATTTGCATGTAGTTATATGATCACTTGCTAATAAAATCTAGTCCATATTTTATGTGTAATATAATAGTGTTTAATTTATTATATGGCTCGATTTTAAATCTATTTTTGTGTAGGAAAATTTGGAGATTATAATAAATTTAAGAACTTAAGTGGTAATTTTTACAAATATATTTTTTATAGTAAATTAAAATAATTGTTTGAGCATTATAATTTGTCATTTTCGATTTTTGTGATGGTTAGTGTTAAATATGTTGATTTGGAATATCATGGTTATTGTTGAGAATACGTGAGATTCAAACTCAAAACCAATTGATAATGAGTGAAGTAACTTATGTATCTTAAAAAAAAACATAGCTTGTAAATTCCCAATATGTGGCATTTGTGACATTATATAAGTCAAAAGCATGGATTGATAACACGGGTGACGGTGAGCATACGAGCGAAAAAACTAATCACATAGAAGGCTTGCTCTAATACCATGATAAGAATATCTGAGATTCAAACTCAAAACAAATTGTTAATGAATGGATTAACTCATATATCTTATAAAAAGCTAACATGATTTGTAAATTCACAATATGTGACAACTCTCAACAGTTGGCATTCAACATGTACATATACATTTTATTTTAGGGTGAATTACCTATAGACCCCATTTTAGTTTGGAAAACAACGAATTTCACACATTAGTTTAAACAATAACGTGTACATTCATGCTATGTATTTTTATTCCAAATCGTATGGGAGATAATTATAATTTTTTCCCTATCTATTATAAAATAGAAAGAGTGATATTGTAATGCTACTATTCTATAGAGTCCACCCGTTACTATTCAAACTAGAGGTAAAAAATTGTAATAAATCTTATTTATATTGTACATATCTGTAATTTTTCCTTTAATAATATAATAATTTTTTTTTGGGAACTATAATATATATATATATATATATATATATATATATATATATATATATATATAAATATATATATAATGGTAGTTTTTAATTATTTTAAAAGTAATGCAAAGCACATATATATCTCTTCAGGAATATATCTTTAATTCCACAATTTTATTTTCCATTATCAAATTTGGATTCAACCTCCAATGGTTCCAGAAATCTAATTATGGTTAATTACCCCTGGACCCCGAAGCCGGCCCATTTCCACTCAACCGGGCGCATCAGGGCATTCATTATTGGGCTTTAACATTAATCTCATGGGCATACATAAATATGATATATTTTTAGGTATAAAATACTTGATTTATTTATAATCTTTTATAAAAATTAATAATTTATAAGATTTAAATCATTTAAATCAGTCAATAACTGATAACTTATTAGTTAATTAAGTTCATTCAATCCTCTATATATTTATTATCTTTTTTTATCATGTGAGATGAAATTTTTATTATCAACAAGTCTCAAACTGAGACCAAATCTCAAATTGGGGTCCAAAGTATATATATATATATATATATATATATATATATATATATATATATATATATATATATATATATATGCGCTTTAATTTTTTTTATTAACGAACTTTTTTATTAAAAAAAAATTATGATTGAAATTTAGTTTATTCCCTTGAATTCTGGTTTCGTCCTTGATAAAACAATAATTCAATTGTTTTCCCAACAAATTACGCAAGGAAGTTTTAGATCAGAAAATAGTTTTTATGAGCTTTGAACCATTACAAGAATCACGGATGGACTTTTACAAAATTGCTAATCTCATAAATGATATTAATTATCATTTAAAATAATACTTGAAAGAGCTTTGAACGAGCATTTGTAACTCAATAAATGAAATACCAATACTAGTGTGTAGCATGTATAAATTTATATTTTGATAATACTATTATGTTGTATAAATCTATAAAATTTAATTATATATAAGAATATATATATATATATATATATATATATATATATATATAAAGTAATTGTAAAAAACATCCCAACTAACACTAATTCGAAGAAACGGCAAAATATATATTTTTATATTTATTAAATCCAGTCTGAGGTTCATTGATTTTTTCTTTTGGAGCAGAAAACCGAAATTATATTAAGATAACGATAAGTACAACGAACAGACCAGACCACCGATAACAACCATAAAAACAAATATCATTTTTATGCAAATACGTAGCCACAACGATAAATGATCGGTTGAGAAGGTAGACGGAAACTATGAATCACATCAGATGCACAAGAACTTGACCGGGATGCCCTCAAAGCCAATTCAGATCTGATCAAACTATAAATATCAGGAATAATTCGAAATATGAGCTGTCTTTCAAGATAGAAGGAACAAAAACGGATAAATGAGAGATATAAATTGATAAAAGATCCACAATCAAACAAGGTTTCATATCCAAATCCATAACTAATAACCATCAATCAAAAAACATCCTTAGATGACGCACGAAGATAAAACTATAAATAAAAAAAGAACCAAACAATTACTAAAACCCAACCCTTGAACACAGTTACTTGCTAGGCCAATAACAAATTTAGACAATGGAAAGAAAAGGAGAGAAACTGATGGAAATGCGAGGAGCCGCTGGAAGAATTTAGAATGGTTAAATTGACTTCAGTTTTCTTTTTCTTTTTCTTTTTTTCATGTTAATCAGAATTCCTAGATAAAACTAACGGGGAAAAATAAGCATTTGATAACATTAATTGACATTTTCTCCAGATAATAATCACAAAATGCTTCAGTGGTGCGTCTTGGGAATATATTTTTTAGACTCTGATGCTTAAAGATTGAATCTTTATCAGTTTTTATGGTGTTGATTCACCAGTTCTTGTTGCATTTCAGACGATATTTGTTGTTTAAATCTATGGGTTTTTATTCTTTTGCATTGTATAATCTGGTAAACAATTTTTCAGATTTCCGATTGATGAGATTGATAATGGATTGCTGATTTTTTTTAGAGTTCTTACCATCTGAGCACCGATTTCTGGATTCTTTTGATTTGCATGTATTTTGATTCTTTTATGGAATGGTTTTAAGCAGAAATTATGTTCATTCTAATTTGATTTCTTAGTGTTTAAACTTTCATTTGATTGTACTGAAAATGGAAATAATGGATACCCTATTGACCAAATTCCGTCAGAGCACCAGTTTAGTTATGGGCCGAATGAGATTAACATTATACTAATGGAGTTTAAATCCTGCAGTCGACCTATAAGTTTTGCATGTGTATTCCTTATGCATCTGATCCATACCTTATTCACAAATTCATTCCACTTTCTCTCCAGTGGAAAAAAAATTAAACTGAAGCAAATCTGTTATGCTTATATAGCATTTAATCTTGGACTCATGAAAAATATCAGTATGATATTGTTCTCCTCTGTTATACTGCCATCAGCCTATTGTTATCCGATTGACTAAACATCTGTGGAATTTTTTCAGGACAGATGGTGTTGCTGATTGAATAAATGAAGCCAGCACATATTGTGATACCTTCATATTTTGTTTTGTTTTTTGAGTTGCTGGGTTGTTCAAATGGATACGTACCTTGAATTGCATCGATAGATAGAGATTTGTCCATAACGAATGATATAGTTCTTGTAGGTGCATTGTGTATAGTTCTTGACAATTGAAATATGGTACTAATGTTCTATTAGCTTAGCCTATGCCCTTGTTAATAATCAGCAACTTAATGTAAAGGGCTAGAAGATGTTCTGTTACACGACTATTTAATAAAAAGTCACAGACATTGTTGTTGGAAAGGAAGTGGCTACTTTACCAGTTTAATCATGGGATTGCCTCAAGCTTCCTTAGGCAAGATTGCTGAAGAAGTGTCGACATCAGCGAACACCATCACGCAAATGCCGTCTCAACTTATGGGTGTTACTAGCTTTGACACAAGTAAAATGGAAATATGTAGCTTAAGTAATCGAATATACGAGGACATCCCATGTACTTCTTCAAGGGAACTTGTAAAAAATCCGGTCATTTCTAGTTTTTACAAGGATGGAAAGCCGAAAACGCATGTGTTGAAGATTGATAGGAAAGAGAAGAATAGTTTCTTGTCACATGATGCTGGAAAGATTATTCAAACTCCAGCTGCTAGGATCGTGGGCTTTGAACCCAGTGCATCAATTGGCAACTCAAATCCATGTGAAGATGAACAATCTGGTAGAGTTACGTGTAATGCAACCGAAAGTTCATGTTCTATGATTAGGAAACGGCTATTGTCGCCTTTGAATGACATGCTTTTTTCTGATGAATTTAGTGGTGAACATTTAGAAATTGGTAACAGAGGTAATCGGAGTTATTTTCATGTTCCTGGTGATCAATATAACTTGCCCTTGAAAGAGAATAAAAAAGCTCACATTGGCAACATGGACTATGGTTGTCCATCAATTTTGTCGGCACCTATGTTTCTGAGGAGTAATACTGGTTTAGAAGAACAAGATTGTAAAACAAGCTCCAAGGTTGTCATAGATGGACCTATGCATGAGAACTTTGAACCTTTTGAGAATCTTCGGTCCTCGTACCATGCCGTTAGCTGTTACAATGCAACTACTGAAACACCATTTTTTAATGGAGTGACGGATTTATCACGGGAAATTGTTGTCTCTCAGCCATCATCTCTGTCTCCTCTTGGGCCAAGATTTTGTAGAAAGATTAGATATCCAAAACTATCCGGGGATTCCAAGATAGAGTTTGATGAGAGATATATAAGTTTTAAGGATGTGGAACGGTCTCTGGAAGGAACTTTCTCTAGCATTTTGTCTTCTCATAAAGATAGCAATTCCATAATGGCGAGCAAAGTGGTCGATGACGGTGAAAGTTTTCCAATGAACTTTGCAATTTTGACCCCTGAAATTTTCATACCCACACAAGGGCATAATCCAACACTAGTAACTCAAAGTGCCAAATTGAGTAGAACTTTAAGTGGAGTACATGTTAGAAGATCCTTGGTCGGTTCTTTCGAGGAGTCACTGTTATCTGGTCGATTAGCTTCTGGGGTAGTCAGTCAGGTATGTGCAATTCTTTTCCTATTTTTCCTCAAATTTTGCATCTGTAAAGAGGAACATGGCCACTCAAGCACCACATTTCAACCGGTGTACCACATAAGCAGCCACTCAACAATCCCCTCCTCATATGTTGTACTTGTTATGCGATGTATATCCAGTGGCTAAAAAGCTTTTAAACATCATATGACTAGTCCCATCTAATTTTCCCTTCTTTTTTGTCTCGAGCAGAAAATTGATGGATTCCTCGCGGTTCTGAATATTAATGGAGGAAAATTTTCTCCTCATCCACAGAAACTCCCATTTTCTGTTACTAGTGTAGATGGTGATAAGTACTTGTTGTACTACTCCTCTATAGATCTTTCTGGCCATCTATCTGCACACAAAAATGAAGGTCCAAAACTGAAGAGAAGCCTCAGTGCTAATGGCTTGTCTGATGAAAACTCCCGTCTGAGAATACCTATGAAAGGGCGCGTACAGTTGGTACTTGCTCTCTTTTGCTCTTCGCACCCGTAAATTAAACTTGTTTATTGGTACACAACATCTGTGAACCTTCTGGACACATAAAGAACACTTCAGATGAGCACTTACTTTAATCTAAGTTCGATAACACTATTATGTTGTCTGCGAATAGGGAAACAAGATTTTTGCCTAAACCTTGAACAAGAAGAGAACTTCCTATGGTTCATTCAATTTTTTCCTTAAGGCAACCTTGTGCTAAATGTGGAGAATTTAACGTAGAAAGCATGAATAAACCGGAGACTGATGGAGGGAATGACCTACATGGTAATTTTAATAATATTTCTTTCGAGGAGAGGAATTGTGTGATCATTAACCCTGCTGACATGATTTTGATGTGGCTCTTAACTTAGATTTTTCAAACCACAAACCATATTTTTACGACAACGATACCACTCACGAGTGATGATTAATATAGGCTTTAGGATCTGTCAAAGTTTTAAATTGCGCTTCCAATTGCCATTAATATGACTTTCAGCTCTGCTAACCAGATTTCTATGCAGGTCCTAAGCAATCCAGAAAGAACGCCAATTCACACATTCTTTTGTAACTATGATCTGAGTGACATGCCGGCTGGCACGAAGGTTCGTTTATTTAGTTAAGTCTGGAATCAGTCCACAGCTAACTGCCTTGATCACAAAACATTGATTCAATTCTCTTGTCGTAGATTTTCCTTGCTTAACAGCTGGCAACTATGAAATTTTATAGATGGTTCATGTTCAAGGCCAACTAGATGAAATTTTTGTCAGGATTCTTAGTGTAGTTGAAGTAATATGTTTCCTACATGTATTTGTTCAATCGAATCCTAAATCTCACTGTGATAATTTATTAATTTAATAGACCTTTCTACGTCAAAAAGCCACCATAGGCGTGGATCGCAGTGGAGATAAAAACTATGGCATAAAGAATGAGGGTGCACTCCCCTCAAATCCAAGATCAGGTATTTTTTACATCATTGGGTCGTGTTTGCTGCTACGCTACGCATGGAATTCATGTTCATAACTAAGTTAGATAGCACATTGTAGCCCGTCAAAGATTAACACGAGAGTGCAGGTTCTGGTGTTCTGCGGTACGCCCTACACCTTCGTTTCATCTGCCCCCACCGAAAGAAGTGTTTGAGAAGAGGTCAGAAATGCAGACCCTGTCCTTCTTCTTTTCCTGTAAACAGTGGCGTGGACACTGAAGGGGAACGCCGCTTCTACTTGTATAATGATATGAGAGTTGTGTTCCCTCAGCGCCATTCAGATTCCGACGAGGGCAAGGTATGTATACATATACACGATTGCTGTATATAATTCTATATCATAGCATGGTACGCGTATACCAATCACAACGTATATTTCTGCAAATACATGATAAAGATTGCTTGATATGATCAAAATATTTTTTGATTGCTGCTGCATCTGATGAAATTCTTGCTTTTTGCTAGATTATCATTTGTTTAAACTCGTTGGTTCGATGATGCAGTTGCAGGTGGAGTACGATTGTCCCTCGAATCCGAAGTATTTCGACATAAGTACATGACGATCTTGGTCTGAAAATTCATTCCGCTTGTGAAAAATATTTTCTTAATACTAACGGGTGCTATGAAACACCCCATTTACATGTAAATTCTTGTCATCTGTTGTGAAACATGTGCATTTAACTGAATGAATAACATAAGATTTTATTTTGGCTTCCAAGTGTTTGAAATTGACAAATTTTATATATATTGTGGAAAGATGCATTAATTAATTCAACACAATTTGCATATAAAAATTGTTTCAATCTTGTCCATATTCAATTGCAATAGAGTTTGTTTTTTTAAGGGGTAATACATGAAATGGTCCCTCTTGTTTGCACACATTCCCGATTTAGTCCCTCTTGTTTGTACTGACCCGATTTAGTCCTTCTAGTTTTCTAATTTGTCCCAAATCAGTCCAAACCGTTAAATTCACCGTTAAAACTAACGGAAAGGACTGAATCGGGTCACTTAAAACATCAGGGACTGAATCGGGAATTGATGCAAATATTAGGGACTGTTTCGGGTCATTTAAAAAGATTGGGTGACTTAATTCTTTAAATTATTAAAGTAAATATGGATACTTTATTTATCATTTTGGCCATTTTTTGTAAAATTATTATATTTAAATAATGATAAAATATATTAAATTCTACATAAGATCGTTTTTCATTCAAACAAAACAAAAGAAAAATCAATAGCATATTGATATACAAAATATATTTCGATGACTAATTTACTTATTAAACAATATTTTTGATTTCATTAAATTATGTCTATCAGATGTGTCATCAATTTATTAAAAATTATTTACTTTTTGATAAATTAAATAATTTTTTTGATAAATTAAATAATTTTATTATAAATTGATGATTTTTTTTATAATTATTTAAATCATCTTGTAAAAAATGTAGAATTTAATGTATTATATCGTAATTTAAATAATTATAAAAAATGTCATTAATTTATAACAAAAATTATTTAATTTATCACAAAATTTATTTAATTTATCAAAAATGAAATAATTTTTTTATAAATTGATGACACATCTGATAGACATAATTTAATGAAATCAAAAATATATATTATTTAATAAGTAAAGTAGCCATCGAAATATATTTGTACATTAATATGATATTGATTTTTCTTTTGTTTGTTTGAGTGGAAAAATGGTTTTATGAAAAATTTAATATATTATATCATTATTTAAATAAAATAATTTTACAAAAATTTACCAAAATTATAAATAAAATATTTATATTAATTGCTATAATAATTAAAAATTGAAAGAATTAAGTCACAATCTTTTTAATGACCCGAGTCAGTCCCTAATGTTTGCATCAATTCCCGATTTAGTCCCTGAAGTTTTAAGTGACCCGATTCAGTCCTTTCCGTTAGTTTTAACGGTGCATTTAACGGTTAATCAATTATATGAATATTATTCTCAATATTTTTTCAAATTTTCGAAACATTTTCATGATGTTTTCAATTTTGATTGATGGTTACGGCCAGTGTCGGACGTAAAATGTTTTTTTGGGAGGCAAAAATATATATAAAAAATGGAGGATAAAAAAAATTTTAGGAGGTAAAAATATAATTTTAGGGAGTAAATGTAATTTTTGATAAGCAAGCTATAATTTTTGGTGAGTAAAATGTAATATTTTTTAAATTTTTTTTTGTTCTTGTTTTAAGATGGCTCCGCCCCATACGGCACCTATTGTATACAAGTGGTGACATGTTAAATAATATATATATATATATATATATATATATATATATATTTTACATATATAATATGAGGCTAAGCCTAACTAGTCATTACATTTTATTTTCCAAAAAAAATTTCATTTTTTTAAAAAAAGTTTATTTAAAAAAAAAAAATTTATTTTATGAAAAAAATTATTTTTAGTTCAATTTTTTTTTTGTTATTGATGTGCGGGTTTGGCATGAAGCGGCTAGGGAAAATATATCTTAATCGGGTGTTGATGCGTCTCAAATGTTATTTTTTCAATTTATAGTAAGATTGACATCATTTTTTTTTTAAAAAAAGTTTGAGTCTGTCATTTGGTTATTTTTTCCATTCTATTAAAATAGTATGGTCGTTTTAATTTTTTTGTTGATGCTCGGGTTTGGCCTGAACCAACTATGAAAAATATATCTTAAACAGTTGTTGATGTGCGCAACTTCAAATGTTATTTTTTCAGTTTATAGTAAGATGTACATCATTTTTATTAAAAAAATTAGAGTCAGTCCTTTGATTATTTTTTTTCATTCAAATACAGTAGCATATTCACTTTTTTAAAAACGTTTGTTAAAGTCAATCATTTGAAATGTTATTTTCGATATATATATATTGTACCTGATATTTTCATTTATTAATATTTTTTCTCCATTATCTTTATACAAACCCCACATGATCTTGAGCAAAGTGGGGGCAGCATCAAATTTTCAAATATTAATGAGCGTCAACTTCGATAGTTAAGCACAAGGAAAAGATGCAAAACGAGACGTGTTCGATCAATTTGTTAACCCTTTTTTCATAAATAAAGAAGTTTGGAATAATTGTTTGAATTTCGTTGACATCTATTTTCAAGTGCCTTTTTTCGTGTTATGTGTACCTTAGGACAGACTGCAAAAGAACTAAAGCAATTATCCTTTTTTTAAAAAAAAAAAAAGTAAAGCAATTATCTTTAAATCAACAAAATTATCAATTTTTTTTTTTTGAACAATTATGAATTCCAGTATTTTAGTTTAAACAATAATATATATTTCATATATTATATATAATATATCAAATCATAGGAGTGTCCGTTATAATTTTTTATACCTTATTACAAACTAGAGGGTGTGATGTTGTAATAAAACTAGTCGTTGTTCAAACTAGAGATCAACATGAGAGACAACAATAATTTTTCCCGTATTTAAAATATGCTAAGAATTTAACACCAGGCCACCTCATCACGTTATTAAGCTTCAAGTCAAATGGAACAAGAAGTATTTCAAGACATAAACAGAATAAATTTGCTAATCAAAAGCAAGTAATTTAGTCAATAAATATGGTAATCAACCTCTCGAGATAATGAAATTTGAATATATTCCACTTTAGATTTGTCAAAACCTCATGCTTGCAATGTTGTGGGAATGTCAAAATGGCACAACTGGTTCCAATGGGTCAATTGTCATATCGAATATCAGCAATCTTTATAAATATTTGATAATTTTCTTGATCATTAATCATTATTTTAAATTTGTTCAGAAAGTAGCTGTACACACCCCCTTATACTATAATTTAATATATTATTTTCAAGCTGTTATATAATTTATAACAGATGTTTAATGAAGTGACAGACGTTTAATCCTACTATACTATAACCAAAGTGGATGTTGATGGACAGAGTGGTTTTGATCCCTCACACTATATAGGAACTAATTCCCTTTAAAAAAGAGGATGATGGCCACACAAAAATTCTCAAAGATATGAAATGCCCCTTCGAAATGCCAACATATAATCTTCTTCTGAATCTTATTTCCTCTATATAAAGCTTTCATTGTAATAATATTTGCCATAATCGAGTCGCAAAATCGAGAATGATACACATAGGAAGAGAGGTCTAGTATGAAGATCAAGAGTTGGTTTGATAGCCAAGGATGACTTGCCTAAATGCCTTCAAGAGATTAGAAAATTTTAGATCAAATCCACATTCTTTTTCCATATTTATGTGTGTGCGCGCGTGCGCGAGCACGGATGAAGCTGGTGTGTATTTCAACTATAATAAAGCTCAAGTTGGTTTTCTAGGCGTCATCCGTTGGCTATCCAGACAAGCTCTTATTCATCATGCTTGACCATCTCTTCCAATAATGCCACGTTCTGTATCAATACAAGAACTTGATCGTGGAGTAATCAACGAAAGTATAAAGTGGTAAGGAATATTATTCACTGATTTATACTTGAAATCCAAAATTTGCATCACCAGATTATGAGTAAAATACTTTCCTGCAGAGGCTAAAGATTTTGGAACGATCAAACGTGGAAAAGAATCTAACTAAATTGCATTGCTAATTTGAACAAACCAAAACAGCATTTGCCATGCGATCGCTTATGTTTCAGCAATTATTTTTATCAAGATCTTCAGTCTGAATGTCTGATCTTTCAGAAAATTGCTAACCTAATGTTTTGTGTTCACTAATCCTGCAAAAGAAATTCAAGAAAACTATTCATATACAAAACTTCTGGATGTACACGAACATCTTCCACCGGGATCCAACTTCTGTAACTCCAATATCCTTGAGATCTTCAATGGTCATGAATCGTAAAACCTCGTCATCGACATCATGAAGCTCGAACAACGGTGCATACTTTCCAAATCCCATTTGCTTGAACCACGCAACCAAACGATCCACACCGGTCTCATAATCGTTTTCTTCGTTCATCACCCCCATGTCCCGGTCCGGTTCACTCGTGAAATCCTGACTTGTTCTTGGCTGAGTCTGACATTGTACATTTTGATCATGTTCATCGCTTGAATAATACAAGCTACATGGATCTTGAGTTTCAGGTTCCGAATTCCCATTGATTGCCTTAACAACTCCAAATGGATCTCCTTCTGCTTCAGTTTCTTGACCACCATTTTCTTCAAATTTATCCGAAACCCAATTCAGGGAACTCGAAGGATCAACTAGTTCATGACCAGAATTCAAACCCTCCTTCATTTCTTCTTCGTTACCACTACCACTCGCATTCTCAAGTTCGATGTCTTTAATAATCCTATCCAATACAGGATCAAGATCCATCGATTGCTGCGGCAACTTAAGCTGGCCTGTGTAGGGATGATTCAATCTGTGTTCGGGCCGATACCTCTTTCCGGGCGGCCCGTGTTTCCCTTTTGTTCGCCTTCGCGGCATGCATGCGTTCTTGAGTTTCTTCTTCTTTACGCATCAACGCAGAGAAAACGGGCGCTAGATTTAGAATAAGAGTGTATATCTTAGAAGTTCATTTGGGCCAAACAGATCGGACCAAATTAACAATTATGGGCTAACTCATTTGGGTTGCTATAATACAAAATATTCATCGGACCTCTTTGGTTTTATTTTTGGGAAAAAATCAAGACGGTATACTTTTATGAAACTTAATTCATCATAGTAAGGAAAAAAATTCTTCAATCAGTAAGTGGTGCACGGCAACGAGAGGGCGGTGGCCGGTCTCAAACGTTCGGCCGTGGTGAGGGGAAGCTAACCAGTGTATGGGCTCGGACCAATTCATGGATGGATCGAAGAAATTGAACCAAAAAACTGAAATCCTAGGTCATGCGATTTCGCCCCTTCCAGATCAAATTTTGCTGATTCCACAGCGATCACTGTGGCTATCTGGTATAGAAATGACCACTTGAATTATGAACATTTTCGTATATTGGGCTCGTTAAACGGAGGTTATATGGTGACAAACATAATAATTTTCTGCGCGGTGGTCCAGTGCATGTTTTTGCACCTTCAGTGTGAGAACACGATTTTGTGAAAATTTGAAATCAGTAAGTGGTGCACGAAAATTGAAAGTAATTGATGCATGAAAATTAAAATCAGTAACTGATGCACTAATAACTTTTTTCTCTGGGTCACATTCTTCTTTGCAATATCTTGTTGTTAGGCTGTAAATTTTGGAAATGAGCAAACAAGCGCATTTCCAAAAATAGTATACACACACACACACACACATACACACATAAAGGTTGTGGGGCTGGTGAAGACGATAGAAGTGGTGGAGGTGAAGAGGAAAGAGAGTGGTATGTGATATTTTATGGGTTTGAAACCCTAATTAGATTAGAGATTAAATCAGGGGTATTTTTGTAAGCAAAAAAGACTTAAATAAAACAAAAGTTTAAAAAGTGTACCTATGTAAATAAAATTTTCACCTCCCTATATTTTGATGCAAAGTTTTTTTTCCCAAATTTATTTACAATTTTTTTTCCCAAATGATAGCTCTTTGCGAAATGCTTGCCTAGAGATCAAATATATAGTTTATCGAGGGGAATGCGATTAAAACCCTATAATCAAAATCTTGTAGTGGATACCCAACCTATGTGACTGGAGATCCCAAGATCTAGGTTTAAAATGGACAACCAAATTACGAGATTGTATAAACATCTTGGAGAATTAATCTCCGACTCATTCCTATGATAAGGGGTGTAGCCTGCAAAATGGGTAAGAGGATGGGCAAAAGACATTTAATGATTCCTAAGACATATAAGAATATGTTGGAGTATAGCGGGATACTCTTATAGGAGATCACCTACGTGAGTGCGAAGTGTGGCCGCTTCAAAGATGAAAAGCACTAATGAAGCCAAGCGTGATCCATGGCCGAAACGGACACAACCATAAAAACAAAAACGAAGGTTAGAGTTGTTATGGTGTGGGTTCGATTGTCTTGGTTTACACAAACGACTAAATAGTTCAAGACTATAAGTTCACAATTAACCCAAGTAAATCCAATTAAATACTACTATGAAAGGTTCAAAGCCTCAAGCTACCTCTCCAGATATCATAACAATTCGTTGAAGGCACTCAATTGCATCAAGCATTAATATAATTCATGTGGGGGATTGTTGGAAAATGATGTATATTGAATTACAATTAAGCATCAGAGACCAAACGAAACGAATCCGTATGCCGGAGTATACTGGAAGCCGCGATCAATCGCCCTATGTTGGCCCGATCGATCGCGACTAAAAGGGAAAAACACTTTAAAAGTTTTTGCATGGCTCGATCGCAAATATAAAGGGTGCGATCGTGGGTTCAGCAGATTGGTGTGTCTCCTCATATTTCAATGTATTTTTCATGATTTGGTGCATCCAAATGGTGTCATTTGGAGGCACAACTTGGTCTAGTATATATAAAACAACCATTGGTTTGATTTAAACACACATTTTTCGAAATCAAGTGAGATCAATAGCAAAAACTCTGAAGCATTTTGTTCATCACATTCTTTCATAAAGTTGAGTGCTTTCAAACCTTTGTGGTTGTGGATTTGTGATTTGGAGTGTTCATATCAGAAATCATAGTCGTTGTATCTTGGGAGACAAATTGTCAATTGAATTGTTAGCACCGTAGCGGAGCAATATTGTATTAAGGACGAAGATTCTAAATATCGTCTCGACATTCCTACTTTGAAGCCATTGTTATTTTTATCTTGCTATCTTCATAAGATACACACCCATAAAGTTTTATATTACAGTTTTTAGCATGATTATTTTAAAAATCGTGACCCCGGCTTCTTAGGGTACAAGAATCCAATTGACTATCCACAACATGAAGAAATAGACAAAGCAATATTTATTTTTTGATCGATAAAGAGAAAATATTATTAATCTTGTAATAGGGGTGTATCAACCCTTAGCATGAATAACAAGACATAACTCTTGTGCATCCTAATACATGGAAACCCGAAGCAATAATATTTCAAATTTGGGGAAATTCAACATATTAATTAATATATATGTACCCATTTGGTCCAAAAGTGTTTATCAACAACAAACATTTTAATTTTCTTAAATTGATTTTTAGTTAGTTTTGGAGGTGTCAAGTGTCGAATGACAAATGGCTCATCCATTAAACTCATGTTTTTTTAAAAAATTAATTTAAAAAAAAAATAAGTTTGCAAAAATATTGCATTTGTAATTTTTTTGCACAAATACATCAATCCACTCTCATCTACGACGGGTCCTGAAAAAAGTCAGAACAGGTCTCCGTTACAGCTGACATCGAAGGCCTTGGTATATTTAAAAAAAATTGTTTTAAAAACAAATATAATACATTCCACACACATGCCAATAATTATAACTAAATAAACCAAAAAAACTGACGACGACATAAGTAAGAGAAGCCGTTTGACCAAAATAACAAAATTCCATAAAAAGGAAAAGCATCCTCTGCAACACTAGATAAATAAAGTGTGGAAAAAAGCTGATAGTCTATCGTCAAAAGCATGAATTTAAATGTACAAAGCACTTCATTGCTACCAGTATCTCGTAGAGTCTAAACCTTAACCACATTCATCTTTTTCGTTCTGGAAACCTAAACCTTAAAAATGTTCTGCAAGGAATTATATATTGAATAAAGTGTAGCATAAATAGTAGTATAGAATTCCTTATTCACGAGCAAATGCAAGGACCCAACATCATGCAAACAGGTGACAAATCTAAAATACAATGAAGAATCATTAGTTGTTTCTGCACATAAAAGTTAGCTAAATACATTCAGATTCTTGATTTCATAAACTGGTGTTTGCTTTAATGATCCACATACTGAACCATAAAGCATTGGCACTCATGTTGATCTCGGATTGAACTTTTTCTAAGTACTCCAGTAAACTACAGTTGCAAGTGCTTTTTTTCTTTTTGTATTTTTGCACTTTCTGTAATCAGAAAGTGTACCACACCTTGAGACGAGTCACGTGGCTCAGCCCTTCCCCTCTCAATCCTTACCGAGAACTCCCTTACATTTGAGCTCTTGACCATAACCGTTAAACTAAGGGTGAACCTTGTAGTTTCTACGGATGAACTGTTGATAAAAGAAAGAAAGACAGAAGAGAAGATATGTTTGGCTTAATTTATTCAAACGGAGCACATCAAATTATCTATGCCCTCACAGATTCTAATGCACGAAAATATATCAAAGCAAGAACAAATTTTACTTCCAATTTCAAGGTCCTCACCTTTACTAGAAGTGGTTGGTGGATGCTACATCGGGAGAACACTCATCGTACACCATATTTTATATTCGTTTTTAAAACAATTTTTTTAAAAAAATTATATGCCAAGACCTCCGCTGCAGTGGAGGCCTGTGGAACCTAGGAATGGCAACGGGGCGGGTATGGGACGGGTTTGGCCAATCCCGGGACCCGCCCCACTACACATAAGATCCAGACCCGCCCCGCCCCGCTTAGACCCGCGAACCCGGCGTTTTCTACCCGCCCTGCCCCGGTTCCATTTTTTTTTTTTTTTTAAAAAAATAAATTTAGCTAGAAATCAATTTTGAAACACAAAAGTTGAGTTTCGTGATTAAATTTCATGTTCTCGCTAGTAAATATTTATAATATGCATTGTAAAACTATCTTTAAGCTACTAAATATTTATTAATTTGCTCTTATTTCCTTCAAAATGTACAACTTCTTTAACATGAAACGTGAATTTTGATATAAAATTAAATAATGACACTTTATTGTTCAATCAAAGAAGTAAAATGTATAATCAATATAAATTTTTTTTTTAAAATAAATTAAAATTGTAAAGCGGGGCGGGTTCAGCCAATCCCAGGACCAGCCCCGACCCGCTTTCAAACCCGGTTGAAGCGGGTCCAGACCCGCCCCGGTGGGGCGGGTTCAATACGGGTCCGAGACTGGACCCGTCCCATTGTCATCCCTAGTGGAACCTGGCTTTTTTTATGACCCGTTGCAGCTGGTAGCGGATTGGGGTATTTTTGTAAAAAATTTACAAATGCAGTATTTTTGCAAAATTATTTTTTTAAAAAAAATAATTTAAGAAAAAACCCTTAAACTCACCACGGGCCATATTTTCTTGATCGATCAATTGTTTAAGGCGTCTAATGCTCAAATATACCTAAAAAATCCATCCTCCATTTTAATTTTTCACTTTCAAATGAATATTATTATTATTATACCATAAAATTAGGAGTTTTTTTTTTTTGGATAAGCAAATAATATTAAACAGATCACTACGAGTGTTTACAAAACTCATACAATAATTTGTTACAGTTCAACCAATAACTTGGCGTACACCTCTATGCAAAACCCAAGCAGATTAATTGATATTTAAACAATCATTTATATTGTATGATTCTTGGCTTACGTTCTTGAAGATCACCCTGTTTCTTAGATTCCAAATGCTCCAAACCACATAATTACACGACAAATTCTTTTCCTTTTATCAATGACAGAAGACTTTTAAGTGACGAGTGAAGTGCATTTTCGGGTTCGAACAAAAGTAGAAGTTAATCATAAAGAAATGGGGAATCGAATTGCTATTCATTTCACTTTTTAGAAGAAAATTGGTGTATCCAAAGTTGAATAAAGGGAATATTATTTAATCAATCACATAATTATTACTAATATAAAAGCGTAGATACGACATCTTAAGTCCATAAGGCAATTTGCATGAGTTGTGCAAATAATAGGGTCTAATGCGCATCAACTGAAAAAAAAAAATTCAAAATTATGAATATTAATTAGTTTTTTAACAAAGGATTTTGTGACTCAAAACATATTAATATATTTCTTTTTTATTATACACATATTAATATATTTGTACATTATCATGACGGTAATATGTACATCTATACTACTTATAAAGGTGGAGGGTCTTAGACCGACTGTTGGGTGGTATGGCCAACAAATTACAATACTCTCCTTACTAGTATTCATAATTACAAGTGGTATGACCATCAAATTACCATAATACATTTGCCAATATTTATATATTAGCTTACTTCATAAAAAAACAAACAACACTTTTTTATAAAATAAATAAATAAATCCAAAAAGAAATTAAAAAACAACTTCACAATTACCACCATGTTTTATAAAATAGTCGACTATACATATACTCAACGCATACAAGGGTCATCCTCCGAAGATGAGGATGAGGAGGAGATGATTTCAAGAGTTCCATCAACATCAATCTCCATCACTTACAACTTAATGACTCGCTCACGCAACAACTATATTTAATTGAGTTTATGCATTACTTATATATATATATATATATATATATATATATATATATATATATATATATATATATATATATTGAATTCCTAATCTAGATGAGGGGGTAACTCAAACATGAGTCTCTTACAAAGAATTTGTGTGACAACCATTTAGGCTAAGCCTTGGTGTCTTATATTATGTTTGGATTCGATACATTATGATTTTGATGGGATATGTCACATAGAATTATAAATTAGTATATGCATGTATGGTTCTGATCAGCCATTTTTTCATTCAGTAGTTAACATGGATACGTCCATATTGGCCATGCCAAGTTCTTTTCATGAATTAAATGTGTCTACAATTAATTTATACGGATTAATTATCTATATAATTTTAAAAAAATAAACTGAAATATATAATTTTTTCTTACAAAATTTATAATTAACCTAGACCCCTCAAAAAAATACAAAATTTCACTATTACCCAAACTCATATGGAAAATGTGCCATTGTTTTTTTTTTTTTTACACCAGGAAAGTAACATGTTCAATTCACTCAATTATCAGAATATACATCACACGTAACTGTACCAAACTCCACAAATTAGTCGATAATCTTGTGTTTGATTATTTCCATCTGTCGTTTCGTCGTATAATCCATCATGGTTTCTTTTTTTTATTTTAATTATTTTTGTTAGATCAATCATAATTAGGATAACATATGTGCCAAATAATATTTGTTGCAAGCCCTTTGTTTATTTTTAAATGCTACTCACGAATGACAAATAGTGAATTTTATAATGGCATTTAAAAAATTTTTTAATTGAGAAAATAATAGACGACTTCTCCAACTTATATATAAATAATATCTGCTTAACTTTTTTTTTTGTGAAGCAAAGAATATGTATACCAATTATCCCTTGTTATTTTCTTGCATTAATAGGGATAACACTCATTTTTCAACCTCAGAATTGTACCATAATCTTCTAAAAATTTAGTTTCGATTGTAAATTTTAAGTTAGTCATTCTTTTCTTTTAGCCATTTAGTTTCATCTTTTTTTATTCTGCTGGGTTATTGAAGACTTTTGTAACTCGAGCCGAGTACCCATTGTATTTATATCAATAGAAAATTGTCTGATAAAAAAAAAATTCTTGCTTTAATTAACTACGTACACTTTATCTGTTTCAAACAAATAGCTAAAAAATGAACTTTCTGTTGGTTCTGTTCTCTTAAAAACAAAAGACAAAGCATAAGAAGATCACAAATACTATGATATTATAAAATTGTTGAAACAGTAAAAACTTACAACAAACAGTTTAAATAAACTGGACAGAAACTTTGTTGTTGGACGAGGCCACAGTAAACCGTGTGCCCGTAAACTCTAAATTGCCCGCCTACAACTTCTGGCCTCCTGGACAAGAGAGTTCCAAGATACAACGTCCCAAACACCTCTGTATGGGTTGAAGCAGAAACCCAGACAGATTCACTCGAACACTGAACAGTGTGTAGTACTCTCAAGATAATATGATATGATATGAAATGCAATTTCGGGATGAGATAAAGAATGAGGCTGGAGCAGCTTATATAGCTGCAACAGCAGGCCTACCAAAGGCCACAACTTAAATGACAATGCATAGTGGGTTAGATGAAAAGTCTCAACACTTAACATCATATTCATTTCGGATTTAAGTCTCACACTTAAATCTGACATCAATTCTGCAGGTAGGTAAAAAGTCTCAAACTTAATACTCAGCAGAATATGAAAAATCAGGCATATGAAAAGTCATTTCAGGCATATGAAAAGTCATTTCAGAAATCCGTGTAGTAAAAAGATAGGACTGCCTTCGCGGCAGCGACACGCGCGACGCGACGCGACGCGACGCGGCGCGGCGCGGCGCGGCGAGGCGAGGCGAGGCGCGACGTGACGTGACGTGCCGTGCCGTGACGTGCCGAGCGGAGCGGAGCGGACGGACGGACGGCGCGTGAGGGGCACCCATCTTTACTACTTAACTACACTCTAATGATTTGTATCTCAATATAAACAAACCATAAGTGCCTCAATTACTCAATGTGGGATTTCTTTAGCCTAATTGCCTTTCATAATTAACTTACCATAATTTTGTTCTCATTAACAAAATTAATAATAATATTGGGCTTTTAATAATTTTTAAACCCAATAATCCTAACAATCCCCCACATGAATGTAATATGGCGAAAAAATTACACAATGCACCTAGATGAAGATTTGAGAGTACTTTGAGAATCCACTGCATCAGGATAGGTGGTGATTAACCTTGAACCTTCCTTAGTAAAGTATCATCGGATATACTTGTCAACCAGTGGACGCGATGCCTTGAACTGTTCGACGTTTTATGTATAACAAGACAACAATACTCACACAGCTTCATCTCCAAACTATTATTGGTTCTTTCGTTGTTGTCCATTTTGGCCCTGGACTGCCTTGGATGTTTCATCGAATGCTCTAGAGATTTAGCCCTCAGGTCATCTCATAGAAGCGGCCCCTTCACATTCGACATAGGTGATTTCTCCTAAAGAGTATCCTGTAATACCCCACTTTATCATCTCGAGATAGAAGAATCATTAAGAGCATGAGCTCAGCCTTCCCAAAGTACAGGTCTATCACTCTTTCATCACAGGAATAGGTAAGGAACTCAATTTCCCGAGTGCTTTGTTCGATCCCCCCACAATTCGGTTTTCCCATTGAACCTGCAAATTGGATTTTACAATTCAGGTTAGGTTGCCATCATGGTTGGAAATCAATTTCATGGGCTTCAACCCCATTCCCCTCGATGAAACCTCTACTCGGTCTCTTGTCAGACCTTTCGTAAATGGGTCAGCAATGTTTTCTTTAGACTTCACATAATCTAAAGAAATGACACCAGTTTTTAGTAAATTTCTCACGGATTTATGTCTCCGACGAATGTGTCGTGATTTCCCATTATACACATTGTTATGTGCTCTTCCCATAGCTGACTGACTATCACAGTGCAAACTAATGGGTGGCATTGGTTTTGACCACATTGGAATATCCTCCAAGAAACTCCGAAGCCAATCAGCTTCTTCTGCCGCAAGATCTAAAGCTATGAACTCAGATTCCATAGTTGATCTAGCAATGCATGTCTGTTTGCATGATTTCCATGAAATAGCAGCACCGCCAATTATAAATATATATCCACTCGTAGATTTTATATTTTTGGAGTCCGATATCCAATTCGCATCTGAATACCCTTCAATTACTGCTGGGTATCTCGTATAATGTAGTCCGTAGTTAGAAGTATATCTTAGATATCTAAGAACTCGAACTACTGCCTTCCAGTGCTCATAACTGGGATTACTCGTATATCTGCTCAATGTATTGACAGAATTAGCTATATCAGGTCTAGTGCAATCCATGAGGTACATGAGACTGCCTATGACTCTAGAGTACTCAAGTTGTTGCACACCTTCTCCGCGATTCTTGCAAAGATTTGACACCACTTCCATAGGTGTTCTAGCGATGGTATTATTTCCCTTGTCAAACTTGTCAAGTATCTTCTCGACATAATGACCCTGGGAGAGAAAATATCCATCTGCATGTTTGCTGATCTTCATTCCAAGAATCACATCTGCAAGACCTAGGTCTTTCATCTCAAAATTTCGTGACAACATTTTCTTGGTAATTTTGATGTTATCGTTATTACCAACAATTATCATGTCATCTACGTATAGACATACTATCACATAGTTTGTATTGTCTCCTTTCACGTAGACACACTTATCGCATTGATTTGTTTTAAACCCATTTGAAAGCATGACGCTGTCAAATTTTTCGTGCCATTGTTTAGGTGCTTGTTTTAATCCATACAAGGATTTCACAAGTTTACACACCTTCGTTTCTTTACCTGGAACTACAAACCCTTCAGGTTGTTCCATGTATACCTCCTCTTCTAACTCTCCATTTAGAAAAGCCGTTTTAACATCCATTTGATGGATCTCTAAGTTATATAATGCAGCAAATGCAATTATTAACCTTATAGACGTTTTCCGGGATACAGGAGCGTATGTGTCGAAATAATCAACACCTTCAGTTTGTCTGTAGCCTTTTACTACAAGTCTAGCCTTGTACTTATCTACAGTACCATCAGCTTTCATCTTCCTCTTGAAGATCCACTTGTGGCCTAGTGGTTAACAACCTGCAGGAAGATCCACTAGTTCCCAAGTATGATTATGTAAGATAGATTCTATCTCACTGTTCACCGCTTCTTTCCAAAGATCAGAGTCTTGTGAAGACATTGCTTCTTTGAAAGTAGTCGGATCTTTTTCCAACAGATATGTTAGAAAATCCGAGCCAAAAGATTTCTCTTTTCTCGCTCTTTTGCTTCGTCTAGGCGATTCTACATTCTCTTGAGATTCTCTATCCCCCACATTTCTCTCAACATTGGTTTCAGGCATTGTCGGAGTTTTGTGGGGAAAGATTTCCTCAAAGAACGAAGCATCCCTAGCCTCAATGATAGTATTTACATGCATTTCTGCATTATCTGATTTATGCACTAGAAAACGATAGGCACTACTATCTTGTGCATATCCGATAAATACACAATCTACTGTCTTAGGTCCTATCCTAGTCCGTTTAGGAGGAGGAATTGGTACCTTTGCTAGATAGCCCCAAACCCTTAAAAACTTGTAGCTAGGTGAGCGACCTTTCCACAATTCATAAGGCGTTTTATCCAACTTCTTATGTGGTACTCTGTTTAGCACATAGTTGGCAGAAAGCAGAGCTTCTCCCCACAAATTTCGAGGTAAGTCAGAACTTATAAGCATTGCATTCATCATTTCCTTAAGCGTTCTATTCTTCCTTTCAGCAATACCATTTTGCTCGGGAGAATAAGGCGCAGTGGTTTGATGAATAATACCACTCTCAGCACATATTTGTGCAAATGGTGACTCATATTCACCGCCTCGATCACTTCGAAGAATTTTAATCTTTTTATCAAGTTGATTCTCAACTTCATTCTTATAGTGAATGAACATATCAATTGCTTCGTCTTTACTTCTCATTAAGTAGACATAACAATATCTTGTACAATCATCGATAAATGTTATGAAATAATTTTTACCGCCTCTAGATTGTACATACTTTAGATCACATACATCCGTATGAATCAAGTTTAACGGTTCGGTGCTTCGCTCAATTGAGTGGAATGATGACTTGGTTAATTTGGTCTCTACACAAGTCTCACACTTGTGTTTATGATTGATGTTAAATTTAGGCAATAGATTAAGAGACATTAGCCTTTGTAAGGACTTATAATTCACATGTCCTAATCTACCATGCCACAAATGTAAAGACTCACAAGAATAATCAAACTTTAAAGTTTTATTAGCCACATTGGCAACAGTCATTACATTATTTTTGCTTGTGTCAGCCTCATATGCTGCATTAACATCAACATCAACCTCTACATTAGACTTAACCTTAGGAGCTAAAGTCATTACACTCATTTTGAAGAGGTTATTGGCCAAGTAGCCTTTGCCTACAAACATACCACCCTTGGTCAGAATAACTTTGTCGGACTCAAACACGAGCCGAAAGCCTTTCTTGTTCAGCACTGCTCCGGAGATGAGATTCTTTCGGATCTCTGGCACGTGGAGCACCTCGGTAAGAGTCAACTCTTTTCCGGAAGTCATTTTTAGCACAACCGTCCCTTTGCCTTCAACTTTTGAGACTGCTGAATTTCCCATGTAGCAGTGCTCATCATTCACCGGTTGATAGGTCTTAAACATCCATTTGTTGGCGCAAATGTGGCGAGTAGCCCCAGTGTCGACCCACCATTCCTTGGAGTTCCCTCCAACAAGATTCACCTCCGATACCACAGCACTCAGATGCATGTCATCCATGTCAGAGCTCAGATTGTCCTCAGCAATGTGGGCATGTGCAGGCCTCTTGCCTTTGCCTTTGTAAGGGACTATCTTCCTCTTACCGTCATTGTTTTGACGTTGAGTACAGTTGTTTTGACGTTGAGTGCAGTCCTTGGCCTTATGGTTAGGCTTACCACACACATAACAGTCACCGGTGAACCTCCTTGTCTGAGTATCTCCCTTGGGTTCAAAAGTACGTTTGCGCTTATTCCCATGGGAGTTGTCCCCAACTTCAACCACGTTGGCCTTGGAAATCATTCCAAATGATTTCTTGTCAACTTTTCGGTTGTCTTGCTCGATGCGCAGCCTCCTGATAAGATCCTCTAGACTCATCATCTTTCGCTTGTGCTTTAGGTAGCTCTTGAAGTCCTTCCAAGATGGCGGTAATTTTTCAATCATCATCGCCACTTGGAGAGCATCATTTAGCCCCATACCTTCGGCAGCAAGTTCATGATATATCAGCTGCAGCTCTTCGCATTGCTCAACAACGCTCTTGCCATCTACCATTCGATAGTCATGGAATCGCCCGGCTACAAATTTCTTTGCGCCTGCGTCGTCAACTTTGTACTTTATCTCTAACGATTCCCAAAGATTCTTAGCAGTCTCCTTGGGGGAATACACATTAAAAAGTGCATTGTCAAGAGAATTCAGTATGTAGTTACGACAAAGGTAGTCGGCACTCATCCAGGACTCAACTATCACAGCAGATTGAGGATCCTCTTTGTCCTCCACCGGTTTCTCCTCCTTCAGAAACCTGGTCAAGTTCAAGGTGGTAAGGAAGAACATCATCTTCTGTTGCCAACGTTTAAAGTTGGAACCCTTGAACTTTTCCGGTTTCTCAAATTGAGAAAATGGCATTGGACTTCTCAGAATTGGCATTGCGGCCTCAGTACCGCTAGCTTTGATCATCGGAATCTCATTATTCACAGCAGGTGGTTGGGTAAACTGGTCAGCCATTAGCTAAAACAAAACACAAATAGGAGAGCACAAATAATATCAAAGCAGTTTTTGAAACAGTAGGTTTAAACCTTTGAAAAAAGCATGAACAATCTTAAGTAAATATGAAAGCTGAGTTTTGATAAAACAGAACAAAAAATTTTTTAGAGTTTACGATTGTTGGTTCTGTTCTCTTAAAACAAATAGACAAAGCATAAGAAGATCACAAATACTATGATATTATAAAATTGTTGAAACAGTAAAAACTTACAACAAACAGTTTAAATAAACTGGACAGAAACTTTGTTGTTGGACGAGGCCACAGTAAACCGTGTGCCCGTGAACTCTAAATTGCCCGCCTACAACTTCTGGCCTCCTGGACAAGAGAGTTCCAAGATACAACGTCCCAAACACCTCTGTATGGGTTGAAGCAGAAACCCAGACAGACTCACTCGAACACTGAACAGTGTGTAGTACTCTCAAGATAATATGATATGATATGAAATGCAATTTCGGGATGAGATAAAGAATGAGGCTGGAGCAGCTTATATAGCTGCAACAGCAGGCCTACCAAAGGCCACAACTTAAATGACAATGCATAGTGGGTTAGATGAAAAGTCTCAACACTTAACATCATATTCATTTCGGATTTAAGTCTCACATTTAAATCTGACATCAATTCTGCAGGTAGGTAAAAAGTCTCAAACTTAATACTCAGCAGAATATGAAAAATCAGGCATATGAAAAGTCATTTCAGAAATCCGTGTAGTAAAAAGATAGGACTGCCTTCGCGGCAGCGGCGCAACACGACGCGGCGCGGCGCGGCGCGGCGAGGCGTGACGTGCCGAGCGGAGCGGAGCGGACGGACGGACGGCGCGCGAGGGGCACCCATCTTTACTACTTAACTACACTCTAATGATTTGTATCTCAATATAAACAAACCATAAGTGCCTCAATTACTCAATGTGGGATTTCTTTAGCCTAATTGCCTTTCATAATTAACTTACCATAATTTTGTTCTCATTAACAAAATTAATAATAATATTGGGCTTTTAATAATTTTTAAACCCAATAATCCTAACACTTTCTATATGTTGAAAAATAATCTCCATATCATGTCAACTAGCAACAAATTTAAAATGGATTAGCTTATTGTATGACTAACAATACGAATTTATTTTTTATTTTTTTAAAAAAACTGTCACTTAGTAGTTGTTCGATTAATATTGTCTGAGTCCACTTTCGTTTTTGGACCTGTATTATATATTAAGAATTTCGATCTCAGATATATTAAATCATGCCCTCGCATGCTCCTCGTACCACCACATTTTCTAGGTTCGCGGTGGATCGGTTCTGTGTATATGTTTTAATTTTTGAAGCATAGATAAGAACAGGAAAAGCTTTTGGTAAAGCGGCAATCGTTTGATCATACAATTGGTATCAGAGTCAAATATCACGTGTTCGATTTACATGACTTGCAAGGAGTGCAATTATTGAGAGAGAGAATGTTGGGGTACAACAATTGTCATGATATGTGATCGATCGAAATGTGGTGCTCGTGCTTATGTTGCTGTACGGTTTAAAAGATTTGAGTTGCACCATTACCATCAGCTATAGTTTTTGATAAAACGACAATCACTTGATCCTACAAATATCAAATCAATAATCAACCCATGCAAAGGTCGGTTCGGGTGGTATGGGCTATGGTAGCCCAATGTTGGAAGGGTGCAGACTAGAGTCGCAACGGAAGGGACCACCGGAGCTCAAATGTGATGGAGGTGGAGTGGTGGTGATAGCTTTTGGGGGTAGGCTTGTCTCCAATATATGAGAGAAAAATGTGACATACATTTAATACGATGGTGTCCTCATGGTATGGGTTGCCCTAATCTTTACTAGGGCTTTTATCCCCACTTGAATTTCTTTTTTTCTTCTTTTTTCTTCTCCTTATTTATTATGTTCTTTTAGTTTATTTGGATGGTCTCTTGTTATGTAATTAAGTCTGGACTTCGAATAATTTATAATTGAATTGGTATGCATTAGTTTAGGCCTAATTAGGAGGCTATGTTTGGCTTATAATAAAATTTATGAAGAAGTTTTGGTCTTTTGAAATATTAAAATAAGATTGTAAAAATAAGTTTGGATGACCCCAATTTTTTAAACAACTTATAAACTGTCTATCAGTTTATTTTGACATTTTATAAGTTTAATTTTTTTTTCCCGAAATTTTTTGGGTACCAACACATTTCGGGTATTGTCGGGTAGAAAAATGATAATCAAAATTTCAGGTACCTGACCCGACGCCTTAACTACAATTCATAGAGGCGGGGGAACTGCCTAGTAAGTCGTAAATGGGTTTGAAAAAAATAGGCAACATAATATGTGTGGACCAAAAAGAGGAGTTAAAAAAATAATACCTAGCTAGCTCGGTGACATTCTGTGGCACCATCAAATGAGAAAACAACATAACACATGCAATGTCTTAAAATAAATATTTCAGAACATGCCATGTTTATAAAAGGCAAAGCTCTTTTTGACAGTTACTCTGAATCTGTGTTCCAGTCAAAATACTTCCACAATGATTTCTCTGTAGTTACATTTAAAGTTTCTGTCTTCTTTGTGCGATTTGCACCACTAGTTGAAAATGGACTATTATCCATCACCCTTTACTCCGTCCCGTAAAGAGTAAGAAGCCAATTTAATACAAGCTGCAGTACATGTCATTTTGAATACCATGAAAATGACACATGGGATCTGCATCACAGCAACATTCGTAATACCTTAGCTTAATTAAGATTAATGGTGAAGGAGACGTAAGGATGTGCATCCGCTTTGCCTGTAATACCGCCCCTCCCTCCTTCGTAGTCGGTTTCCAGTATGTTCTGCAGTTACACATGTAACATGAAAGTTAGAAATTAGAAGGAGACCAAGGATACTAGATAGGCTAAGGGGACCATCAAAGATTTCGCCTTCAAGAGGAACGTGTTTGGTTCGTTTAACCAGAAATAACTTACATCTGTTTCCATTCCTTGGGAGTTCTCTAGCAAATTAATGAGGTGATATGCAATGAATACATTTTTTGGGTCTTAAATAAAGGTAGTTATGTTCATGTCTTGGTCCCGGATTACAAGCTGCTAGAATTTTCTCGAAAAAACGCTACAAAAATGAATGCACAGATCACTAGTAACCAGACATCTACATATTTGAAATGCTGGTTAGTTCCTCAATGATTGATAAGGCATTCTCAATTTTCACAGAAGGTGGCAATACAACAGACTGAAATAAAAATTGATGTAATCTTTAAGAATAGAAAAATCTAAGTTGAAATTAGCGTCTTTAAGAATAGAACAAGTTGTGTATGTGGATGAACTTCATTGTGTTGGCAATAATATTACTCTGCTGGTTTTACACCTTTGGACTAGTGTTCCAGTTAAGGTAAAGGGAACGCATCCATCGAAATTTTTACCAATAAAACTGCCACAAATACATGGAAGAGAAAGAAGTAGACCAAAAAAGCATAAAAACATTTTAAGCACAAGTGAAAACAACCAATCAAATTATAATATCAGAACAGTGAAATCTACATTTCAAATTTTATGCATAGTTTAGAAAAGCCTTTAGGCTCAGACCCATATTTAGGTCAGCTGACTATGTATACCCTGAGTAGTGTAGTAAAACAGGGTGGTTTTGATGAACAAAAACAACAACAACTAAGCCTTTAATAAGGGCACGAGTTGCCACTAGGCCAATAGGCTTGTGGCAACTTGGTGGTTTTGATGAAACTGTCAGGAAAACAATGATTTCAAAATAAGCCTAAGGACAGCATTACATACTCAGGATCATAAAAACATACCTATCCACAACTGGTGTAGCACACTAGCACTATTGCAAAAGAGAGTTTCTTAATATTTCCTGGTCTTGCATCAACTTTTCAAGCTCCTGCTTCCAACTCTTGTGTGTCTGAATCATATTCGAAATCACGAATCTATATAAGTGAAGGCCCTTCCTCCAGGAATGATAAGTTTTATCCTACATACATCAACACTAGTGCAGCCAAATATTACCAAAACAGGCAGAAAGAAAAAGAGTATAAAATGAGACATGGTATTATTTATAACTGACTTGGAAATTTCTTTCTTGTGCCTTAGTTCTAATATCCTTCACAGCAAGAGCAAAGAATGTTACAGTATACAACACATACTCATTGTCCTCGTGTAACTTCTTTGAGGATCTAGGAATCTAACTTCACAAACAAAAGGCAGAATCTACCAACACAACTCATATACAACTTGTTAGAATACGTAACAGAACAGATTCTATCAACACGCTTAACTGTACATTAGTGGTATTTACTCAGCTACTGACTATATCATGTTAATTATGAGCAGTGTACAGGTTGCACATAGCCTCATGAACCAAAATTACCAAGTCTGACATAAGGGATCATTGCATCTCTTTCTATACATCTGAAGGTTAATTGGCTAGAAAACAAATATGTGCTTTAGAAGTATAGAAAACAAGCTTTTTATGTGAGGCTTCCTACAGGAAAAACCAGAGAGAGTACAGCATCGCTTCAAGATTATTACTAAGTACTTAGAACATACGTTGTTAATGTCTCATAGCTTGATAACCAATTCTTCTGAGAATACCTTGGAACAATTGTGAGGAGTGTTGTTAAGTGTTTGAACTAATGATGTCACGTGGCTTTACCAAATTGGATAGGTCACAAACAGCTAAGCTGCAATAATAAAGTACTGGATCAACTACAAGTTCAAGCAGTGACTAATATCATAAATATAATTATATCAGGTCGCTCAAAGCATCGAGTAAGGAGATCCCCATTGTTGAGACTTAACACATTGTTGTGTTAAATGCTTTAATTTATCTCCGGTTTATTTTTGAGTTTTGATGATCAACAAAACTTGCATTTGTTGTACTAATATGTCTACTTAGTGTACAGGGTTAGATTGATAAATTGGTTGGGAATACCAATGGAAGAGAACCCAAGTTATACAATAACATATGAGAGTTCATAGGACAATCGGTGATTTTTATCAAGGAATCTATTGAGCTTGGACGAGAAGGAATGACATCTATGAATAACCAAACTAAGTGTTCAACATGTGTGGAATGATGTTGGAACAATATCTTATGATGGGATGAAGACCCACGAACCAATGGTTCGTTAGTGGGCAAATTCGTATAGAAGCCACTTGGAGCGCAGTGCAATGTTTTGATTATATCTCTTGGCTCGATGCTCCAAATAATGTGAATCCAAAGAGGTTGGAAATCCAACTCAATATTCTAGATTTCATACTCAAACATCTCAGTCCAATTCGGATTGCATCCTAGAGCAAAATAGCATGGAAGTCATAGCAAGTGCAGATTGTAGCAAGGTTTGAGCGGCTGTAGCATTTTGGGAATAACTTCTTTATACCTTAATGAAATGCAATGAAATTTTGTCCACACCTATATAAGAGGAAGAGCTACAACTTTCATGTTTACCACTGTTCCCCGAAATGAGCTTAAGATGGTCGAATAGTGCAAAGTTTGAGAGTGTTGAAATCTGGCAGATCACCTCAGGCGATCCGGGCCATCACCTCAGTCGATCCGAGCCATGCGTGCACGCTGCGCGCACCATCGACCCAGGCGATGGCACGCTGCGCGCCAGACGATCCAGATCGCCCCAGGCGATGGCATGGTTGCCCCAGGCGATCCAGAACAGTTCCTACGGCATTTTTTCAAAGGGCGATCGCCCGAGGCGATGGGGACATCGCCTAAGGCGATCTGGGCCAGATTTGAACGTTAGAACGTGGCGATGGAGATCAACCAAAACTCACACTTACTGAGTTTGGCATACAACTGATGTGTCCTCAACAATTGCAATACCATATGCAAATGTTGAACATGTTCTGCATCACTCTGCGAATAGACCAGTATATCATCGATAAAGACAATGACAAATCGATCAAGGTATTCCTGAAAAACCCGATTCATTAAACTCATAAAGACAGCAGGAGCATTTGTCACTCCAAATGGCATCACCAGAAACTCGTAATGTCCATAACGAGTTCTGAATGCTGTCTTCTGTATATCCCCTTCCCTCACACGTATTTGATGATATCCTGACCTCAAATCAATCTTAGAATAAATCCTTGATCCCTGCACCTGATCAAACAAATCATCAATACGCGGAAGAGGATATTTATTCTTTATTGTTACCTTGTTCAATTGTCGATAGTCAATACACAATCGCATTGTCCCATCCTTCTTCTTAACAAATAAGACCGGAGCACCCCAAGGCGATACACTAGGACGTATGTACCCCTTGTCCAATAAATCTTGCAATTGAGTTTTCAACTCTTTCAATTCAGTTGGTGCCATCCGATAAGGAGCCCGTGAAATTGCAGAAGTACCAGGTATCAAATCAATACCAAATTCCACTTCTCGAATCGGTGGGAATCCAGGTATCTCATCTGGAAACTCATCCGCATATTCTGCAACCACTGGTATCTCCTCCACTTTCCTTTCTCGTTTCTGTTCATTTACATCAAGGGCATAAATCAAATAACCCGCATGTCCACGTTCTAACAAACGCAACATTCGAATTGCTGATATCAGAGGAATCCTTGCCCTCGATCCCTGACCATAGAAATACCATTGATTTCCAGTATCAGATTGAAATCTCACAATCTTTTGACTACAATCCACAACAGATTGATATTTACTCAACACATCAATTCCAAGAATGCAATCAAAATCTGATATGTCTAACACAATCAAATCAGCCTGTAGCCCATACTCAGTCTCAAACTGAATAGCACAATCAGACACACTCTGACAAGTCATCATAATAGTTCCCATGGGTGTCGAAACATAAAGAGGCATCAACAGTGGAGACGAGCATATATGATACTGATCAATAAAAGCTTGTGCAATAAAAGAATGTGATGCACCAGTATCAATCAACAGAAAAGCAGGATAAGTAAACAAAGTACACTTACCCGCTATCACAGTATCAGGAGCTGCCTCTGCTTCCTCCCTATTCAGTGCATACACCTGAGCCTGAGGTGTTCCTGTCCTCTGTCCTCCACCAGACTGTGGTACACCCTGTGGCCTCTGCTGCACTGTATTCTCTGACATGGGTCCTCTCCTCTGTTGTCCACCCACTTGAGGACAATCACGGATCACATGTCCTGGCTTCCCACAACGGAAACAAACCATCGTATCAAACTGTGGACAATTTCGTTGATAATGTGGCCCTCCACATTTAAAACATTGTAATCCTCGTCCACTACTACTACTACTTCCTTGGGACTGTCCCTTAGATTTTTGGTCATCCCCTTTCCGTGGTCCAAAACGTTTCCCACTAAACCTAGATGAAGATGCACCACCTCGTGGTGATTTAAATGGTTCCCCTCTAGGTCTCATACTGTCAGATGTAGGTGGTTGGGCTTGTCCAACATCTGTATATACCCCTACAGCAATCTCAGCCATCTCGGCTCTAGTCAACGCTTCTTCATATGATGTAGGGTTATTGGACATTACTCTATCAAATAATTCAGGCATCAACCCTTTCACAAACTGTCGGATCTTAGCTTTGGTGTTCACAGCAATATGTGGCACATACCGGAGTAAAGAAGAATAATGCACAGCATAATCAGATACTGTCATTGATCCCTGTCTCAAATTTGTAAATTCATCCTCTTTCCTCTGCCTTGCAGCAACAGAGAAATAATGCTCCAGGAACTTCGTTCTAAACACATCCCAGTTAACTGTCTGTCCTTGAGCCCTCAACTCAAGCACTGTGGATTTCCACCACATCATAGCTTTCTTAGCTAATTGGAATTCAGCGAAGCGTAACCAAGCTGTCTTGGCACACGGTGCTGATACAAATATCTGTTTCACACGTTCCAGCCACTCCTCTGACAGTTCCCCTGATTCAGTCCCCTCAAACCTGGGTGGCTGATAACTCAGAAACTGCGTCAAAGTCAATTCTCCAGGCAATAGTACCTGTTCCACTGGCCCTTGCTCAATCGGTGGTGGTGACACATGCACCATCCTCACACTAGCATTGCCACTTAGGGCATCCCCAACATCCTCATGATACCCTCTGTCTGTCATAGCTGTAGATCAAGGGTTAACAATAACATTCACAAGTATATAACATGTCAGAATAACATCATATGCCAAATACTAACATGCTATTACCATTCTCAAAGTGTTTAGGTAACTCCCTAAGACACTTCCACTACCCATGTTCACCCCGTTCTCGAACCACTGCTCTGATACCACTAATGTGGGGTCCTCGTTACTTAATCCATTATGTATCAATTATGCATACATACGTGAGTCTGAATTAAGTAAAAACATTGCACTGATTAAGAGTATCTTACTAGTTAAGTTGTTACAAAAACCTAACCAACTATACATCACATGTACAAACAAAACCTACTACAAGATAACACCTAGGCAGTGGTTCAGCTCGCAGCGGAAAATGACTCACATCCCGTATCCCCACGTCTATGAGTCCCTACAGAAACATTCACACAATGAGTATAGAGAACAACTATCTCAGTGCAATATCAAAACACAATATCAATATCAATGATAAAGCACAATATATCATCTAACGTGAATGTTCTGTATCATGCATCCACAAATGCACTATGTCATGACATGTCTCAACAATTACCCTATTATCACGAGCCCCATATGATATGCCTATTCAGCTCAATATGTCAGTGGAACCACATCACATCTTCATATTAGCAGCACATATCATAGTACCATACTCATATGTGATAATAGCCAGAGCATATACCCACACCAGGCGTATATCTCTCAAGCCAAAGCATATGTAGTATATCTATCGTGGCAACGATCCCAGCCAAAGCATATACCACACCAGGCATATCTATCAAGGCACTGATCTTACCAAAGCATATACACATATCTATCAAGGCATCCATCCTAATCATATGAAATCCATGTATGCACATGCATATGATACTAGCAATCATATGACACACCCATAACATAAATCATATGATAACAAAACCATAACATCATCATCGCATAATATCTATACTCCGTACGTCAACACGTACCTGTAAAGCGACACAAAAGCGATAAATCAGGCGTTGATCGCTAATTGCCTCGTTGTCCTGTCCCCTGTGATGATGCTACAACAATGCCAATAATATATCATGTTATCATAGGCATTAAAATCAAATTCTACAAAAATATACATTTTAAGTCTACCGATCGATCGGTCACCCTAGCGATCGATCGGTCCAAACAAGTAACCCTAGCGATCGGTCGGTCAAAAGCCAGCGATCGATCGCTTAAATAGTTGAATTTCTCAAAAATGCTACGGCATTTCACCGATCGATCGGTCGCTTTCACCGATCGATCGGTACATGCACCGCCTTAACTTTCCCCTGTTTTACCGATCGATCGGTCCGATCCTAGCGATCGATCGGTCGATGACAAAATTTTGAAACCATGGCGATTTTGAGCTTATCTTCCTAGCTCTTCTCCTACAACTCGAAATTCAACATTAAAACAAGGTTCATGCACTCTCTACTAGCATAACAACATGTTTTCACCATTTTAGAATCCAATTACTAGCATAGAACCATAATATGATTCTTCACATGCTTTCATGCTTCCAACTTCAAACAAAAGCAAAGAACTTCTCAATGGCATGATAAAGTATTAAAAGTTTAACCTCCTTACCAAATATAGCACTTCCTCTTAGTGTATAAAGATCTTTGAAAGTGAAACTCTAAATCACACCCTCACAAGCTTCCAAAGAACATGTAGAGATTTGTAGGTGAGTTTAGGTGAGTTGTGTGTTTACAATCTGATTTTACATCTAAATACTCACCTTTAATTCCAAACTCACATGCACATGTAATACCCTTCAAACTAATGGCAAATGTCTTATGGAATGCAACTCACATATACATTATAGTGCACCTTCACATACATGCTACATGTACACCAATGTTATATTCTACTATACATGCACTATATTTCATTCATTGTCATATATCATTTGCTACATGTATTAATTCATTCTTGGTTCCACCCGAACCCCCAATATCATACCACCAATTGATATAATTACACCATAATCATATCACACGTGTATAACACAAATCGAGGCATTACAATTGTTGTAAAATTGGCCACACTTAGAATAAGTGTAGGTTTGCTAGAATCCAATACCAACCTAATAAGAGGTGGAAATGGATTCCAAAAGTGCCATTGAAAGTTAACCCTCAAGGACCCAAAAATCAAATGGGTACCAAAGATCCTCCTATTGTTAATTTGTTTTGTAGGGACAACAAAGGGATGGATGAAGGCACAAGCAATTCAAAGGAAGAGTTCATCTTATTCACCTCAATAGAGGAAGCACGAGGCATAGGACCAATGATAAGAACACACTCTTGTCATCGATGGTAAAATTTATTTTATACATTTTAAATGAGCAATTCAAAATTAATTGGCACAAATTAATTGTGACCAATAAATAATGAAGCTCAATAATCATTGTAGTAAAATGCATAACCCCTTAGCATATGCACATATAAATTGTTTTATTGCATGATGTATGCTTTTCCTTTTATAGTAAGTGCATTTGATTCAAATTTGAATATGCTATGTAAAATTATGTGATTAATTAGCTTATCTAATGATGCTTTGATGCTTTTAATGTTAATTGGACATAGGTGCATGAACTCTTGGTAGAACATATGCACACATTGCAACATTTAGAATTCATTGTTGATTACCTTAAACACATGTTTGTGGTTCATCTCTATGATTTAAATCTTAGGCTTGTTATGCTTATTACATGCTTGATGATGAACATGTGAAAATTGTTAAATTATGCTATGTTTATTTAAATTTTGTGCTTTTTGATTATCACAAAAAGAGAGAGAATTTTGTGATAAACTTGAAGGTTAATACATGCATAGTTTGAGGGGAAGAACTTGTGTATGCATAGTTTGAGGGGGAGAGTTATTTACCTTATGATTTACTTGGTATCTTGTATGTGCTATGCAATTGTTAAGGGGGAGTCATGTTTACTCACATTTCATGCATATTACATATTCAAGTTTATCAAGTTTTGTGATCATCAAAAAGGGGGAGATTGTTGAGCCTTAAACGCATTGTTGTGTTTAATGCTTTAATTTATCTCCGGTTTATTTTTAAGTTTTGATGATCAACAAAACTTGCATTTGTTGTACTAATATGTCTACTTAGTGTACAGGGTTAGATTGATAAATTGGTTGGAAATACCAATGGAAGAGAACCCAAGTTATACAATAACATATGAGAGTTCATAGGACAAGCGGTGATTTTTATCAAGAAATCTATTGAGCTTGGACGAGAAGGAATGACATCTATGAACAACCAAACTAAGTGTTCAACATGTGTGGAATGATGTTGGAACAATATCTTATGATGGGATGAAGACCCACGAACCAATGGTTCGTTAGTGGGCAAATTCGTATAGAAGCCACTTGGAGCGCAGTGCAATGTTTTGATTATATCTCTTGGCTCGATGCTCCGAATAATGTGAATCCAAAGAGGTTGGAAAGCCAACTCAATATTCTAGATTTCATACTCAAACATCTCAGTCCAATTCGGATTGCATCCTAGAGCAAAATGGCATGGAAGTCATAGCAAGTGCAGATTGTAGCAAGGTTTGAGCGGCTGTAGCATTTTGGGCATAACTTCTTTATACTTTAATGAAATGCAATGAAATTTTGTTCACACCTATATAAGAGGAAGAGCTACAACTTTCATGTTTACCACTGTTCCCCGAAATGAGCTTAAGATGGTCGAATAGTGTAAAGTTTGAGAGTGTTGAAATCTGGTAGATCACCCAGGCGATCCGGGCCATCACCTCAGGCGATCCGAGCCATGCGTGCACGCTGCGCGCACCATCGACCCAGGCGATGGCACGCTGCGCGCCAGGCGATCCAGATCGCCCCAGGCGATGGCATGGTTGCCCCAGGCGATCCAGAACAGTTCATACGTCATTTTTTGAAAGGGCGATCGCCCGAGGCGATGGGGACATCGCCCGAGGCGATCTGGGCCTGATTTGAACGTTAGAACGTGGCGATGGAGATCGCCCGAGGCGATGGCCGAGGCGATGCACGCGTGATTCAAGCCTTATGTGTAGCAACGGCTAGTAGGAGCTTTGGGGGACTTCTACACTATAAATATGGATGTTTTGGAGCATTTTGAAGACAAGAAACAAGCCTACAAACTTCTACAAAGCTTTGATCATTCAAAATTCAAATAGCATTGCAATCTCCATACATTGTTGTTGTATTGGAGTTTGTAACTCATTCTTTTTGTTAAAGTCTTGTTGTCTTCGTGTGAGTACACCGTGAAGGTGTTTTGTTGAGTTCATTGTAAAGGTCCTCCAACACCAAAGTAAGTTGGAAATTGTAAAGTCATCAACAAGTTTAGTTGGTGCATGTGTTGTGGCTATCCTTGGAGCCCTTACGGCCAAGAAGACTCGTGAAGAGTGTTGGTAGCTCGTGAAGAGCTTTGTGTACTCGGGAAGAGTATTGTGCTCGGGGAGAGCTTTGTAAACTCGGGAAGAGTTGTGTAGTGGCTAACTTGGAGCCCTCAAGACCAAGATCATTTATTCTAGTGGAACCTCGGTTGGAGGTTATCTAACCGGGAAGAGGAGACGTAGGCGATTCATCGCCGAACTTCTATAACAAATATCCTTGTCATTTACCGCACTATTTCATTACGCATTTTTTTATTTATTTACTTCTTCATCTCTTTTATTTATTGATTGACTTAAGCCTTCCGCAAGCGCAAACTCTTTTATTTTGCAAACTCATTTTAAAAGGCTAAAGTAGCCAAGAAATCTCATTCACCCCCCTCTTCGATTCCAACACCCATTTTTAACAAAACGAAATCCTTTTATCCCATTCCCCATTCGTGACCAGAATATTTGTGTGTGAGAGAGAAAGAGACCAAAATAGATGGTACACTTCACTCGCTTCCAACAGAAAAGTAAAGTTCACATCAGAACATACCTTCCAGTTTGTTTTCGACTATGGCATTAAGTTGACCGCGCACATTGTTTTACCCAAAACAAAGAACCTGCGGTATAAATCCACACAACTATAAGATACTAAGAAGGGAACAACACAAGTGGTGATACCCTTGTCTAGTGGCATGGGTCAAAAGTTAGAGAGCCTATAGTGCAGAGCAGAAGGTTATGCTGATAGAAATAATTGTTCCTGAAACCACTTTGGCACATCTTAAGATGAAAATTCTTAAAACTGGAAACCACAGAAAACTTTGTCTGATATGCAGAATAACCTTTTTATATTCTTGATTATTGAATACTCTTACAAGTAACTTTTGTCCTCCAAGAGACAATTTAGTGGCAATCAAATGTTAAATAGGATATAGTCCTTTTTGCCTGTTCTGCTGTATGCTAAGGATCAATAATGCAACTGCTCTGGGTTATTAAGCCGACAATTAGCTCTACTTTGAGAAGAAAAACAAAATTTCTCATACACTAGTTCTTGTAAACCTTAACATGACTGGTTATTTTAGCATGCCATAAAAAACAAACGAAGAGGTCGTAACAAATTGAAAATCTGGTCTTCGAGGTATTATTCATAATAAAATATTTTTTTTATTATAAATTGAAAAAATCTTACATAATTCACCATTAAATTTATCAATTTTGTTTTTTCCATATACTCTAGTATGAAACGTGCCAAAAGTTCAGCTAAGATTATTCATTCATGCCTAAACAAAAAAAATTGCTTAAAAAATGCAAGCATGTTAGACCTAAACAATGTGTGCTCATGAGGACTGTGTGCCACTGCCCCTCATTTCTAGATAAAGAGAGAAAAAGTTCTTGATATTAATTGGCATCAGTTCACAGTACAATCGTAGTACACAACTATGGTATAAACGAACCGGATCGAGCCAAATATGCAGAAAATTTTAAGGTTCGAATTCGGCTCGAAATAGTTATATTCGAGTTCGAGTTCGATTCGAAGTTCGAATAGTTTCAAAATTTTGGCTCGAGTTCGGTTCGAATCAAAGTTTGAGTTCGAGTTCGGCTCGAAGATGTTCGCGAGCTATTCAAATTATTGCTCGAAAATAAATACCCGAAACGTTCGAAATATATTTTATTTAATATATAATTATATTATATTAATAAATATTAAGGTTCGCGAGCGGCTCGCAAACTATCGAACAAAGTAATCTGGGCACGAATTCGGCTCGAAAAAAGTTCGAACAGATTCGAGTTCGGCTCGAATTCGAGAATTTTGAATTCGAATCGAATATTTATCGAGCCGGCTCGAAAAGTTCGTGAACATGTTCGATTCGTTTACGCTCCTATACGCAACATTAATCAAATTGTACGAGACGAGAGATGAGTTTATAAAGCTACATTACAAATTCCTCAAATAATTTAGTTTAACCATTTTCTTATGAAAGAGTGAATAAAAAGTAGTTTTGACTGGAGCCTTCAAGTAAAATCTTGATTGCGTGAGGCTGTTACAGAATGGTGTTAGGGAATAGAGATGGCCTATGCAAATCACAAAGTTACCCAACAATTAACCCTACATACCAAAATCTAGTGAAGTTAATGATAAGCAATCACCTAGTGAAATAACAGTCAACAAGAATCCCATCAACTGTAAGAGAGCTACTCACAACTCCTGAAACCCTCTCCAATTCCTCTATCTGCCGACGAATGTTGATGTATTAGTTTTTTTTGCATGAAATTTAATAGTGTAAGGAATCCAACACACAAGTGCGCAGCGGAAATAAAATTTTGGATTCCTAACCGAGGACCTATACAGAGTATTCATATCGGAATGATTAAAGAGTCTCACCCTTGTAGCGCGTTTGATGCAGACACGATGCCAAGTCACGAGTCACGAGCAACACCTCCAAGCTCTTGCCTGTACGGTATCCACACGATCAAATCAAACAATGGACGTTCAAGAACAATTTGCTAGACTTATTCTTGAATCAAAGTTGAACTCACGATTCAAAACCGATCAACGGCGACCAATCAAAAGGAAACACCACACGGCGGCGGCGGCGGCGGTGATGCTTGTTTGAGTGGCGGCCGAGAGAGAGAGAGCTAGAGTAGCTTTTAGGTTTTATGAATTGTATATCAAACAATTAATTATAACCTTGTTCATATATTATAAGATTTAATTAAGGTTCAAGACTTTCTTAAAGTCTCATGGGCCCAAACCCATGATTTAATTAAATCATTATAATCAAGTAATTAAGACTCTTCTTAATTATTTAATTCATCCAATGAATTTAATTCCCTTTATCGATTTAATCTTTTGTGCGACCCGATAGGATCTTGTAATGTTGGCAGTAACATAAAATCTCATTTTATGTCACAAGCAATGAGCGGTATCTAGCAACACATCAAGGCTACCCAAATTACAAGAATGTCATTGACTCGACATAACCTTAGAACTTGTGATAATATTAACCATGTAACTTAATCCCATTGTCCATGTGTTTAGATTGAACACGAGTCATGGAATAGTCATACTCATATACTCAATCTCTATTTCTTAATCCCCAAGTAGAACTAGAACAAATGAATAAGCTCGATATCACATATCGACTCATTCGAGCACGGCCATGCATTTTAGTCTTACTTGATCAAGGGCCCAAACAGTTCTCCTGTTATATAGGAGGGACAAATCCTATCTTGATCAATCAACATTCCTCTACATAATTCGTAGTGTATCCAATAGTTGCCTTTATAGTTTGCCCTGTTACAGGTAACGTTTGACAATATCAAGATACATAACTCTTTATGTTGGGATCTTTGATGATCTCAAGTCGTAAGGATTACATACATTATTATCACTATGAGAATTGCTTATGACACTCATATAACTATCCATGTAGCATTCTCATGGTGGGTCTGTCCAGTACATTGTTCTCTAACATGTACCCATGTGTTGATTTGATATCTCATATCCATGAATTAATTCATCAATCAAAACATACTAGTCTCAATGCATTATCATTATCCTTATTCATGAAAATACTTGACTAGGGACAATCTTTAAGAACAATACAATATTATTCTAAGGGCATTAACTTATATATCAATTCATATTGCACAGATATTCGAATAAGATATAATAATGATTTGCCATTAATAAAATCATAATACATTGTATGTCATAAACAATCATCTAATGACTTGTCTTAGGACATATCCCAACAAATCTCCCACTTGCACTAAGATCAATCAGACATATACTTAATGCCTAGAGATCTAGTATGACGATCATGCTTCTGCTGTGACAGTGGCTTCGTCAATGGGTCAGATACATTATCATCTGTTAGTACTTTGCATATTTTAACATATCCTCTTTCAACGATTTCTCGAATGAAATGAAAAAGCCGAAGTATGTGCTTGGATCTTTGGTGAGATCTAGGTTCCTTAGCCAATGCGATGGCTCCATTGTTGTCACAATAGAGTTCTATCGGATTTAGTATGCTAGGCATCACCCCAAGTTCAGAAATGAACTTTTTGATCCAAACAGCTTCCTTTGCTGCATCTGAGGCAGCAATATACTCAGCTTCAGTTGTAGAATCGGCTACTGTCTCTTGCTTTGAACTCTTCCAGCTTACAGCACCTCCATTTAGGCAAAACACATATCCTGATTGAGATAGAAAATCATCTTTGTCGGTTTGGAAACTTCCATCAGTGTAACCTATTACATTGAGCTCTTCCTCACCTCCATAAATCAAGAATGTATCCTTAGTTCTTCTCAAGTACTTCAGGATATTCTTGACTGCAATCCAGTGACATTCACCTGGATCAACTTGATATCTGCTCGTCATGCTCAAAGCATACGAGACATCGGGACGAGTACATATCATGGCATACATGATAGATCCAATAGCTGACGCATATGGAATCTTACTCATGCGTTGTCTCTCATCTGGTGTTGAAGGACACTGATCCTTCGAGAGATGTATTCCATGCATCATAGGCATGAATCCTTTCTTAGATTCTTGCATGCTAAACCATTTTGCACTTTGTCTATGTATGTACTTTGACTTAGGCCAAGTAATCTTCTCGATCCATCTCTATAGATCTTGATTCCTAATACATAGGTGGCTTCACCCAAGTCTTTCATAGAAAAGCAATTCCCTAGCCAAATCTTTACAGATTGTAAGGCAGGGATATCATTCCCAATTAGAAGTATGTCATCTACATACAATATTGTAAGATAATTATGCTCTCACTGACCTTCTTCTAGACACAATGTTCATCTACGTTTTTGATGAAACCAAACTCTTTGACTGCATCATCAAAACGAAGATTCCAACTCCGAGAAGCTTGCTTCAATCCATAAATGGATCGTTGTAGCTTGCATATCTTTCCAGCATCCTTTGGATCGACAAAACCCTTGAGCTGTGTCATGTACACATCCTCAAGCAGATTTCCATTACGGAAAGCTGTTTTGACATCCATCTGCCAGATTTCATAATCATGAAATGCAGCTATTGCAAGTAAGATCCTAATGGATTTAACCATGGCAACTGGTGAAAAAGTTTCATCATAGTCAATACCATGAATTTGTTTGAAACATTTTGCTACCAGTCGACCTTTGAGGTTTGTACATTGCCATCCATGTCGGTCTTCTTCTTGAAAATCCATTTGCACCCTATGGGTCTCACCCTTCAGATGGGTCAACCAAAGTCCATACTTAGTTTGCATACATGGATTCCATCTCAGATTTCACGGCCTCTTGCCATTTTCTCAGAATCGGTGCCCATTATAGCTTCTTGATAAGATGACGGTTCATCCTCATCAATAAGTAGTAAGTCACATTGTTGAGTCACAAGAAATCCATATCTCTGTGGCTCCCGGTGTTCTCTTACAGACCTACGCTAGGCTTGTGTCTCTTGAGCAGGCACTTCATCCACAACAGCTTGTGGTGACTGCTCTGTTTCCATCTCAATCTCATGTTCAGTGTTTTCTTGTGGTTGAACTTCACTAAGTCCTATATGTCTCCCACTGGTTTTTCTAGAAATAAATTCTCTTTCAAGAAAGACACCAGTCCGAGCAACAACCACTTTGTTCTCGATGGGATAATAGAAATACTATCCTTTCGTTTCCTTAGGATACCCCACAAATAAACACTTATCAGATTTGGGTCCAAGTTTATTAGAGGCGTGACGTCTCAAGAAAGCCTCACAACCCCAAATCTTCATAAAAGACATACTATGACGTTTCCCAGTCCATATCTCATATGGTGTCTTTTCCACTGATTTAGATGGAACACGGTTCAGTATGAATATTGTTGTTTCTAAAGCATGTCCCCAAAAGGATATCAGAAGATCTGCATGACTCATCATTGATCGAACCATGTCCAACAAGGTTCGATTCCTCCTTTCGGATACACCATTTCATTGTGGAGTATACGGAGGAGTGAGTTGTGGGACTATCCCACACTCCTTTAGATAGTCATGAAACTCTTGGCTTAGGTATTCACCTCCTCGATCTGATCGAAGGATTTTGATACTATTACCAAGTTGGTTTTGTATTTCATTCTTGAAATCCTTGAACTTTTCAAATGTTTCATGTTTATGTTTCATTAGGTACACATGCCCATATCTACTGAAGCCATCAGTAAATGTAAAGAAGTATTGAAAACCACCTCTAGCATGTGTGCTTATTGGCCCATATACATCACTATGTATGAGACTCAATAAATATTTTGTCCTTTCAACATGTCCCTTGAAAGGAGCTTTAGTCATATTGCCCATTAAACAAGATTCACATGTTTCATATGATTCAAAATCAAATGAATCCAATACTCCATCCTTATGAAGTTTTGATATGCGATTCTCGTTTATATGGCCCAAGCGACAATGCCAGAGATAAGTTGGATTAGAATCATTATTCTTAATCCTTTTAGTATTTATGTTATAGACAGGCATAAGATTTAATACATAAAGACCATTAATCATTTGTGCACTAGCATATAACATATCATTTAAATAAATGGAGCAACAATTGTCCTTTAATAAATGAAAATCCAAACTTGTCCAAACAAGAAATAGAGATAATGTTTCTAGTAATTGAAGGCACATAAAAACAGTCTTTTAAATCTAAAGATAAACCGGAAGGCAAAGATAATGAATAATCTCCTATAGCTAATACATCAACTCTTGCTCCATTTCCTACTCGGAGATCTACTTCGCCTTTTGCCAATGTCCTACTCCTTTTAAGATCCTGCACATTAACACAAATGTGAGATCCACATCCAGTATCTAAACACATGATGAAGAAGTAGATAAATTGACTTTTATAACAAAAATACCTGAAGTGGAAGTCACACTTCCCTTCGTCTTCTTAAGATCCTCCAGATAAACTTTGCAATTTCTTTTCCAATGTCCGGTCTCACCGCAATGGAAACAGTTCCCCTCTTTTGCCACTCCTCCCTTTGGCTTAAGTGCAGCAGTATGCAGCTTAGATTTGACAAGGACTTTCTTGTTCTTCTTTAAGCCTTTTGCTTTAGCCCTTCCCTTGCTCTTATTCACAATAAGAACATTTGTATGTTTGGACTTCTTGCTGTTAGCTTCAAAAGTTCTCAGCATGCCAATCCTCTAGGACATATTGCTTCTTTTCTTGTTTGAGGACAATCCTCAAATTCCTATACCAGTCTAGGAAATTTGTCCCATTAAGTTTGTCCTTCTCAAGGACCGATCGTAACGATAGTGTGCTTGTAACGTTGTTGGTTGCCATGGATATCTACAATATATAAATATGCAAAATAAGTTTATGATTTTAATCATTTAATATGGTCTTATATTAAATGACACTCCCACTATTTTGTATAAAATTATCAACCCTCGAAAACGTTAATGGGCCAAGATCCATATTTCACTTAATCTTGAGTTAGCTTTGGCTAATCGCCCAAGACTCGGTTATTTAGGTAGACAACTCCTTGTCAATTACAATCACATGCAATTCTTGGATGATTGGACAAACAACGCTTTGTTCAAATTCATCTAATGAATTATTTTCCAACCCCATGCCTCTAGGTTTCCAATCCTATTGAGATAACACTAGTTAAGTCGAACCCAATTTAAAATAACACGGATATCACTTTTATCCTTTCGCGTCTTACTAAGATTGTCATGGTGCTTTGCTTTGGCAAACCCACACATGTTCAATCGAAGTCTTGACGAGTATTTTTGATTGGAAGGCATCTTAAAACTTAATATTATAAGAGGGATTTATTGATCTCATGATTTTATTAATACTGAAAATATGTATGGTACATATATGAGTATATACATATCTACATATATATATATATATATCAAGCATCAATATTAAGTAAAACAGTAAACATGCATCTCATACATCAACATAAAGTAAACGTGACATGGTTATAGCCCATACTAGCGATTTTCTCAAGCCAATGAGAAAATCCTAAAAGTCCACCTAAGGTTACTTCTCCAAGCACCTCTTTGACTCCCTTTTGTGAATGGCCTTCTCATCCCGGCACCATGGTCCGTCTTCGTTGATCTCCATCAATGAAATAAACTATACTATATAACATTTACAAGATATAGAGAATTCCTCGAGTCACATTCGAGGGGAACATAGGGGAGGGATAACATATAGAAAAATAGAGAAGGCACGACTCGTAGGCCGTATTAAATTACAAACATTCACAAAATCCTATCTAATAGGTCATAGGGCTATAACCATGCACCATGCTCAAACAATACATATAACATGCTATAACATTTAATTAATTAAATTCTAAATATTTTAAAATTTAATTCTAATTAAAACTGTAAAATAAAATTTTATGAAAATTATCGTACGCTCGGGACATCACATGCCACGAATACTTGGCGTGTCACAAGCCATGGACTATAAGGGCTCTAGGACCATTACCACACGGCTGGACCATGCATGAGCCTAGGGTTCGAAACCCTAGCCCAAGTCACGGTCCATAAGCTGTGTGTTCAAGCGGCGGCTGCTAGGGTTCGAAACCCTAGCCGTCTCATTCTTTCCATGCACGATTCATGACGGTGACGGCTCGTCCATCTCGAGCCAGGGGGTTCGAAAAAACCCTAGCTCTCATGTGGAGGTAGCCGCCAACCTTCAATTTTCGTGAACATGGATTGAACCTACATGCGCCGCATATGACTTTTATCGAGCCTAAAGGGTTCTAAACCCTAGCCATGTTTCGACACCTCCATGCACAACTATGAGGCACAACGGCTAGACCATCTCGAGCAAGAGTTCGAAAACCCTAGCCCTCATGTGGCAGCCGTGGGTCATTTGTGATGGTGGTGGCCGAACCATCAAGCTTCAAGGTTCAATTTTTCGCCTTCTTGTATCATATACAACAATTCACCAATTTATATCAAATACAATTATACGATGATTTCACAAACTCGATTTATTCCATATCATATATGAGTATACACTTTTAAAGCATGCAATATAAATCAAAATATGATTAAACGATTAACCACATAATTCCGATATGAGCTTTGTACACGGCTCTGATACCACTGTAAGGAATCCAACACACAAGTGCACAGCGGAAATAAAATTTTGGATTCCTAACCGAGGATCTATATAGCGTATTCATATCGAAATGATTAAAGAGTCTCACCCTTGTAGCGCGTTTGATGCAGAAACGATGCCAAGTCACGAGTCACGAGCAACACCTCCAAGATCTTGCCTCTACGGTATCCACACAATCAAATCGAACAAGGGACATTCAAGAACAATTTGCTAGACTTATTCTTGAACCAAAGTTGAACTCACGGTTCAAAATCGATCAACGGCGACCAATCAAAAGGAAACACCACACGGCGGCGGCGGCCGAAAGAGAGAGAGCTAGAGTAGCTTTTAGGTTTTATGAATTGTATATCAAACAATTAATTATAACCTTGTTTATATATTATAAGATTTAATTAAGGTTCAAGACTTTCTTAAAGTCTCATGGGCCCAAACCCATGATTTAATTAAATCCTTATAATCAAGTAATTAAGACTCTTCTTAATTATTTAATTCATCCAATGGATTTAATTCCCTTTATCGATTTAATCTTTTATGCGACCCGATAGGATCTTGTAATGTTGGCAGTAACATAAAATCTCATTTTATGTCACAAGCAATAAGCGGTATCTAGCAACACATTAAGGCTACCCAAATTACAAGAATGTCATTGACTCGACATAACCTTAGAATTTATGATAATATTATCCATGTAACTTAATCCCTTTGTCCATGTGTTTAGATTGAACACGAGTCATGGAATAGTCATACTCATATATTCAATCTCTATTTCTTGATCCCCAAGTAGAACTAGAATAAACGAATAAGCTCGATATCACATATCGACTCATTCGAGCACGATCATGCATTTTAGTCTTACTTGATCAAGGGCCCAAACACTTCTCCTGTTATATAGGAGGGACAAATCCTATCTTGATCAATCAACATTCCTCTACATAATTCGTAGTGTATCCAATAGTTGCCTTTATAGTTTGCCATGTTACAGGTAACGTTTGACAATATCAAGATACATAACTCCTTATGTTGGGATCTCTGATGATCTCAAGTCGTAAGGATTACATACATTATTATCACTATGAGAATTGCTTATGACACTCATATAACTATCCATGTAGCATTCTCATGGTGGGTCTGTCCAGTACATTGTTCTCTAACATGTACCCATGTGTTGATTTGATATCTCATATCCATGAATTAATTCATCAATCAAAACATACTAGTCTCAATGCATTATCATTATCCTTATTCATGATAATACTTGACTAGGGATAATCTTTAAGAACAATACAATATTATTCTAAGGACATTAACTTATATATCAATTCATATTGCACAGATATTCGAATAAGATATAATAATGATTTGCCATTAATAAAAACATAATAAATTGTATGTCATAAGCAATCATCTAATGACTTGTCTTAGGGCATATCCCAACAAATAGAATGAATTTTAAAATAAAACGTTTATTTTTATTGAGTTAATTTAAATGTTTATATCAGTCGTTTTATAAGGTAATAATATAAGTCTCCGGAAATAATATGAGTCATTCTTAATAAATTTATACTATTACCAAACATGTTGAAATATGTATGTACAATTTGGTTTAATTTTTCAAATTCATTATTTTATAACTTAAAATAAAACAAAAATTTAATACTTCATTTCATCTTCATTTTTCAGTTTCTAAGATATATTTTTCGGAGAATCCTTAATAGAAGAACAACCAAATATAAGATTCAAATTACGTTGTATCACTGGCTATGACATTTTGCAAAGCTGCAAATATTAGATTCTTCAATAAAATCTAATTTTAATGTTTTTTTAGAATGGTAAAACTTCAAACACCAAAGTTGTTAAGAACTTCATATTGTAAATCTGTAAATAATATAATAATGATATAAGTTTGTTAAATATGATGTATATTATGTATGTTTAACTTCATTTTATCAGTGTGCATGTATATATATATATTTATTTATTTTTAATAGGCGCATTAAGGCGCACCCACACTTAATTTTTTAAAAATTGACGCACATCCACATCCGCTCGCACATCGGACTTATGTGATCTAGCTTCTATCGAGTTTATCTGATGTTCTCACATCACGTTTAAATATGGCATCTAAAATATTTCAAAAATATTTTAAATTAATGATAAAATACATTCTTAAAAATAATATCCTTAAAAGTATCTTCAAATTTTTCATTCTATCGATAGTTCTTAGTAATTATTTGAACTATTATTCACAACTTTCATTCCAAACTCGAATTTATTCTTTAATTTAATCGATTACCATTTATATGATACCTAAATTGTAATTAAAAAATTTGGGAGTAAATCTAAAAATCTTATTTTCCTAATTTATTTTGGGAAAATAAAATATATTTCATTTTATTGGGATATATGAAAATTAAATAATTTTTTTAAAATGATAATTAAAATAAATGATAATATTTAATTAAACTTTTCTTGGATAGAAACGCTTTTTTATAAAATAAAAGTAAACATTGAGAAAAACTTTTATTGTTTTTTTTCAGAAATAGACTGATTTGAATATAAGTGGTGTTAGCATAAAATGTTTTAAAAAATTTGGGACTGTGTTTGCCAAATCAAATATAATAAATTTAGGATTTGTAGGGCAAATCGACCTTTTTATTTCGTAATATGTAATAGAATATGATATGCTATTATTGCCATTGAATTTATAATACCATGTTTAGATTTTCTTTTATTTAATATATATATATATATATATATATATATATATATATATATATATATTTGTGTGCTTGTACAATTGGATTTTTGTTAATGGTCTCGTAAATTTTTTTGTTAAATTTGTTTTTTGAGGCTAATTAAATTCTGAGGGGCATTACATTAATTGGATATTGTTAAGAGTGTAATTGTCAATATTATAAGGGGTATTATGGTAAATGAACTTGGTCTCAAGTTGGACGGACTATTTGTCGGTTTAAGGATGCTAGTCATTAGAGTAGTTATAGATATACAAACAATAATTATAACAATAAAATATATAAGTTATATCTATATATATACACACTAATACATATAATTGAATTCGCTACCTCAAATGTATTTGGATGGATGAATTTCATTTGAGTGAGGTGATTTGATTTGAGAATAAATTTAAAACATGTATTTAAAACGACAATTATATTAGATGCATTTCAAATCCTTCATAATTATTATTATATTTATATAAATTAATAAATATATTGATTTGAAATACATCTAATATAAGTCATCTAAATAATTAAATGAAATTTCGAATACAAATGCACCTAAGTGAAATCTCATAAATGTTGTGAATGAAATAATAAATTAAAAAATATTCGGAGAATTTCTTTTTTTTAAAAGGAATTTTCAGTATTTAAATTAGCAATTACGTGAATTTTGTTTCCAACATGCATAATTCAACGTCTTGCCCTTTCTCTCTCCACACTTACCCTCTACTGCGATCCATTAATATCAATAAAAATTCTAAACCCCTTCTCCCCAAAGTGCAAAGGCCCGGCTTTTTTGAAGCGCAAAATTTAGGTACTCAATTCTGTTTTCCAGTTGTTTAGCTTGAAATTTTGGCGGATTTATTGATGTTTTCTATATGGATCTTTGAACCCAATTTTATATTTCATTCTTTTTTTTTCCTCTTTATTGTTTTATCAGATCGAAGTGTGGCTGAAAACTGATCTATTCATTCCGCAACGGACCTGAATTTGGGCCGCCATCACAGGTTTTCTATTTCGTTAATGATTCATTTGCTGTTTTATGTGGAATTGTTAAATGATTGCTTCTCGATTCCTTTATTCATTCATTTGTTTGTTTGTTTTTGTGTTTGTAGATTGAATTGAATTGAATTGTTGTATTACCTCCAGTGGTTTTGCTTCAGATCCAGGCGTTTTTTTAGAATTATCATAGCTTCCTGATCAAGTCTGAATGGCAACTCCAGGGGGGCCTAGGCAGGGGAATTTCCCTCCAAATTATAACCCTAATGTACTCTCTAATAACATGGAAAATTTACAGATTAATCAATCCAATCAACAGCAATCGGGTAATCTTGGTGGTAGTGCCTATGGACCTCCATATGCTACACCTTTTGGCCAACAACCCCCACGATTTACTGGAAGCAGGCCAGGCCCTCCCTCACCCAGTGTTTTCTCAAGTGGCCAAGCTCCTCAAACTACATTCCCTCCATCCCTGGTGTCTACTAGACCTACTGGACCACCAGCTGTACCACAGCCTGCTTCATTTGCATCAAGACCTCCCCCACCTGGGGCATTACCATCATCAATTGGTGGGCCTGCTATGTCTGCACCTTCATGGAATTGTCCCTCGCCCAGGACCTTTCCCTTCTTCCCCCTTAACTTCACGCTCTTCTCTCCCACCCCAAATGGTCGCTTCTGGCCCAACCAGTAATGGATCACCTGCATTTACACCAGGGCTGAGTCAAGGTGGACCTCAGCTCCCTCCTGCCATGGGTAGTATGCCGAGGCCGTTAGTTGGACCTCCACACCCACCTACAATGCTGTCGTCCGGGGCATCTTCTCAGACTCTTCAAATGCGTCCCAGATTTAGTGCACCACCTTCTGGTGCATCATCTGCCATCGGGCAACCAGCACCACCTTTTTCATCTCCACCACAAAGCATGATTCCTCCTCCAGGTTCTTTGCCATTTTCAGCCCCTCAAGGAATGCTTCAATCTACAGGTTCTCCTTATGGAATGCAGACGTGGCCACCACAACCACAGCAGGTCAGTTTTGATTAAGTAGTTCTCTAGTTGTGCTGCTACTTGCGAACTTGTTCACTTGTCGTGTTTCTTATTTTGCTCTAATGCCAGCTTTAAGATTTATGTGGTAGTTAATGAACGTAAACTCTTATTGATGATGAAATAGGTATCAATAGAACTTATATAATTCCAATGATAGAAAACATGGGCTTTAGATGTACAACAAATCCAATATCTTGCTTATCTGTTTCATTATTTATGATTTGAAAAACTAGGAGGTTATATATTTGTGTATTTTTATGCAACCTCCTTTACCTACTTCATGTCTAGACATATATGGGCTATCCGGTGTGAACAGATGAGTTTGTTTAGCCAGTATAATTTGGTGTTGGATTGATGATGGATAACAATCAGGGGACATAATCAAAATGGAAGAGAACCAAATAAATATACTTGAAACTGGAAGTAAAAAATCTGAGGAGGCAGTAAACCTTTGCCGCCTAAGGGAGAAAAAGGAGTAAATAAAAAAGAAGGGAATATAACTTTGGGTGCATTTGAATTTTATTCGAGACTATTTTGGCAAATCTCTACATCATGCCTTTGGGATAGCACATGCCAAAGATAGGGAGTTCCAATTCAAAATTAAAATTAATGAGCCTCTTAAAAGATTTCTCATTCTTTGTTCTTCAATCACTCTAGTAAGGCAAGGCTTAAAGGGAAATTTTAGAAAATACAGTAGACCTACTATGTTATATGGACATGAATGTTGGGCTATGAACCGAATGCACGAGCAAAAGATGATAACCACCGAGATGATGATGTTGAGGTGGATGTGTGGGTATATGAGGATGTACATGATAAGAAATGAAAATATTAGAGAGAAAGTTGGTTGCGCCTATTGGAGAAACTTAGAGAGACACGATTAAGATGTGACACGATTAAGATGGTATTGCCCCAGTTAGGCAATGTGAGACCATGACAAATACACACATTGACCAAGGAAGAAGAAGATTAAATAAGACTTGGTTGACAACAATAAAAAAGGATAAAATTCATTTAAATATAGATGATGATATAGTAGGTGACATAGCACAATGACGTAGGAGGATCCATATAGCCAATCTCACTAAGTCCATATAGCCAAACTCACTTAGTGAGATAAAAGCTTGATTGTTGTTGTTGTATTCTTCCATCACTCAACAAAGATGTGGATAACAAAGAATCCAAAAGATATGTTTTATGGTGTGTTGGAGCAATCAACTAGTTTGAGGCATAGTGAAGAATCCTGGTGATTTTTGTTAAACAATTGAACAGTTCTGTCTGTAACCAGTTAGACCAGTATCTTTATGAGTACTACTATGTGAAGCACTATACAGCACAGTTGAGAACTAACCAGTGACCACCTCAATTTCGTGATTTCAACGTTTGTAGTTTTATTATTGAATGGGAAATGAAATGAAAAGCTGTACTATGGTTAGATCATGTACTAGTAGGAAATTATATGCATTCATACCATGCTCTTGCAATTCATGTTGCGTATCATTATCCAATTGTTATCAGATTGTTTGAACTTTTTTTGGGAAAATTTAACTTTTTTCTTTTGTTCATGGAGATCATCCAAGTTGACCATAATGGCACCTCTTCATTTCATAAAGCATTAGGCTGGATGGTGGGAATGAATACTAGTTCAACAAAGCATTTCTCCATGTCTTTCGGCTGTTTAGTGATGATGCAACTTTATAAATTCCCTTAGTTTGACAAATGCTCCACGCCAACAGATTGTTTTAAGTTACATTCTGAATTTTGTGTTGATGTGTAGGTGGCTCCACCTCCTCCAGTTTCTGGTCACGTGCAACAACAGAGGATGTTTGGAATGCCACCAGGCCCACCACCACTTCCAAATCAATCTATGGCCCTGAGTCAAACAGGGCAGTCAAAAATTGATCCCAACCAAATTCCCCGGCTTACTCCAAGTTCTGCTATAATTCTGCATGAGACCCGTCAGGGTAATCAGGCAAACCCTCCTCCGGTAATAAGCCATGTTCCAGCAAATAGAAGAACTAATTTATTTGTGTGGTTTAATGTTCATTCGTTTTTCCTATTGAATCTTTCATGGTTTGCTAGCTTGCAAGTTGAAATGATCTGCTCTAACCATAAATGATGTCGAAAGTTTACTTTTTCCACCTGATTCTTTGTTTTGTTTCTTTGTCAAGCCTGCAACAAGTGATTATATAGTCAAAGACACTGGGAACTGCAGTCCACGCTACATGAGGTGTACGATAAATCAGGTTAAAAACCTAGTTTTTTTTAAAAAAAATAAGGCTTTAGCTGCTAGTGCCTACTTTTTATTATTATTGTTATTTACCTCTTTATTGCTTTGTTATGAGGCATTTAGTTGTGACTTTTTCCATAACCATATAATTTTGACTAACTGAAGGCATTGTTTTATTTTATTAGATTCCATGCACTGTAGACCTTTTGTCGACTTCTGCAATGCAGTTGGCTCTATTGGTCCAGCCTTTAGCTCTTCCACATCCATCTGAGGAGGCCATCCAAGTAATGTGAAACATTATGGTTTTTTGTTGTTTTGTTTCATTCTGTCTGTTGTCAAAATATGAATGTACCCAAGTTGTAGAGGATTTTACCAAAAAAGTTATTGTAGTGATTCTAGATGACTGAGCTAATTTGGTCATATATAGGAGTGAACGAAGCTTCTACATGTTCTTCACAAAATTGTTTCAAAAGTTTTCTGTATGAGCCAATTAATTTTGATGTTTTTTTTGAAAAAAAAGAAATTGCTATAAGAATCAGGTTTCCAGCCTTCTTAGATGGCCCTAAAAATGGGTTGGCTTGTTTTTGCTGGGCCTTTCTGTTCAACCTGAAATTTGAGAAGCATAATTATCATAGTTCTGGTCTAGTATGCTCTTAAGAATGAACTTTTTCTGCTTGGTGGGTTATACTGCCTGCTTGAACTCAACAACTATTGGAATAAACAGGGATCTCGCACTATCTCCACAGTTGATTGCCCTAGTTTAATTGATGGAAGGTTTTAAACCGTGAGTTTGAAATAATGTTTTTATGTATTTTACAATTTGGCCTAAGAGTTTCTGTCCACTGTGCGACATCAAGTACTATAAGTCAGATACTTTTGCGAAGTAAAACGTTTGTTTAGGTATCGGAACATTTTGTTGGACTTCTCAAAAGGTAATGATAACACTCACCTGGGATCTGAGAGCTGGTGTTATTTGGTTTACTCATTAGCTTTCTTGCAGTCACTAAAACTAGGGTTGCTAGTTTGTTTGACATCAAGCGTGTGTCTAACTGTGAGATATCCATACTCCTACACTTGATATTCCCTATACAGTGTTGGTTCCACGGGTTTGACTCTCTTTGAGATAATAGCATGAACTAGTTAGTGTTTTTGTATGTCTTATAACACATTTTCAGCAGGTTGTTGATTTTGGGGAAAATGGTCCAGTTCGATGTTCTCGTTGCAAAGGTTACATTAATCCTTTCATGAAGTTCATCGATCAAGGCAGACATTTCATTTGCAACTTCTGTGGTAAGAAAATCTTTTTCCTGTAATCTAATCGTTTTTGCTAGTGTGTTCTCATTTTACTGGGAAGGTATATATATTACTTCATTCAGTCAATGACTGTGTCAAGCCTTCGTTAGTTTTGGCAGGACACTGATGCATCCAGCTTTGCAAAATCCAAATCCACTGTTCCTTAAAAATTGTAGTCTAGCTTGTCACTTCTTCATATGGCATTGCATGAAGTTTTTATTGCAGTTAATTTCATTTATGCCCTATGTGTATGCCCGGCATTGCTACATTGCAGCTGGTGGCCCACAAAAACATCTGATGCTGTGTTATTTTTGGCTTGCACCTTTTAAATTTTTTATTGCAGGTTTCTCGGATGAAACTCCACGTGACTATCACTGCAACTTAGGTCCTGATGGGAGGCGCAGAGATGCGGATGAAAGGCCCGAGCTATGCAGAGGGACTGTTGATTTTGTTGCTTCTAAAGAATACATGGTTAGTAATGAAGATGAACTAGATTTGTATCAGACTGGGGATTTGATAGGGATGAAAGCTATTGATGCTAGAATATTAAGGGTAGAACTTTTAATTCAAGTCGAGTCACAAATGAAAGAACATTGATGATACCCTTGAGGCCTTGACATTTTGGAAATGAGGATCTGTGTAGCTGATATGGATTAGATCGGACAGTTGAGTTGAAATGAGGCTTGTATTAGGTTCAAAGCTGATATCAATATTCCCGGTAGAAAGCCACTTTTAGTAAAATTTCAGCCAAGGTTGCGAAAATAATCATGTCTAAACATTTTAGTATCTGAAATTTTGACATTATAAAGAACACATTGCTCTCAATAAATAATCTCGCAGAAGTGTGCATAAAAGTCCTTTGTCTTTCGGAAGGACTTAAAGTTTTCATCAACAGTCATTCAAAAAATTATCTGATCTAGAAAGGGTTTCTGAGTTTGACTTATTGGCTCGTGGTGGTGTTGTCAAACAAGCTGCCTGTTCCTGTGACCCTCATGTTTGTGCACATGATATTTCAGGTACGAGATCCTATGCCTGCTGTATTTTTCTTTTTAATTGATGTTTCCATGAATGCCATACAAACTGGTGCAACTGCGGCCGCTTGCAGTGCTATCAACCAAGTTATAGCTGATCTTCCGGTGAGTTCATGCTTTGTCTCTTTCTGCATTAAAACTTTATTTGAGCACTGTACATCAAGATACAGACTAAATTGGCTTATTATTATTTTCATTGAAGCTCATTTTTGAGTATTTACTTGGAACTGACATTTTGAATACTGTGCATATGAACACAAATGGAATGGGTTTTGTTGTTTTTTGACATGGCTGCGCAAGAGAGAAAGCTCTGGTAGTTTGCTGATGATTATCTTTTCTTTTCAGGAGGGTCCTCGAACAATGGTGGGCATCGCTACATTTGACTCGACCATCCACTTTTACAACCTAAAACGTGCTTTGCAGCAGGTTGGCACAGAGCTATCATCGTTCTTTTTTAGATTTATAATGTTTGTCTTGCCCGTAATGCATTATCTGCACTTTTACTTTGTTCATAGAAATACATAGTTATCAATCTCTGTCATTTCTTTAATTGCTTTTGGTACCAATGCCCCTAGCCTTATTATGTTAATCACCTTATCCCTTGGGAGGGATAATGGTTTTATTAGTGGTGGCATTAGAAGTTGCTGCAGCGAGAAAATTGTGATATTTTTCTTGTGTTTGATTGCAGCCATTAATGCTTGTAGTCCCTGATGTGCAAGATGTCTATACTCCTCTCCATAGCGATGTTATTGTTCAACTTTCCGAGGTTTGTTATCATTTTTATTTCAATTATAGGTTTTCATATGTGCAAAATTTTGACTCGGTTTTATCACTTGTCATTATTTGAGTTCCTTTTTCCTGTCTGTCTTTGTTCTTCACCCTTCTCAACCTGCTTTGTATTGCCCTTGTGAATGTTAATGGATATGGGGGTCATGTCCACGGTACTAATGCTTTTGCTTTTGTTAAAAAGCTTCGAAATGATTTATATAATGTTGGTGACTGCAGTGTCGTCAACATTTAGAGATATTGCTGGACAGCATTCCTACAATGTTTCTGAAAAATAGAACTGCCGATTCAGCTTTTGGTGCTGCAGTAAAGGCAAGGGCCCTTGCATTCTTAAATATGTTTATATCTTGTTAACAGTTCCTTGCCAAATCATTCAGTTGCTGAATATAATTTTATTGGGGACTTATTAAAGTGCATCGTATTCACAAACTTATTGTAATTGAGCATACATCCCTTTTTTATTTTCATTAGCCAATAGAATTGTTGGGATGAGTTTTAAAAAAACAGCAGGTTATGGAACATTGGGACTAACTTCTTACTAAGCATCTGTCTCATGGGAAAGCCACTAGAAAAGCATTGTGATGGACATTTATTGATTGATAATTGACCTGAGTATGTAATATTTATACGTTACATTCTTTTTCTCGCTTCAGGCTGCCTTTCTGGCGATGAAGAGCACTGGCGGCAAACTTCTTGTATTCCAATCAGGCAAGCTACAAATATGTTGTAACAAATCATATGCATATATACACAAGCAATCACCTCCTTTAAGCCAAACGCCATCTGCATAAAATATCCTTTTTTTCATGTATTAATCATTGTCTAGCAATGACAACAATTTGTCTTCTCTATGTATTTTTACTTGGTAACTTTTTTTCAAATATAGTCCTCGAATAAATTAGGCTGTTTTTGTGTGCTGCGTGTTTGTTATGTGCGACTCTTCTTTGATGGAATAATTCACGCTCGAACCTATTTCATGATTTTGATGCTTAGTATTGCCGTCAACTGGCATTGGATCCCTTTCAAATAGAGAAGCTGAAGGCAGAACTAATGTATCAGCAGGAGAAAAGGTAATGATATTGTGTGTTAGCACAAGAGTAGATGATTTTGTTCATTCATTATACGGCATTAGATAATAAGTTTTTTTGTAGTTAGATGTAACTGAATTCAGTTTCTTTGTCAACGTATCTTTTAGTTGGGAATCTGTGATCTAGATTGGAGGTCTCTGGTGTATAACCTATACAATTATGTGATTCTTCAAGCTTTATGTGGTCTGTTGTCTGACTTATCTGTCAGTTGGGTTGACTCTATCTTTCACGGGGAATGAAAAACTCATAGTTTGGTACATCTAGATATCATTTATTCTATTAATTTCGATGGTGATTGTTTTCAGGAGGCTCACAAATTACTCCAACCGTTGGACAAAAGTTTGAAAACTATGGCAATTGAATTTGCAGAGTACCAGGTGACATTTGAATATTTTATTCCAGCAATCCACGATCTTTTCTTAATCTAACCACTTGCATTGTTTAGATTTGGTTCAGTTTAATGTCTGTTATTATTATTTATAGTTTCTGAACACTTTCAGGTCTCTGTTGACTTGTTCATTACAACACAAGCATATGTAGATATCACTTCTCTTTCTGTTATTCCAAGAACTACAGGAGGACAGGTAATTGAATGATTATCTTGTTTCTTATTCCATATGATGATACGAGCGACCAATCCTGCATTTGCACCATCAGTATTATATATGCTCATGAATTTTTGTTATACTCTATAACTATATAATTTATTACATGCCTGAGTTGCAAAATTAGGTCCATTTCTTTAAATTTCAGATGTTATTTTGAGCTGTAAATTGTCTCCAGGTGTACTATTATTATCCTTTCTCAGCTCTTTCTGATCCTGCTAAGCTTTACAATGATCTTCGATGGAATGTCACGAGGCCCCAAGGCCTGGAGGCTGTGATGCGTGTTAGATGCAGCCAGGTGAGTTTCTATTAGTTTGGAGTTTCTTCGAATTCTCATATATGGAAAGATCGAAATTATTATTGAGTAGCTAAACGATGGATGACTGACAAGGAAAAATAATAATTTGTGTGTAGGGTATTCAAGTTCAAGAATATTCTGGTAATTTCTGTAAGCGCATACCAACAGATGTTGATCAACCTGCTGTATGTCTCCCTTTTTCTCTTTCATAGTTTATTCTGAGTTTTGATCCTGGTGTTGATTAACATGTATCAAGATGTTAGAAATAGAGCTTCTTTTTGGCATTAGCCCCCAAGTGTTTGATGTATTCATTGTCTATCCAACTGATCATTGTACATGTTATGTTAACAGGGCATGATCCCCTTTCCTGTTTCTATTTTTGTGTGCCATTCATTCTGCATCCTTCCAAGTCTACAACTGGAGTGTTCCCCAAGTTTTACCACTAAGCACCAAGCAACATTAATTGGAAAAATTCACATATTCCAGCCATGCATAAGCAGCTTTACTCTCTTTTAGATATTTTCTGCTCCTATAGTCACTTTGAAGACATGTTGTCTCGAGTGTAGGCTTAACATCTGTGACAGCATACCCATACAAATAAGATCTGCTTAAATAATTTAAATGTGGACCTGTTCGTGTGAGAAATTGATCCGATAAATGCGACAAGTAGGGCTCATTGTTCTCATTATTAAAGAAAGAAAGAAATAATCAAAATGTGACAAGGGATTGTCTGTTCCTTTTTTAGCATGGAAACAAGAGTTATTTTGCAACTGCTGAAAACCAGTTTGGCAAGGCTTATTGGCTCCAATCATCCTTTGATTTCAACTTTAGAATCGCCTATGTTGGTCCATGACAAACTCTGTTTCATTCAATTTTTTGCAGATTGACTGTGACAAAGCAATAATGGTGACCCTAAAACATGATGACAAATTACAGGAAGGCTCAGAGTGTGCCTTTCAGGTATAACTTTACTTCTCTGCAATAATTCCTTCTACCTGGAGAGTTCAAGTTGTTTTCCCGATTTTCTTGGAACTGTTTTTTTATTTGCCGGATAACAAAGATTTCTTATATTGAGTTTTATTCTCCCTTTTGCTTTGTTGGAACAATCATTGATCATCTATTCACTTTACATGTTTGCGATGGTCAGTGTGCTCTTCTTTACACCACAGTATATGGCCAAAGAAGGATCCGAGTTTCAACCTTGTCTTTGCCTTGCACCAGTATTCTGAGTAATCTGTTCCGTTCTGCTGACTTGGACGCCCAATTTACCTGTATATTGAAGCAAGGTGATTTTCCAGTATGATTTTTTTAAAACCTTGCCTTCTTTAATTGCCTTCATTTTCTTGAGAATAATGAACATTGCAGGTACTGTATCTCTGTTACATGTTTGAATCTGAAACAATAATGATCTGGAATGACTTTCTTATTTCGAATTATCCCTCTTGAAGTGATGATAGGCCCCGCTAGTTCCTTTACTCCTCCTGGTCCTTCTCATTTTTTTTGATGCATTCCATCCAATTACTTCTGTTTGCTGTTCTTTATATTGAAGATTACAACATACTGACTCTGCTACTCTAATTTTCTAATCTGGCAGCGGCTAATGAAATTCCTTCAGCTCCTATAGCACAAGTCAGAGATCAAGCGACAAATGTTTGTGTCAATATTTTGCACTCGTATCGCAAGTTCTGTGCTACAGTGTCTTCTGCTGGACAACTTATTTTACCTGAAGCACTTAAACTGTTGCCTCTCTACACTCTTGGTATGTTTCATGTTACCCAGGATATATAATAATGCGAAGGTTCCTAATTTTCTTGATGGATTACGAATGTGAAGCTGTTTGGCGAATGTTTTTTCAATTATGCTTCAACGTAATCGCATTTTTGTTTAAGATTAAAATTATTGCTGTACTGGATCTCATTAGCTCGAGCTTGTGGGACAAACGGTTTTAACACATGTTAGGATTTTGGAATTGGGGTACATGTATGGTGATTATCAAAACCAAAGCAGTACAATAGACTTTGGTTGATAAACGGACTTTTCAAGTGGTGGGAGAAAAACATATTTGACATCCCTCGTTGGGTGAGTAAATAAATGTAAGCCAAAAAAGTAAAATGTGCTGAACATAAATAACATACAGATATATATAGTTGGTTAGAGATTAATATTTCTTCTACTGCTCTTTTCTCCTACTCATGGAAAAAAATAACCCACTTGAATAGTTTAGTACACGTCAGTTAAGCATTGAATAGCTTTACAATGTCAGTTAAGCACCTAAGCGCTGAATAGTTCTTCCCTTAGTTACACTCACTTTACATGTTGTTTACCACCTATATGCCAAGACCTTGCTCAACTATTTTGATAAGATCATCGTTTTAATACGTGAGTGATCCTCTTCAAAGCGAATTGATTCATAAACCGACTTTGAAGTGGAGGGATATTAACTTCTTAAGCGCATCTAAATCCTGTTGCAACTCTCATTGTGGGTTGTATCGATCTTCTCATAAATGCTTCAACCCTATCTAGTTTGCACTTAGCACTCTTGGCTTGGTCTGTCTCTGTTCTGGCTTGTTCTCAAATGATGTGTATATATAGTTTTACGGAGAACCAGTTAGAAATAAATAAAGAAAACCAGCTGTTATAAAACTCTTCCAGATATTTTATTGTGTCAGATCTATTGTGCTGGATTTATCTCAATTGGTCGACAGAGAAGTAACCTTATAATGTATTTGATCTATATTTTGTTGTTTGATTTCCTTTATTGGATTCCTTTATCATACAATATGCAGCATGATTTGATTTTATATGTATTTGCTTCCCGTCCTTCTCAGCTTTAGTGAAAAGCAGTGGATTACGCTCGGATGGAAGAATTGATGATAGGTCCTTTTGGATTAACTATGTTTCCGCTTTACCTACTCCTTTGGTGATCCCGTTGGTTTACCCTAGAATGATAGCCATTCATGAACTTGATGAGAAAGTAAGAAGTTCAAATTCTGTCATTATTGGTTATTACATATGCCCTTGCTCTAATTTTGACGCCAAATTGTCAGGAGTCAGATGATTCTGTTATTCCTACTCCTATTCCACTTTCTAGTGAACACATTTCTGACGAGGGAGTATATCTTCTTGAAAATGGTGAAGAGTGTTTAATTTATGCTGGTGACTCAGTTCAGCCAAATATTTTACAAAAGTTGTTCGGCATTTTGTCAGTTGAAGAAATTTCCAATCAGGTATTTTTTTTTACACGTGATGCCTGGAAAAGTTCTCACAACGTGCATAACATTGCTAAAACTGTTAAAATTGTCGTTGCAATTTGGAAACATGCATGTTACTAGCTTTGCCTACCAAATTTTCTGGTATCGAGATTTCCACATTTCAAAGATAAGGTGATGGTAATATCCCAAATACAAGTCTTTGTTTCCTTCAACTTGTGTGGAATTATTTGCTCATCGGTGCTTACTAAACCCACATTTTCTACTATCCGTCATGTTTCCAACCTATTTCAAATGCTGAGGACCATTTACCATAAGTATACGTCAATACCATTACATGCATCGTTTCACTGTTTTCCCCAACAAATTAGCAAGTCACGCCCATGCCCTTTCCCTTCCAGTTTGTACTGCAGCAGCATGACAATCTGTTGTCAAAGAAGGTGAATGCCATAATAAATGAAATAAGGCGTCAGCGGTGCTCCTATCTGCGGTAAGAGTAATGAATCGAGTAATTTAATTTTTGTGACACGTCATAATATTCTATTCCACCTTACTTTCTTTTTCTTTTTCTTTTTCTTGTTCCTACAGCTTGAGATTTTGCAGAAAGAGTGATCCATCAGGTTAGTGATTGAAAGATAATTAACCGCCATTAATGGTTAAAGTTTTTCAGTTGTACAACAAAACCTCTAAATAAAACTTAAAAATAAAGAGAGGATACAAATGAAGTAAAATGAAGTTTACTTGATGATGAAAGTGCAAAATGTGATATTTGTTTACTGTGGGAGAGTTTATATGGTTTGATATCAGAAGATATGGCTTTTCACTACTTATTTGAAGAACTAGAGCAAAATCGGGTATTGGATATGGGATTTTGATCCACATCAGGCTTAACATGATGTTGCTAGTTAATCTCAGTCCCTGATTCTTTTTCAACACTTGCTTATTTTCAGTTTTGGATGGTTATATCAATGTCTCTGTCCATAATCCTTCTTCAAAGACTCGGCTTTTTCTCTCTTTACAGGAGCAACCTTCTTATCCTACATGGTAGAAGACAAGACACCGAGCGTCCCATCTTACGTTGAGTACCTAATACACATTCATCGACAGATTCAAAGTAAAATGGCTTGAGAATTGCCATTCACAAAAGTTTTGAGAATTAGAGGAAGAAACACATTAGCTGAAGTTGGCAGATTGTGGATTTGTGCTTTAAGAATTGTTATATTTATTTTTGCATTAATATTCAATAGGTTCATAATTTTGTTCTTATATAGATGTGAATGAGTGAGTGATGATAAGATACAATTTGAGTGATGATATCATGTGTTGTACTTTTTAATTCCTATGTATTTTATTTCAAATCCATTCCTCTATTTTTTTTTTATTTCGTTGATTGGTCCTTTTCACTATTTTTTTATAAATTTTTGTTAGTGTTTTACTAAAATAACTTTGTATTAAATTATTTATTCTCTACCTTATAAAATCCTTATTTTCAATATTTGATTACATGTTCGTCACACTATTATCGTTAGAATGAACTATTATCTTTTCTAAAGATGCGTTTCTCATAAACTATTAATGACAAAACATCTTGAAATTTTAAAATAAAAAAAAAAACGTTTTCAAGTTTTGCATAAAAAAGCAATATAAAATAAGTAGTTCATCTAATCTAATAAATAAATGTTTTTAAAGCAACATTTTATTTTTCCGTATAGATTTTTATAAGTGGTTTATAAGAATTTATATCAATGATTTGCCACAATAAGGCGCCATGAAATCAATAATTCCATTTCATAAATAAAAAAATCAATAATTCAATCAATTTATACGATGTTCTACTCTCATAAAATTGTAGCATTGAAATTACAATATTATTATTTATTGACAAAGCTATTCAATTTCATAATGAAAATTTTTTAAATGGTTTTGGCTTTTGTATGGACATTATCTTATCTTTTGTGGGGATATCATTTTGAAGTTATGATTTGCTCAAAATTTGTAATTAAGATTTATCAAACCGACAATGGTAGAACTATTATGATCATAAAGTTCTTAATTACAAAACTTAGCGTGCGAAAATATGATGATTTAAAGTCAGGATTCTCTTTTTCTTCCTAAGTATTATTGTAGTAATTGATTTGAACAACTCTCATAGTTAACTTGTAGGATTTTTTTAAAAAAAAATTCAAAAAAAAAAATTATTTTCAAAAATACTTCGAATATCAGAATGTTGCAAAAAAATTCCAATGTATGTAGTGGCTTAAACTTCGTGAGGGGCCGCTGTACATGAAGTGACCGGTAGGCCCTGCCTTTAGAGTGGCCGCCTGCAACGTAGGAGACCACTCGTTGTTTAGGGCCGCTCCACCTGAGCGGGCACTACCTGTTATATATTGTACATGGCTCTTTTTATGTAAATCAGCCCCTATTAACTCAAGAAGATCGAAATTTAATTTGGAAGCAGATAAGAGGGCAAACCATTTTGCCAAATTTCATTATTGTTTGTAGTAATTATAGAATTAACATCAATGGCCTCTGTGTTGCACATAGATAAAATAAAAATATGATCAACCTGTATATTGAAATCATCATAAATTTTTACATACTTTAGGTTTACCTTGTCATTACTCATCTGGTCAATAGAATGTCGTATAATTCTGACCGAATGTGTTGCTATATGGGTGTGACTAAACATTGTGTTTCACTTATTATAAAATTGTTATATATTGCAATGTTTTATCATTTTAATATTATTATTCAATAAAAAATTATTATTACTGTGCACCACAGGGAGCAACAGAGACATTCTCATGGACAACCAGAGTTTCTAATTGTGGTCAGGGTTAAGATATTTTATCCTGCTCTATGCCCAAAGCTGTCAATAAACATAAAATATTTTAAATTTATGAGGCATGATATTAGTAAAAAAAATATTACATATAGCTGCTAAATATGCAAAGGCTCTGCCTGCGATAGTACATTTTCCTATAGTTTATGTACTGCATAATTCACGGTGTAAATATGTTAACACTGCACTTCCTCAACCATATCACCTCTTCCAAATCTTAGCCGCAAATATATGAGCTTTACATAGCTACTATCATAATTGCGAAGCAAAATTCCCCAAATAATTATCTACGCTATACAACGAGTGTCCTTGATTACATCCACCTCTGAGCTCATATCATTGCTGCGATTGGTTCGGTAGTGATTGTCTAGAGCGGTCATCCTTAGGTGACTGCCTTTAAATTTTGGCTCAAATCTAATTAAGCGAAGACATACAACTTGCTATTCTTCCACACTTTGGGTTTCATCTACTCCAGTTATTGGGTGACCATCAACTTTCATACCCCAAATAATATAGATATCTTATAAGGTGATGGTAGCCTCACCACCAGATCTAAAGTGAAATGTATGTGTCTCACGTCGCCATTGCTCATAATTACAATAGCCAGATTGTAAAACACCGTAAAACCCCATAACAGTGATATGTCTCAAAACACGATTGTATAAGGTTCTGGTTGTATAACCCTCGGATAATGTTATATATAAGGTTAACTTGTTGTATATCATCAATATTATCGGCACAAATATGCGTAGATTGTAAATATAATACACTTGAATCTTCGGACCTCAATTTGATATTATCCTAAAATTAATAAAAAAATAATAATTCACATATCAACTGTGATGTCCGGATAAATTAATAATCATTCATTGGATTTAATTATGGTGTTTATATGATATGTCGGGATTTAATTTTTGAGTATCGGATTTTTGGAACGAAGTTGGAATGAATAATTCTGGGTTGAACTTGTATTGTAAATTAAATTTAAGAGGGGTTGACTAACAATTATAAATTGGTAAATTTAATTTGGGAAATAATTATTTTGTTGGAGATGATAATTAGATGGTGTTTATTTAATCTAGGTTAGATTAAAAGACACACATACCCCACTTTTTACACAAAAACAATCGGTACCCTCTCCTTCCCCTTCCTCCAACCCGCCGCCCCCCTCACTTCCTCTCCCCATTCTTCACGCCATCCACATTCTCACGCAGCAGCAAAGGATTTTGGCCCATTTTTCGTTCAAGATTCTTGTGGGTAAGATGCTACTTGATACCTTGTTCATTTACCCCTCACTTTGCTCGATTTTTTCTGCTGTTAATGGTTCGAAATTGGGCTGTGGTGTAACTCGATTTTGTTACTGGTTATGGCTCGAAATATGCAGCCTTTTTGGTTCGATTTTCCTGCTGTATATGGCTCGATTCTTTGCTGGTTAATGGTTCGAAATTTGCTGTCTTTTGGCTCGATTTTCTTGCTCGATTCCTTTGCTGTAATGGTTCGAAATTGCTGATTATTGAGGTTCAAATCTAGGCTGATTTTGGGTCGAAGTTTATTCTGTTTTGAGGCTGAAATCTTGCTGCTATGTTGAACCTTAATTTTTGCTATTTGACTTTGAAACTACCAATTGCTAGTTGGCTTGACTCCTTGCTGATTTTGCTTCGAAAATCATGCTGCTTTGGTTCGAAAATAGGTCTTGGGTAAGGGAAAAGTTTGGTCTTGCTTTTGGGCTGATTTATTATCGATGGAGTTGTTCTTTTTATTGATTATTGTTTTGAAAAGATTGTTATGAAGTGTTTTGAGTTTAAGGGATGACATGGCCAAAGTATAGGTGTGCTTTGAGCTTAAAAGTTATGCTTATATGGTGTTTGATACTATGCTTCAATCATGTTAGAGAATTGGTTAAAAACCCTTACTACTTGTGTGGTGAAAATCTACTTTTATGACTTTTAGCATCGTAACATTTTGGTTGGAATTGGGTTATGGTTATAGATGTTTCTATCATCGATTATGTATTGCTCTCTCATTGTTCAAATCTTGGGTATGGTTGGAGCTTTCAATCATTTGGGAGGTGGGTTTTACTTGGAATGAGAAGTTAGTGTTGATCTATCAACTTTTACCTTATGGATTGAGGGATAGTTGGATTTGGGCCCTTATTCATGGGCATGTGTGTGTGCCGACCTTGTACCAATGATGCATATTTTGGGTGCCTCGGGGAAATCCTTGGTGAGGTTTGAATTGCTTCTACTATGTTTATAAGGTGTTTGTTTTTATGCTTCAATGATGTTAGTAAGTGGATTGTAGTGGAAAGCTATTCTTTCCAATTTAAAAGCATTTTAGTATCTTGGTGGATGTTGGGCAATGACATGAGATACTTATACCATTGAGCATGCGTAGTGGGTCATTGGCCTAGGTAGATACATGTTAATGTGTGTTATAAACATGTATTAAAGTGTATATTAATGAATATACTTGCATGTGTGTAATAGCATGAATTGGAGACGTTATTGAGTATTCGAATGACAATTCTATGAACTAACTGTATAGTTGATTTGAGCAATATAGATTGTCTTGATTTTATGAATTTACTTACTATATAGTCGAGTTGAAGATGACTCAAATAGAGGATTATTGGCTTGTTTGTGTGCACTATGAAGCATGAAAATGAAGAGTGCTTAATGATGTTAATTGTTTTGAATTTGAGCTAATGTTGAATTGATATTGGATATAGACACTATACAAGACTTCGGACGTTGATGATAGCTTATTCATGTTGTCGATCATAAGGTACGTGGTGACGTACGGGCAGGTATATCTAGTATCTATACATTCATGTACACACGTAATTTAAATATGATGTTTCAGGTTAATCGATTGAATCTGATAATTGAGTTTAAAATGCGTAGTTTGGTAGATACGTATTTATACGTGATCCAAGAAGACGAGTAAAGAAAGGAATATGTGTATCCGTTATTCGTTGCTCTTCTGTGAGCACTTGTATCTGTATATGGACTGTATAAGGGTGTTGAAACCCACTTTTGTTGTCTTATTAGTGTGGTGTCTTCCCTGGCTGGGAATTTACTTGTGTTTTGTATTCTGTTTAGAATCGTGTTGTCCCTGGTCGGGAGTTATGTTTATGTGATGGGTTTATATGTCGGGATAGCTCAGTTTGTGGGGAGACTCTGCCCAAATTTTTATAAAAACCCACAATGTAAAAGTGGTGTAATGGGGATGGTATTGGGTGAAATCCTTGAGTCTATTTGTCGGTAGAGATGATCATATAATGTTGGACATTATTTATGCAATGGGATTATGGGAAACATGTAATGATTCTTTTTAAAGAATGAAAAGAAAATGAAAAATTTATACACATACGACGTCATAAATGAACTAATGACGAGTTTAAGTGTTGGGGCCTTACATCAACCATTTATATATTAATAAAAACACACTAAACGTGTATATTTAAAAAAATTGCTTTTTTGGATTATTTTTAAAAAAAATATGATAACAATAAAGAATGCTAAAATATTATAATATTATAAAATGCACGTAAGTTCTGAAGAGAATGAAACACACTTAATTATGAGGAGAACATAGAAATGTTAGAAGTGGGCGTATTGATAAAATTATGTAGTTTTATATTTGATTTTCTGAGCTTCTCATATTGGTAGGGGCTGATGTACATAAAAAGGGCCATGTATAATGTGCAGGCGGCCCATAACCAAGACAATCTTATAGTAGGCGGCCCCTAAATAAGGAGGGGCCACTTCATGTACAAATGGCCTCCACTCAGGGTGTTCACGGGTCGGATCGGACCGGATTCGGACCGAATCCGACCGGTCCCGGACTTGTTTTATGTGGAACCGGACCAATCCGGTTCCGAACCGGATTGGTCCGGTTCCGGTTCCATGGCAAATGCCATGGAACCAATCCGGTTCGGAACCCCGGATCCGAATTATCGGATTGGTCCGGGGTAAACCGGTTCCAACCGGAACCGGTTTGGCGATCGATCGCCATGTTCGGCGATCGATCGCCAATTGTCTCTGTTTTTTTTTTAACTACTGGGTCTTGGTGATCGATCGCCAAGCCGATTTTTTTTAATTTTTTTTTTTCAACTCAAATCGTAAAGGAAAAATATCATTTATTGAATATGAAAAACAACATAAAAGATACATCATTTGAAATTTATAATAAAAATACATTACTCATCATAATTTATAAGTATAGTCTTGGCCAATTCTTCTTCTTCTTCGGAACTTTCATTGCCGAACTCGTTGATTCCTGATTCTCTCTTATTTCTTCTCTCAGCATCGAACCAATCTCTTAGCAGCGTAAGCATGCACAATGATTCTGCTTTTAGAGAAACTCTAAAGTCTCCAATGAGTCGAGCACAAGTTGAAAATGCCGACTCTGATGCGATACTGGATGTTTGGACTGCAAATACATCTCTAGCCATTTTGGCTAAGACTGGATATTGTCTTGCGTTTGCTTTCCACCACTCTAGTACGTCAAAATTTTCATCTGTAATGAACATTTGACCCAGGAAGAACTTCAACTCATTTGAAGCGGTAGATGACACTCCGCTTCCTCTCTGCTTCTTTCTTCCAAGGCTCCGCAACAGATTAATCCCTCCACTTCGTGACTGAGTAGCATCTTCTTCTCCTCCTACTACACGCGCCGATGAGCTCTGTCCCTGTTCACTATGGTACAATCCAAACATACTTTGGAGAGAATGCATGATTGACGTCTTTTGATCGTCAACATCCTTATCCAAAAACGTACTGTAATATTCAAAGAAAGTATCGAAAGATCCTACACCCTGACTTGGGTCTAACAATGTAGATATACAGTGCACGTGTGGAATTTGTTCCCAATATTTTTTAAACTTCTCCTCCATACGATAAACGAACGACGTCAACTCAATATCATCTCTAAATTCAATAAATTTGCAAAACATGTTAAATACAAGTGGAAGAAAATAATGAGAAGTAGGATTACAAACACCGGAGAAACGATCTGTTGCATCTTTAAAGGTTGATAACAAAGCAGTTAAATTGTTAACAAAAAACCAATCCTTATCAGACAATAAATAACTTTCATCACTTTCAGGCATTTGATAAGAGTTATAAAAAGAAGTTAAAGCATCTTGATAAGGTAACATCGATTCTAACATTTTGTGCAAAGAATTCCATCAACTTACAATGGGCGGTGGAAAAAAGTAACCGAAGGTTCTGACTTGCACACGTATGTTTCCAATCACGCTTAATGCGTGACTGTCGTATCCATTGACAACAATTTTTAAGTTTGTCTATGCTACTACATTCAGCATCTTCATAACCATCTTTTACTGCTAAATTAATTATATGGCATGCACATCTAACATGGAAAAAAACACCATTAAGCATTTGTCGTAAATATATTTTAAGTTCACGCATTGCTGCGTTATTATTTGAAGCGTTGTCAAGTGTAATCGAACAAATTTTATCTGCAATTCCATAAAATCTACAAACATTAACAATATATTTAGCAATTTGGGAACCAGTATGTGCAGATTTTAATTCATCCAGTGACATAAATTCTTTTCTGCAAACACCAGTTATCATCAACCAATGACCAGTAATAACAAGAAAAGAAAGTAGCGCGGTATTCGTCCAAATATCAGTAGTTAAACTTAATCTGCAGTTAATAGAAGAAAGATGATTAACTAAAGTCTTACGGTAATCAAGAAACACATCGACAATATTTCTTTTCAAAGTATGCCTAGAAATATGTCTAAAACATGGTTGGATACCAGAAGAAAATTCAACAAAGCCATCTTTTTCAGAAAACAAAAAGGGAAGTCGCATCTTACAATAAAACGAACGAATAATATTTTGTTCATTTCCGGTGTTAAAGATAAAATTAGTGCCAGACTGAGGATTAATTTGAAGTTGGGTTGGTTCTCTACCTAATGGTTGTAAAGTAACATCATCAAAATTATGTTTTTTAACTAGATCTTTCTTAAAAGTTCTGGTACCGCCAGCGGAACCACCTGTTTTATAATTATATGTGGTTTTACATATTTTACAAATAACAACAGATTCGTTCGTACCTGGTTTTGTCTCGACGTCAAAATGATCACATACCTTGCTTCGTTTGGGACGGTTACTCGTGCGACTCGAAGCGGCAGTAGTCGCGGATGACCCGCCGGGGGCCGGATTTTGGGGGGGCCGTCGGTTCTGCAACGTGTTCCGCTTCTTCAACATCATAAGCATTATCAAACTCGGCAAAAATATCATAATTTTCTTGGAATAAAGGTGGATTTGAGGAACCACCACGACCACCACGACCAGTAGAAGAATATGCCATCGTATTAGTGGAAATATGGAAAAACGAGATAATTGAATACAAGATTAGGATTGTAAGAGTAAGAGAGTTGGAAGTGAAAAATTGGAAAGGAAAAATGAGGTATATATAGAAGCAAAAAAAATTTTTTTGTTAAATTTTTTTTTTTTTTGATTCAGCCGTTGGCCAACATTACCTATTTTTTTATTATTATTATTTTTAACCGGTTCCGATTCCGGTTCCGGAACCGCCGGATTGGCGGTTCCGGATCTCTGGAACCGATCCGGGTAAAACCCGGATCGGATTCCGGTTTATAACCGGATCAACCGGTTCCGGTTCGGAACCGGGACCGGTTCCGGACCGGTTCCGGTTGATCCGGCCCAATAAGCACCCTGAGCCTCCACTAATGTTTTGGGGTATTTTTGCAATCTTATGATATTCGAAGTATTTTAAAACTAATTTTTTATGAAGTATTTTTTTAAAAAGAAAACCTAAGTTGTGTTTGGTTACATACTACAAAATGTAAATTATTACAAATAGTATCTGAATATTACCGTTTTGGCTGCTTTTAACAATCAGCTCTTAGGTTTGTTTGGTGGTATCAAATCCGGCGTTTTTTGGTTGATGTCATCTTTAAAGACACTGTAATAGGCTAAAATATTTGCTTAAAATAAAATATGCGGAATAGAGGTATATGCGGTCACTTCTTGGCCATTCATAATTAGAGGCTTCACACGCCTCATCGGTAAAAGGCCAATGTCTAATGCAACTGGCTCGTTAGTTTGTAAGCCCATTATTATTGGGCTAACAGGCCCAGTATGGTTTTGAGCGGTTCTGTTTGAATGAAAGGAGCCGCGGTTTGCATCCCGGCCCAATAATGTATTTGTGGACCCACTTTATTATAAAAAAATTAATTGTTATTTAAAATTTGATATCTTGGTAAATATAAATCCCAGATTTTCTGGTATTGTGAACTATACCAAGAATCTGACGAGGAATGGAATTCGACTTGAATAGAGCGAACAGCAATAGCCAGCTGATACCCCGCTTTGATGAGGAAGAGGATGAAGTTCAAAATGTTGACACCGAAGATGAAATCAGCGATGAAGAAGAGGAGCGAATACCCGTGACCTTAGGGTTTGTGGGCGAACCGAAAAATAAATGGACCTTGCGCCGCCAGTATTTCCCCAGCAAAGCTGGTGGTACTCCGGTAATTTGTTTTCTATCAATATTTTTTTGTAAGATTTTATGAATTTATTTGTAGTATTGTTTTATAACCATTGCGGAGGAGTAAAGTTTAGTGTTCTTTAAGGAATTTCGTTCAATGAAGTGGATGATCATTTGCTGTGTTGTGGATAGGCTTGGCTGGATCCAGTTAATTTACCTTCAGAAAAATCAAATCTTTGTGACTTTTGTGGTGACCCTTTGCAGTTCCTACTCCAGGTATATTCAAACTTTGTGAATAGAATTTGGTAAATTTCCGGTTGTTTTCTTAAAACAAGGGGAAATGTACTCAATTTTTAATTATATCTTGATCGCATTTTGTAGGTTTATGCCCCACTATCAGAGGAGTCCACATTTCACCGCTCACTGTTTGTATTTATGTGCCCATCAATGGCCTGCCTTCTTCGTGACCAGCATGAGCAGTGGAAGCGGCATCCGGAGACGCTTTCCAGAAGGTATTGTGTCTTTTTTGCCTCAGCTTTCATTTCCCTGGTATGGTTTGTTGGTCTGGTTAACTTGTCATTTCATGTTGTCTGATTATGATGTCGAAACGTTTCTTCTAAGTGTGAAGGCTTTTCGATGTCAATTGCCACGCGAGAATTCGTTTTACTCCGGTGAAGCACCCAATGAAGATGGGACTGAGCAGCCTTTGATGTCTGGAGGTAAGTTATCTTTGTTATGTATATCTTAATTTATAGCCTTGCAATCCTTATATTGTAGTTATTTGGACTTCAAAAACTTCTAAAAATGACGGCCCTTGGTGATTTATTGACAACACAAATCACCAGCACTGGAGGAATCATATGAAAGCAAGAATATGATTTAAGACTCAAATGCATCGTTCCATGTGGTAGTATTTATGAATGAGATAGACCAGGATAACACATTTTCTTCTTTTTCTATGTTTATTGATATGATACTTGTGTTTTTCTTGTATAATTTATTTGCTTGGCTGTTTATTTCAGCAACACTCTGTAATTGGTGTGGTGCATGGAAAGGAGATAAAATATGTGGTAGCTGTCGAAGAGTTCGATATTGTTCCGGGAAACACCAGGTATGAGGTGGTTTTTAGGTCCTTCGATGTATGAGATGTATAATGATAATCGTCGGGCTATCAAGTAGAGGAGTCTCATGAGTCACGACTATTTGCAGGCGGCTCATTGGCGGTCAAGTCGTTTAAGCCATAAAGTTAGCTGTCGGCAGTTGGAGACATCTGCAAAATCACCGGAATCAGGTGACAGTTCCATGGAAATATAATTTATTTATCTTTTTGAATCCATGTAACAATTTTTCACCGTCTAGATTTCAGCGTTTATTAGATGGGACATAAACCGATATGCTTGCATCACAGAATAAGGCATTTCTGTGGCGTTTTTTCTTACGTGGTTGATTATATTTAGTTATCTATCACTTCTGAAAAAATAAGGTTACTAACCTCTATGAATAGCTATCAATCACGGGTTCTCAATTATGCTGGGTTTCACTTTCCATGTTTGTTGTTTGTCATTTTGTCCCTATATTGTTGAATGACTCTTTTAAGCTTCTTCAATTGTAATTTTAGTGTTTGTTAAAGCCAAGAAACAATTTTCTTGCATTAAATGTTGAGTGGTACTTTTATTTGCCAATAGCTTCCAGCAACTCCCTTTGGCCAGAGTATGAGATCACAAATGAGGATGAGTGTGAACTTGATACAGAGAAGTCTAATGATAATGATATTGCTAGCTCATTAATTTCTAGAACTTGTGTGGATGGATCTTCAACAAAACTGCTGAAAGATCTCGAGGCAAGTTTCTTGTTTAAGTGTTTTTGATAACTAGTTGAATTGCAGCGCATTACTGTTTTTACCTTGATGATTAGGGAGACGATGACAAAAGGAGCTGGGCAGTTTTCCAGGAGAGAGTATCTCTGGCCCCAGACCAAATCTTGAGGTGATCATATTGTGTTAAAAATAAGGAACTTGTGTTTGTTCGTTTGTCTTCTGTTGTTATTATTGTCTTCTACGAATATCTTTCAAATAGGGACCTCATATAATACCAAAATGTGTCGATATCTATATCCACCCATCTCAACTTTCCAGTTCATTTCTTCCATAAGCAGGTATTCTATTGATGCTAAAGCAAAACCATTGTGGCCCGTTTCTAGTGGTCGACCGTCAAAACCGGACATTCCCAAGTGTAACTATTGCGGTGGCACTCGTCGATTTGAATTTCAGGTGATGTCTCATATTTATATGAATTATAAATGTACTTTCTATTGTCAAAAATAGATCGCTCGAATAAATACATCTCTTAACTTACCCGAATCTCTCTTCCCATCTATTTTTCAAAATTTATTTGTTCGAGCATTAACTAGCTTTAGACCTATTAAAACTCAAATGATCGGTGGAAAAAGATGACACCTTGACTTTCCCACGAAAACCTTTGTTCATGTTCTTGGCTCGATGGTTTCAGGTTTTACCACAGCTGCTCTATTATTTCCATGTGAAAGACAATGAAAATTCTCTCGATTGGGCAACTATTGTTGTGTATACATGTGAGGGCTCGTGCCAAGGAAACGAGGTTTATAAAGAGGAGTTCTCTTGGGTTCAACTCGCGTCTCAGTCGACATCACGAAGTGATTCACAGATGTGACAATGCTCAAATGTTTCTTGGCCATGTACCCAAGAAAGCAATTTTGATATGGGAATACTAATTTACTATTTGATCCTAAGTATATCTTCGTTTATCTATTATATATATATTTTCATAGTCACTATTGAATTAATTTTTAAAAATTCGGAAACAATTTCCTGTAATTTATATTTACCATACTGTATGTCTTCTTTCTAGCCTATTATCAATCAATGTTACAGCATTCTCCAGTTCGTGAATCTTCAACAGGAATAAAATGACCAGTAGACAACGAGGCATTGTCCTAGTGAGTGTCATTTATGTCCCAATATAAAATGTCTCGAGTGCGGTTATTCCCCTCTCCTGATTAATAAAAAATTAAAATGACCAATAACTTGACCTTGACTAAAAGTTACTGATGTGTCAAAAATACGTTCCATCTTTTATACCCAAAAAAAAAAGTAGAAGTATTGAAACTGTGAGTGCTATATAAAATATATCCACAGTTAATTGTATTTAACTTCAACACTTGACATATTTCAATAATTTTAATAAATAAAGTTTTTTTTTTCTGAATTTATACACTCCATATGGGTTGATTAATTTAAAATTAAGAGATTTAAAATTTTTTAATTGTAATTATTTGGACAACTATGAATTTTTCAATTTCAACTTCCATTTTAAGTATATACCTCAGTCTTTTTTATGGATTTTTTTATTTTTCCAAAATTGTATTAATTTAAAATCAATATTTAAAGATTTCATTAAATCCATGATTACAATATTCTTATATTGTTCTCATTACTTAGTCTTATTATATCATCTGTTTTTTGAATTAAATTTTAAATTTTATATTAATAATATTAAAAACGATAAATCACTTGACATTATAGCTTTTGAAAGATTTTTCAAACAAGTTATTACGTTAAGGCTTTGAATTTGTTATAGTCCCAACTACCAAGTACATCATTCAAATATCACAAGATCAAGACTTAAAAAACAAGAATCTTGTACGAACAAAGCATATTGGACAAAGTTCCGATTTTGATTTCGATTCTGTACAGAATTTAAGAAAAAGCCATCCAGCCAAGACATGATTGGACACCATTTATTTTATTTACCAAATTAGTTGGAAACCATGCTCTCTGTTTCTTTCACAAAGCCATCTCCAGTCCAGTCTTTATCAGATTGCAAACCTTTCTGCACGGCCTTCCTTTCGCGAATGGCGTCTTTTTGCCTTCTAACCAAATCCGTATGCGTCGTGAAATACTCAAGTGAAGCCCTATGCAAAACAAATTGGAAGAGGGAACAGAATTAAAGCATTAGAACCACAATTCATGTTATGTATTAGGTGTGACCAAATTGATTGCAAATGAATCCCACCCCTGGAAATCTTGTATAGATGAAAAGTTGTGCTTTTTCATGAAATCTTGCAGCTCGGAGCAAAGCTTCTTTACAAGACCATATCCATGCATCATAACACCAGTGCATACCTAGAGTTATTCCAATAAATTGTAAGTTTATTGCATCGAAATATATTAAATTACAAGCACCACCATGTTCCTCTCCACCAACTAATTCTCGGACCGTCCCAATGTATGGAAGTCATTCCATGATTATATGCAGCAAAAAACAAGATAAAAGATCTTTCAGCTTCAGAAAGAGCATATAAAACACAAGTGTAAATAGTGTTGTGCCACCTGAACAGTATCTGCTCCCAGAAGGATGAATTCTGCTGCATCATTGCCTGTCTCAACTCCACCAATGGCGGAAAGTGAACAATCTTTATCTGCAAATTCCTTCTTCATCATCTGCGCAATGTTCATGACTTTTGCAAGCGCAATGGGATGGACCGCCTTTGAAGAGTAACCTCCAGGTGTCGAATATCTAAGTTGGCATCAAACATGATGTATAAGAAACTGAAGATAGAGATTTTAACGGCTTATACAGACCATATTAACCAAAACAAAAAACTTACCCTTCTACACAAGGCTCTGGTCGCAACGTGTCAAGATTAATTCCCATGACGCTCATAATTGTATTGATGGCAGAAACCCCTTCACATCCAGTCCTCAGAGAAACTCTAGCAGGCTATGAAAACAAATATTATAATTCAACTTTAAATTAATTAAGTATATGAAAGAGATGCATCATCAAAATTGATTTTACATGGCACTTAGTGGTAGAAAGGAAAAAATGAGGAAACCTGTGTGATGTCAGTGATATTAGGAGTCATCTTCGCCCAAACTGGTACAGTGGCTTTTGCATTAATCCATTCACAGACTTCCTCCAATAATGCACAATCTTGGCCAACAGCAGCACCCATTTTACGTTCTGGCATACCATGAGGACACGAAAAATTGATTTCAATTGCATCCTGCAAATTGAAAAAAGAAAGATGAAACCTTTAAAACACTTGAGATTAGTAGTAGAAAAAACCCTAGATATTTTACAGAGTGCATAGACTCAAAATAACTAAGACTATATCATACAATTCCAGTTTGCTCGACTCGGTCAATGAGTTCCTCCCATGCAGCTTTGTTGTACTCTTCCATGATAGAGGCAATAAGAATCCGGTCTGGATACACTTCCTTCAACTGTCTAAACTCTTTTAACATAGTCTCTAAAGGCCGATCACTTATGAGTTCAATATTTTCCCACCCAATAATTTGTCCTTTTGCAGAGCCATTTGCTTCTGCTCGTAATTTAGCGTAACGAGGAGTTACATTTACAACTTTTGCAGCATCAAGGGACACCTGTGTATAATAACTATTGAGTCAGCCAAGCAAAGTAGAGCCATGAAGCTTAGCCCCAAATAAGCTATAATACAAATTTATTATATCATACAAGAAAGATGGATCCCTTCATGTTTCTAAATGAATCTTAGGTGAAACCAATGAACTTATAATCAGATATATGTCATTTAGGGATCCATTCCCAATATGGAATTACGGATCCAGCCATTTTCTTTTCATTCATTATTCACCTAGATGCATCATATGTTCCCCTAAAAATCTAAGTTGCATTTAGATGTTTGAATGAATGGCAGTTTACGCAGTTATGCATCAGTTACCTTTGAATCATTTAACTGAATATTAGACAAATTCGTAAGATATCATCAAGAAAATGGGATAACAAACTGGAATCAATACATAAGTATCACCAATACCTCAAAGTTTACACAGTCTCTGTGCAAAATATTCAATCTTTGGAGCATCAAACTACCATAAAAAAATCTAACCAAGGGATATTCAAATCCCAAAGATAGTTTGTTTAAAGATTATAAGTCTCAACCATTTTAAGCGAGCTTTCAAATTATTGGAGTCATTCCACATTCCTGAATTAACATTCCTTCTACCAATTCTCATTCCTCCGATCCATACACTTATTTTCAATCAAAGTAATTGACAAATTCTCATGGATACCGAGATTAATACAACCAAAACCTTAAATCAAAGAAAACAAAGTTCAGAGAGAGCGGATCACATTGCCGTGTCAAAAAACAAAAACACAGCAAATCAAAATCTACCAAGATAAATGCAATACCTTTACAGCTAAAAAGGGGTAATAAAACAGTACAGGATCCTTACAGTTTTGGCTATGACAGCCCCCCAACCTTCATCAAAAGCTCGTTTCATGACAGTGTAGTTGGTACCCGGAGGACCCGACCCGATTACAAATGGGTTCGGCATCTTCAACCCATTCACCATCACACTAAGATCAGGCTCCGCAGCATCCTGAGCAAATACTCTAAACCCCACTCGATGATTGCTGAACCCAAAACTCTGCCTCCGCCGCCGCCAAGTCACCGGAAACTCCGTCACCGAGCTGCTGATCGGACGAGTCAATCCAACAGTTGCCATAAAAATCGTTTCTTTTCTTCTTCGTGGATTTGGAGATTTGGAGTTGGCAGATAGGATAAAAATGAATATCTTGGAATCAACTGAGGGGACTTATTTTAATGAAGACGAAAGAGACGCAACAAGAAAGAGTTGTTTTGATCAGGAACCAACTCGAAATGACTTTCGTTTTCCTCCACCTCACCTCTCGCGTGACGTGTGCAATTTCATTTTTTTAATAATGATTATTATTATATTGTTACTATTTACTAAATAATTAAATAATATTATTTATTAAATATTCACTTTGCACAAAGAAAATATATACCTAATTTGTATTATAATTTATTTATCAAGTTTTATAAATACCAAAATTGTGCGGGAATTAAGTCAAACCAAATATTTTGTTTCATTCGATTCGTGATTAAATATACAGTAAAATCTATATAAATAAAATAATATTAAGATTATAAAATTTTATTAATTTAAAAAGATATTAATTAATCAATAAATTAATAATTTATCAATATAAATAGCGAGTTTTACTATTACATCAGTATGAAAAATTTCGGCAACGATGAAAACTACATGCTTATCTTTTAAAGCACGTGGGTCATATATAATTAATATTTTTTAATTATTATTCTATGTAATAATTGAGGATGTGTGGGGGCTGCCTCGGCCAACCGCCGCCGCCGGTTAATTTCGTCGGAAACTGCTTAGAAATCACCTAAGCTTGGTGTAATATTGAGCTGTTACTTTTATGTATTATTATAGAATATAATATCATTTAGTTATCATCAAATTGGATTCTTTATTTCAAAATTGTTTTCCATTCAAGAAAATAAATTGATACATAAACTTACTGATTTTATTTTCCTATGATTACTGGTATCAGAACATAAGCAAATGAAAATATTAGAAATCAGATAATATAATTTGTGATCACAATGGATCTATTATTCAAATCTATCACATTTATTTAATATTTTTAATTATTTTAATTTGGAATTTATTCAATTCTATTTTTAGTTCGCTTTCTTACCAATTGGAAACATTTGAAATTCGCTAATTAATTTTTTGGATAAGAGGAACGTGTTATAGAATCGTCGTTAAACCATCAATTTGTATGAGCCGGAATGCTGGGCACCCAAGAGAAATCACATCCAAAAGATGAGTGTGACAGATATGCGTATACTTCGTTGGATGTGCGGTAAGACCAGGAGAAATAAAATAAGGAACGAAGATATTAGAGTTGAAGTAGGCGTAGCTTGTATAGAAGAGAAGATGCAAGAAAACCGCTTACGTTGGTTTGATCATGTTCGACGTAGGCCCAGCAGCGCACATGTGCGTCGAGTGGAGTCTATGAATTTTGGCCAGTTCACGAGAGCGAGACCGAAGAAGACACGGCTCGAAGTTATACGCAAAGACTTTGAATGTTATGGGATTACAAAAGATATGTTGACCGGTAAAAGCATTTGGAGAAGATTGACGCATTTGTTCGACGCGACTTGATTCTATCTATTGTTCATGTAGCCTACCCTAATTCATAGGGATTAAAGACTTAATTGTTGTTGTTGTATCAAACATGGATAAGAGGATTCACTATTTTTTTAAATTCTTGGATCGAGCTTTTAATACTTGTAAAAGATAATGTGAACAAATCTCATCGACTCCCAATGGCGAAGAGCCTCCAAATAGAATTTTCTGTGATGCCATTACTCAAAGGGAATCGAAGTGACTATTTAGAAGACGCCCCATCAATCATGATCATTGGATATATGCTAAGGTAACATCATCATGCTTACATCTAATGACACGATCTAGAGTCCAAAGGGTTTAAAAATAGAAATAAAGCGCTCACATAATGACGAAACATAAATCAACTCTGTCGTATCCTTTTTGTTATATGGCTCATATGCCAGTCGACTAAAATGAAATTTATTTATTTAGACATAATCATGAGTATAGATACATGATCGATTGAGTTAATCATGCTATTTTATAAAATGAGGATTACAAACCAATCATACTCTATTTTATAAAATGAGGATTACAAACCAAATAATAATTCCTTACACTTTGCACAAACTGATATTGCATAAAGACGAAATCGAATACTTTTGGATATGATCATATCTATGACGGTGCAAACAAATTTTCCAGTATTCTTTTGGGAAGAATTTTAGGATTATAGAATGCAATTACTTTTTTTCTCAAATCCAAATCCAAACACAAACTCAAAAGTTTTATTTAGGATTTATTTTTATTTTAAATCTTTCTTCTCAATCGGGATTTTTACATCAGAACTTGGGATACATGTTAGAAATTAAAGCGTAGACTATTAAAAATCAGAGGTAATTGAATTTTTATTTAAAATTATGAAATATTTTATTATATTATATTTGGAATGATAGTTTTCTTACTTTTCTTTTATATTTTGAAGCATATTTTCCTCTGTATTGCCATTAAAAATATGTATAGCTTCAAAATTTTAATTTTTTTCTTAATTCAATAAAAAAATAATCTGGAAATTTGATGCTGACAAGTAATCTGATAGTGTTGTAAATCCAAGATTCTAATTTCTACCTTAATCCTAAACTAAATTGTGAATCTCAACCCAAAATCCAAGATAATTAAACAAGAATATTGTATTAATCCTCCCAATTTCTACAGTAATTGACTACTGAAATGGATCAAATCCTCGGTGGAGCAGAGAGATTTAGTAGAAGAAGACGAGGAATATACACAAAGCTATAAAAAAACAGTATGCTTCTCTATGTACTAAAAAGCTACGCCGTCCACCGGTAGTTCAAAATTCCCGGCGACTGATCGGAGAAACTTCATTCCCGGTCGATATTGCTGACAAAAGGGTGTGACAAAAGCTGCGTAGCACTCCACCTTTTACTCGAATCCTTCTGTAAACAGCAACCGATGAAACTCCTGAAATTCTCCGATGAACCTTCCGGCAAACTCGGCGGTTCTCCGAAGCATATGGCGCACATCAGCGTCGCCCAGTCGGGTCTCTGCCCCGGCGCCAAATATGGGAAATGGCCCATGTACAGTTCCAGTAAAGTCAACCCCAGGCTCCATATATCTCCGGCGTACCCGTTGTAGTTCGACCCATATGTATCCGGGTCGAACCGTTCCGGGCTCATGTATGCGCATGTTCCCACGTAGGAATTGCACGGGTCTAACGTCCGCTGCATGATTTTGCTCACTCCGAAATCGGAGATTTTCACTTCCATCTTGCTATCGACTAATATGTTCGAGGGTTTCAAATCACGGTGGATAATTTTATGAGAGTGAAGATATTCCAGCCCGCTGAGAACCTGTTGGCAGATTTTGGAGAGGAGTTGTTCCGTGAGAACGGCGCCGTTTTTAGCTAATGTTTCGAGTGTTCCCATGTTTATGTACTCCATGCAGATGGCGATATCGCCACCAGGGATATCGAAAACCCCGTGGCACTTGATGACGTGTGGGGAGTCGATGCGGCGGAGGATAGAGACCTCTCGCAGGACCTGTCGGCGGAAGGTGGGGTCGCTGTCACCGTGGACGACTTTCAGGGCGTATATTTCAGAGGTGTGTTTGTGGCGGACTTTGTAGACCGTGCCGCCGTTGCCGTGTCCGATGACTTGGAGCTTCTCGAGGTCTGCAGCGGAGATGGTGCTGGTTGTAGTGGAAGTGGTAGTGGAGGGAGGGAGGGGGAGAGGGAACCGTGGGCGGCGCTGGGAGAGTTCAGGGAGTGGAAGACTAAGATGGAGCTGGCGGCGGTCACGGACGACGGCCATATGCTAACGTCCGTAGAGAGGGAGTGGGATCAGATTGTTCTCAGAAGAAATGGAGAGTCAAGGTGTATATATACAGTGGCTAAAAAGTGGAGTATGTGTGTTATTTGGAAGGTAGGTGGAAGGAGGATGATAATTGGGCGTAAATATTTATTTAAATTGTGATATTAAAAACTTTTAAATTTGTATTTATAATATATATATTTATTTTACATGCTTAATTAAACATTATATTATTATGACCAATTAGAGCAATCTGACATTAAAATTGAAACTTTACAGGATTAAGTTGATCGGTTAACTACTTAACTATATATAATACGCAATATGTGATGATCGAATGATGCTGATGTGTAATGAGTGATACAAAACCGATAGATTTATATAGGAATGTCAACGAGTTGGGTATAAGACTGGTTTGATCAATCTCAGGACCCACCCCGCTACACATAAAACCCGGACCCGCCCCGCCCCGCCCCGCTAGACCCGCGAACCCGGCGGGTTTACCCTTCTCGCCCCGGTTCCAGTTTTTGTTTAATTTTTTTTTTTTTAAAAAATTGTAGTTAGAAATCAATTTTGAAACACAAAAGTTGAGTTTTGTGATTAAATTTTATGTTTTCTCTAGTAAATATTTATAATAAGCATTGTAAAACTATCTTTAAACTACTAAATATTTATTAATTTGCTATTATTTCCTTTAAAATGTCCAACTTCTTTAACATGAACACATGAATTTTGACATAAAATTAAATAATGACAATTTATTGTTCAATTAAAGAAGTAAAATGTATAATCAATATCATATATTTTTTTAAAAAAAATTAAAAATGTATTGCGGGGCGGGTCCGGGGCGGGTTCGGCCAATCGCAGGACCCGCCCCGCCCTGCTTCCAAACCTGGTTGAAGCGGGTCTGGATCCGTCCCGACGGGGCGGGTTCAATGTGGGTCCGGGTCTGGACCCGCCCCATTCCCTAGATTTATATACTGTAATTAATCATATCATATTTGTTGTGTTGGTTGCACGTGTATTGAACAATCAATAATTATCTTATCAACTACACCAAACAATACCTTATAATATGAACCTACTCAATCATCAAGAAATAAAATATCTGGTCTTTATGACTAAAGTTCTAATGATAATCATATTTAATAAATATAATCCTTATGTTAAATTCTATACTTTCTCTAAAAAAATATATACCCAATAAAGAGTAGATTTTTTTTTATTGATATATACCAAAACAAAAATAATGGGTAGTTGTAGGGGCCATTTCTACCTAATGAAGTAATGGCATTCATCACTTGTTGTGCAAGTGGACATTTCATTTTCGTCTAGTGACGTGCAATTTGTCTTGGGGGAATGCATTAGTGTATATATATATTTTTTAATTAATTAATTCTATATTTTTCTTGTTAAGAATATTATTTTATTTAATTTCAAAACAAATGGTACTTAAAGGTCCTAATTTCGGTTGTATCTTCTCCAATCTAATAGATTGTGCCATTTTCAACCGTTTCTATTTTTCAGATATTTATTTATAATGAAAGAAATGTATAAAAGAACCAACATCGGTGTACGAAGCTCCCGTTATGCATGGAATCCGATGAAGGATCGGGTCACTTTGAGCTTAATGTAAGCAACATTTTCTTGCAATGCAAGATGTGCTTTTTGCGACTCAAACTCATGAACTCCAATATCATACATCATATGATAATAACTTAACTATTGCGTAATACTCACTCGGCTCAAACTAAAATGCCCCTATTTTCTCAAACAACTCGTGTTAGAATTTTACATACAATTAAATTAATATTTTTCAAATTTGTTATTAAGTCATAAATTTTTTTAGGCTATTTCTAAAAAGTGGTGGCCAAGAAACTATGCACTATATTGTGTGTAGCACGCCAAAATATGTGATATACAGAAGACGAAGGCGGCAGTGTTCGATGGTATATGTGGCCTATCTTTCTTTGAGGTATGCAATGCACTGAATCTGCTCGATTTGATTCGTTTTCTCATAATAAATAAAATGGAAATATTTAAGGCTTATATATATTTAAAATCATAAAATAATATGCACGTGGTCACATCAAAATAATGAAATAATTAATACTATCCTATCCACAATAAAATAAAAGTTCAGTAAAGTTTGACAAAATAAATTTGAAATATTATGTGGGTTAATGTGATGTATGTCTGATTTTATGTTTTTTAGGTAGTTTTCTTTTATTGAATACGTAATTTCATATTACAATTTGTGGGAACTACGATATCATATAAAATATATTTAGTTCTTTTAATGAGTTTATATGAATTTTAAAATAGTAAAATAATTTTATTGATTTATAATAGTACTGGAAATTTTTTTTATTGTACCCATATCATTATCCATTAAGGATCATAACCACTTCGGGATCAACACAATTAATTTTCGGATATCACAGTTGTCATGTCTTTGTTGTATGTGCATGATATGTAGTACATGTTGACGTACTGTTGATGCTCGAGATGAAGCATCGATGAATATCAGAGCTCATTGAGAGCGAGCTCAGGCATATGTTTTATGTTTGAGTCCCAGTAGTTGTTAGAGTATTTTTAAATAAGCTTATCAAATAAATGAGCACTATTTGTACATGTTAAATATCATTGTCTTATCTTTAAATAGAATAATAAATATAAATTATCTAAATAAACTTCTTAAAATTATATATATAGGTGTGTGTGTATATATATTATACTCTATAATGTTTGATATATTTTTTATAATTAAATTAAATGTGTGTTTATGTCTTTTATATAAAACAGTAGTATTTCCCCACATGGTATTTCTATTTTGGGAGAATGCTAGCAAAGTTTACCTCATTTTTCCACATGATGCTGATATTATACGAATTTTAAATTTTGATATGTGAAACATATACTTAATTAAAATTTAGAGAATAAATATATTACAACAGGGATAAATTTATGTCTATTCTAGAGGACAGCGGCCTCCTCAACATTATATATATATATATATATATATATATATATATATATATATATATATATATATATATATATATATATATATATATATATATATTATTGTCTTAAATTACTTTTTATCATCACATTTTATGTCATTAATTTTTTCTCTCCTCAACAAAATTCTAGATTCACCCTATAGTATAATAATTAATTTTTTATCGTAAAGATGAGAGTTTTGTTACTTACAAGACTCAAACTTGATCAATCTATTAGGTTAGGTTTTGATGGTGTAATATATTTTTTTTAAGATAGTGTAATAATTATTTTAATTGTAGAGAGGATTATCATGTGCAACAATATATATATATATATATATATATATATATATATATATATATATATATATATATATATATATATTGTTCGATATCGCTGCCAAGGTTGAACGCTTGTAGCTTCGTCGGGACAGATGTAGCATCATCTTGCATGTCATCTCCCATGGCTCTTATAAATGCATCTCTGTTGTTTAATGGATAATAAAGCACATATAATAATCATCTACAGATTATTTTTTATATTAAATTATGTAACATCAAGATCCATATGGGAATGTGACGATTATCTATTGGAATTGAATTCGACAAAACATAAAATGTATCACGAATAATGCATTAAAACATCCCTATATTTTAGGTCTATTTTTGGTTTAGTTCCTAAAATTTTCAATAATCCCGTCCAGTCTCTAAAATTTTCAGTATTTCAGTCCAGTCCTAAAGTTTTAAAGAAGTTCTGATTCAGTCATTGATATTAACTCGGTCATGAGAAGCAAACAGATGGACTGATTCGTGAATATTTTAAAAATTATAGGGACTAAACTGGTCTAATTTGTTCACAATCCAGTTCCTCCCCGTTAACTTCTTACAAACGACTTAACATCGAAGCTTCCGTTGAGACTTTTTTAAAATTTTAGGATACCAGACCATTAAAAACTTTAGGGATTGAACCGTGAATGAACCGAAACCATATTGATGTTTCAATGTATTTACAAAGAGATTGTGGAGAATTAAGGGGATGATATCGATGAATCACAACTCCACCAAATAGCTCACAAACACTAAAAACAACTCTACCAAATAGCTCACAAACACTAAAAACCTGTATCATCTCAAGCGGTTATTAAGAAATTACTATTTTGGTACATTCTATCTTAAGTTGGCCTTCATCGAGCTGGGTTTTGCCTGATCAAAGCGGAATTTCTTAACCCGAAAAATCTTATATAGTTGGGTCATACCCAATCAAAGCATAACTAGTCAAGATATGTGTTAATTAGGAAGTTGGTTACATACATAGCTCTAGTCTGAATTACAGATGTCAAACGGGTCATGTCGGCCGGCACGGCACGCAAATCCGTGCCAGGTCGACACGGCCCGCGACAGAGAGGCATGGCCCGTCTCGAATTTTGTCTGGTCCGGCACGGCCCAAATAATATTTTTTTTATTTTTTTTTTCATTTTTTTGTTGAATTTTAATTATATAAATATAATAATATTATAAAAATATAGATTAGCACAATATACTTGTAAAATAAAAATTTATTGAATACGAATTTAAAAACTACAAATTACATTGAACAAAACAAAATAATAAATTACAAAAGAGTTTAAAAAAATATGCTAGTTTTCTTCAGTTTCATCCGATCATGTCCTCCCAAACCTTGTAAGCGGCTATCAGCATCCAATCAATCCTTTAAAAGAATACACATCTCCACAGTGTTTGGTTTCATTCTACTTCTTTTTTTTTTTGAAGTTCTTCTACTTGATGATTGAATATTTGGTGTGATTTCTTCATTTTCTTGAAATTGATCAACTTCATCATGATTCACATTATAAGATGAATCGGCCATTATGTATATAAACTACAATTATCTAATGCAACAAATATAAAAGTTACCAAATATTTGCTATGAGGAGTATTGGCTTTGTTGCTTGTGCTTGTATTGGCAAACGTAAGACGAATTTCTTTCTTCTTGTGAACAAATTGAGAGTATATCGTTTCAAGTATATAGAGCTTAGAGATTGAGAGGATAAAATGTTTCATCAACACACATATATATAACAACAACAAAAAAGTTTTTTTTTTAAAAAAGCCGTTCAACGGCACTTTTTTTGACCGTTGGCCATTGGCGATCGATCGCCATTTATGTGGCGATCGATCGCCAAGCCCGTGTATAGCATACTGCCTCTAGGCGATCGATCGCCACATAATTGACGATGATCGCTGATTAAAAAAAACAGAGAGAAAACAGTGTCGTGTCGTGCCGTGCCAGCCCACGGGCTGGCATCCCTTGGCCCGGCACGGCCATGTTTCGGGCCGTGCTTGGCACGACACTGTAGCAAAACGGGTCGTGCCATGCCTTTCCGCGTCGTGCCGTGCCTCGTGCCGTCCTCTCCGTTTGATATCTCTAATACGAATACATCATGTTTCACATATGAATAAGAAAAATATGAAGGTAGAATTAAGTTCAGCAAGCAAGCAGATCGTACAACAACAACTAAGTCTTTAATATTAATGGATTGAGATATGCTACATGAACCAAAGAATAAATAATTCGGGTCTCACACATCCATCGTCATAAACAAGCCGATCATGAAACAAATACCACCAAAAGCTACCTAGTTGCGATCTGCTTCTTCTATTTTTCATCCTCTCGCACCCCACAAAGAAGAAGAACATTATTACATATGCAAACGTAGTAATCAACCATCATTAGTTACAAAAAGGATTCAAGTGGTTTGTTGGCTATATTTATCCTCTTATTTTTATTCATTCGAAAGAGTATCTTGAACATTTTCTTATTTTGGCCAACTCTCAGATCTCAAGCATAGTATGAGCGAATATTTATGACAATGCAATAAATAAAATAGCTCATAATATGTATCATTACACGAGGGTGATATGTAGATTTATCCACAGCCTTTATAAGTTCCATATGTTGTAAGTAAAATATAATGCATAGTACAAATTGATAACAAACCAAGGCAAATGCCAAGTTCAACAGTTGAAAAGAAATTAAAACCTAACAACATTGGCAAGCACAAAGACTTCCAATAACAGCCTTCTAGCATATACCATTTGCCCTTGAACTACCTCGGATTGAATCCCACATTCATATATGTGAATGGACAGGTAAGAGTGTCCTTATGGGATTAACCATAAACATGAAACAGTTAATGAAAGCAGCACAATTAGATTTTTCAATTTTGGAGTAAAGTTCATGATCTACCGAGACAAGATAACCTGAAACAGTAAAAAAAAAGGAGACATTACAAACACTTTTACTGATAAAGGTGTGAATAAGTGGTTGGTTTGTTGCGATTCCTTTTATTCTCATCCAATGGTTTGATATGTCTCTAACATCACTAGATTGTGTGTAGAACTGTGGTTGATAAAAATAATGTTGCATAAAATCCAACAACTAAGAATTTGACAGCAAGAGTCACAAGAATCTGAAAAACTTTGTATTCCACTCCCCACTTGAGTTTTAGCATCACATATTTCCCCGTTAAATTGTTCAAGAAGGGCTTTGGATTAACCGGTACTGTCTACAAATAAAATAAAGAAGATGTGATAAGTTTGTTCAACCTAAAACCATATCAATGCGGTCAAATCCATAATTCATATCATTCAGCCATTAATAAAAGGTTGTTCTGATTTGCAGGTATCGAAGTTCATCTGTCTGGAAGAGGCACACTTTCAAAAAGAACAGCAGATGCATAGTAGAATATTCCTTCCACCGCAATATTCCGCAATATTGAGAATAAAGAATGATACCCCTAAAATAATCGTCATATTTCGGCACTTCATCCTATTTTTCATACTCAACGCAAAGATGCGTCTATGTCTAAACTCCTGGGGACACGCTAGGTAAAATAGAAAGGAAAAAGGTTTTTGAAATAAATAAATAATAAATATAATATATGTGTACATTGATTATTTTGGTGGTGGGGAAAAACATGTTCTCACTTCATCCCCCACCTCACTCCTCTCGTACTGCTTGGATCTCCCCATTTTCTCATTTTCTTCATTGTGAAATCATGAACTCATTGCATCAGACGGGTCACGCCGGGGTTTTTCCCTGGCTCCCCATAACTGGTTTGTTCGTGTTTTCAGGAACTGCTACATCTGGGGACGAAGGGGAAAAGCCGGATGATATTTTTTGGGAGCATCAAAGTAATACGCAGATAGAATAAAAGACAAGCGAAGTAAATAAATATAAATAAGTCGTGGTATATCTGGAATCCATACACCTAGTCACTTGTTTGGGAGAAAAGGAATAAGCAAAAAGGTAGGAGCAATGCACCATCTATGAAGCAACATGTTGAACGGTGGCTCATTTCCAAGGTTTGGACTATGGCTTTAGATGGTGGCTCATTACCGTAGAAATTGAGGTTTTCTTCCTCCTGTAGCCATGGAGGACATGATCAAGATTGATACATTACCACTTCAACTTGACGATCTTCACATAGGATTTTTGGCACCTATATAAACTGCTCAAATGTATCATCACATCTTATCCATCACCTGTTTAGTTTCTGATTTGCAAACATGAGATATGTGAGTAGATCCGAGAGTTAGTGTAATCCTCGTCTGAAAATATTTAAAAATATGTGTTTGCTCCCGTGAACAACGTAAATCTTGGTGTTTGTGTATATGGTGTTTGCACTTTATTTTCGGGTGTACTAGGCACAACATTTTCGGCCCCAGGTGCAGCAATATGATATAGATATACCGAATATGAAGGAAAAAATGGACTTTCAATTTAATTGGAAAACCCCTAAAAATTATTAGAGTAAAAAAACATAGGTAAGATGAAAAGATTTCACTATAATATTTTGTATGGGTTACAACATTTCTTTATGTTGCAAAGAAAACAATGCTCTCAATTTATTATAGAAATATAAATAGAAATGAGAGGAAAAAAACTCAAGTTTAGGATATTCTTGAGAATGGGATGAATTTGCAAATGAGCAGAGGTGCTCTTTATAGAGCTCCCTGCTGGTCGGAACGAAGAACATGAGTTTCTCAATTTTGTTGCCTTTAGTTCTTTTTGTCAAAAGTGGTTGTCATTGTTGAAAATTCAAACCACCAGCCAACCGTCAACTTGTCAACATTTCTCCCACTTGGAGATTATATAGAGAATCAAACACATCTTTACACGTCCTTTCAATCTTGCCATTTTCTACTGCTTAATTTCTGCTAGGACACTCTACACCACTCAAACTTTTCAGCATTAACCGATTTTGTTAAAATAACAGCTAGGTTTTCCTTTGTGTAGATTTTCTGCATATCTACACTCCTTTCTTCTACTACTTCCCGCACAAAGTGAAACTGTACTCCAATGTGTCGTCCTGGAATGAAAGACTGGATTTCTTGCAATGTGTAAGTCACCCTGACTGTCACAAAACAAATGAATTTTCTCTTGTTTGCACCCGAGCTCCTCCAATAACCTTTGATTCCATATTGTCTCCTTGCAAGCTTGAGTAGCTGCCATATATAATAGCCTCCGTTGTAGATAATGCCACAAATGTTTGCAGTTTTATAACCCAGCTTACTGCTCCCATTACAAGTGTAAAAACATAACTAGGAGTAGATTTTATTTTATCCGATCACCTGCATAATCTGAATCCACATGGTGCAAAATATGATCCTCCATAATGCAGCATTAGAGGTACTCTTAATATACCTAAGGATCCTCTTAACTGTGCTCCAATGCTCTCGTCTAGGATTCAACATGTATCGTTTGACTGCTCCCACTGCTTGTGCGATGTCTGGTCTTGTACAGATCATGCCAACATTAAACTTCTCACTGCTGATGCATACGGTACTCGAGACAATTCAATCCTCTATGCTTCACTTCTAGGACACATATCGGAGAATAACTTGAAGTTAACAGGAAGAGGGGTCGAAATTGGCTTACAATCTTATATGTTGAAGCGTTGCAAGATTTTCTTCAAATAAATTTTATATGAAAGCCATATCTTCATGTTACTTCTACCTTGGTGAACTTGCATCCCTAGAATCTTGTTTGCTAGTCCCAAGTCCTTCACATCAAATTCTCTAGCCAACTGTGCCTTTAATTATTGAACTCGGTCTTTGTTGGGGCTTGCGATCAACATAAAACCCAAATACAATAGTAAAATTATGTAATCATCATTCCCAGATCTCTTGGAATATCACAAGGATCTGCATTAAGTCTGTTGTACACAAGGCTCATTATATATGAATCACCAACACCTTGGCCCCTGTTTGCGCTGCGGAAGTCTTGATGTCAATCGAACAATGAACAATAAGAAGTAATAACGTAAATGCGTAATGTAAATAAAGCAATAAAGAATACAAGTATTTGTTATAGAAGTTCGGCGATGAATCGCCTACGTCTCATCTTCTCGGTTAGAAAACATCCAACCGAGGTTCCACTAGAACACTTCGTTCTTGGCCTTAATGGCTCCAAGGATAGCCACAAATAAACTCTTCCCGAGTCCAACACTCTTCACGAGTCTTCTTGGCCTTAAGGGCTCTAAGGATAGCCATGCACCAACTTCACTTGTTGATGACTGATACAATTTTTCAACTTGCATCGGTGTTGGAGGACCTTACAACGATTCAAATAACACATTCACGGTGTAACCAAGAAGAACAAAAGCTCTTACACAAGAAATGAATTACGAACTCTCAACACAACGCAAATGTATGACGTTTGCAATGCTAGATTGAATTTAATTGAACAAAGCTTTCTTGTATTGTATCCTCTTGTTTCTAGTCTTCAACTTGAGCCACTTATCCATCTTTATAGTGTAGGAGGCTCTCAAAGGTCATACTAGCCGTTAACAACAATTTTGGACCAAAAATACGCGCCATCGTCAAGCTTCAACGGTCAAATTGGCTCAGATCGCCTCAAGCAATCTCCCTTTATTAAAAATGTCGTAGGACAAATTTTGGATCGCCTCGGGCTTTCCTTGCATCGCCTGGGGCTATCGCACTTTAAAAAAATGTGATAGGAAATATTTTGGATAGCATGGGGCATTCCTTGCATCGCCTGGGGCGATCTGGATCTCCAGGGCGTGCACCATGACATCGCTTTAGTCGATGGTGCACGGCGTTGGCACGCGTGGCTCGGATCGCCTGAAACTATAGCTCGGATCGCCTGAAACTATCTGCCCAGATTTCAACACTCTCAAACTTCACACTTTTCGACCATTTTAAACTCGTTTCTGGGAAAAGTGGTGAACATCAAAATTGAAGCCCTTCCTCTTGGCTACGCGTGGATACCAAAATCATCAAATTTCATTAAGGTATGAATAAGTTATGCCCAAAATGCTACAGCCGCTCCAACCTTGCTTCAAGCTAAATGCAATCTGCACTTGTCATGACTTCCATGCCATTTTGCTCCATGATGCAATCCAAATTAGACTGAGATGTTTGAATATGAAATATAACATTTTGAGTTGGATTTTCAACCTCTTTGGAATCACGTCATTTGGATCATTGAGCCATGAAACATAATCAAAATACCAAGTTATGCTCAAATTGGCTTCTATCGAATTTACCCACCAACGGACCATTGGTTCGTGGGTCTTCATCCCAATATAAGATATTGTTTCAACATCATTCCACACATGTTGAACACTAATTATGGTCGTCCAATAGCCGCAAGCAGCGATCTTTTCGTAAAATTGCTTCCGTTGAATTTTCTATTTCGAACCGTGCCGCAATTCTAAGAAAATCGTCTTGTGATACTTTGATATAGACTTGAATGGTACACACTAAGTAAGCTCCCAAGAAAGAGATAATCTCGATCTTTTCTAGACAGAACTTCAGGATTCATAGGAAAATTGTTGGGGTCACACTGGTCCCCACTTAAATAATGATTTTCCTAGACAGAACCTCCTTAGTCAATACGTATTCGCCTACCACACCAAAGCTCCACCCAACAAAATGACAATGGCTCTGATACCACTTGTACCGAAAATGAAGGTAAAAATGGACACCACAATTTATGTGAAAAACTCCTAAAAATTATTATAATAAAAACCACAGGCAAGATGGAAAATTTCTAAGATATTAAATATTGAATTAAAGTTTTCTAAGATTTGTACGCTTAAAACAGAAATATGAATCGAATGCCATAATTGTTTTTACTAGCCGTTGTTCTCTGTTAAATTCGATTCTAATAGAACAACCCCATCTTGGATTGAACACAAATGGTGAATCGAATACCACAATTGTTTTCAAAAGGGTGTGTCTCTTCGCGTGTAGTGGTTTTTTTCTTGAATGGTGCATCCAAATGATGTCTTTTGATGGCATCTCTTGGTCTAGTATAATAGAACAACTCCCTCTTGGATTAAACATATGATGCACGGACATTCCAAAAAATCACTCGGTACAATGTCGGACACTTCTAACCGACACTCCTCGGACACACCAAGTGGTGTGACCTTATTTTAAAAAAAAAACCCGAATAAAATCGAACACCCGTGTCGATAACTCCCCTCAAAACAATGGGCGTGTCCACACAGAAAGAGCATTTTTGGGGGTTAATTGTACAATTTAAAAAGTTTTGGCTAAAATAAAATTTGAACGTGTTAAGTAAACTTTCTTGAATTGAAGTAATATACACTTGGTGTTAGTACATGTGATACTATGATGATTTCAGTGACATGCATTTTGAATTTGGTAAGAATATTTTTTGTGTTATCTGTTATTTGGACAAGATTGTTAAATTTATGTTAATTGAAGTAACATATATTTAGTTTTAGTATGAGTGATGCTATGATGATTCCAATGAGATGCATTTATTTATATGCTTATTGAATTTGGTACGAATAAATAATTTTTTTTACTTTTACATGGATGGTGCATCCAAATGATGTCTTTTGATGTCATCTCTTGGTCTAGTATAAATAGAACGACTCCCTCTTGGATTAAACATATGATGCACGGACGCTCCAAAAAATCACTCGGTACAATGACGGACACTTCTAAGACATCGACACTCATCGAACACGTATCAGACACGCCATGTGGTGTGACCTTATTTTAAAAAAAACAAAAAAATAAAATCGGACACCCGTGTCGGTAACTCCCCTCAAAACAATGGGCGTGTTCCACACAAAAAGAGCACTTTTGGGGTTAATTGTACAATTTAAAAAGTTTTTGGCTAAAATAAAATTTGAACGTGTTAAGTAAACTTTCTTTAATTGAAGTAATATACAATTGGTGTTAGTACATGTGATACTATGATTATTTCAGTGACATGCATTTATTTGTATGCGTTTTGAATTTGGTAAGAATATTTTTTTTGTTATCTGTTATTTGGACGAGATTGTTAAATTTATGTTAATTGAAGTAACATATATTTAGTTTTATATGAGTGATGCTATGATGATTCCAATGAGATGCATTTATTTATATGCTTATTGAATTTGGTACGCATATTTTTTTTTTAACTTTTACATGGTTTTAGAATTTAATTTTTTTTTTGAATTTTATTATTTTGTGATATAGTACATGTATAATATATATAAAATATACAGCCGTGTTTCAATCGTGTCGTATCGTGAAAATTTTGAAAATTCGTGTCCAAGTGACCATGTCTTGTCGTATCAGTGTGTGCATCGTAGGATTAAACACATCTTTTTCAGATTAAAAATCAAAATATGTGCATCTTGTTCATCATATTCATTGTTCAAAGTTTGAGTTCATTTAAACTTTTGTGGTTCAAGGATTCGTGGTTTGAAATGTTTCTATCACGAATCATAGTCGTTGTATCTTGGGAAACGAATTGACATTGAAACCGTTAGCACTGTAGCAAAACAACATCATTTTAAGGATGTAGATTACAAATTTCACCTCGACATTCATCCTTTTGAGCCTTTGTTAATTTGCTCGCTATAATCCCAAAGACATATACCCATGAAAATTCAACAACAAAAAATCCATGCGGTGTATACAAAACAAATCCCCGGTTAGGTTCCCACATATACACAACTCAATATTAAAACACAACATATTTGAAATAAAAAAAACAATAAACTAACCAATCATTTAGATCAATCATATTGAATTTGTTTATAAGTGAAGTCCAAACCAGATCGATACAACTATTTTTCGAATACTAGGTGGCTGGATTACTATTAACGGGCCTTGATGTTTAGGAAACTACAAATCATTGAGATCTCAAAATTTATGTCCAAGTTATAGGTTAACCTACCAATATCAAATCTATTATATTTGTTTCAAATTTTTAAAAAAATGTCTAAATTTCATTTGCTTACAAAAACTTTAGAATCATAGACATCTTTTAAAATATTTTCACATTTTTTTTTGTCAATTTCCATATTCAGTTACATCTATAATTTTAAAATGTCTATCGAGATTCAAATAATAATTTAGATTCCATTAAAAATTGACTTGCTATACAGCCCAAGATGTCACTTAACACTATGATGGCCCATTGGGCCTCGGTTGTCATCTCTGGTTCTATTTCATAATTGTAAATTCATATTTGGCCGTCTAGTTTTGAACTCATTTAACTAATTATTTAAAGCATAATTAATTCATTTATTATATGAAATTAATTATTCAAAATGATTTTTTTACTTACAAAGTTATTTAAATCATTATCTAATTATTTAGAAAATGAAGCACAAGCTAGAATACTATATTGCAGTTTTAAATTGATAATTTATTTTAAAATACTTAGTTTCATACTAAAATATAAATAAGAGTTAATTAAAATCAATGTTTTCATAATAATTATTTATATTATTTCTTGATTGTTATTATGTAATACTCTAGGGTTTTTTTATTAAAATATTTAAAAATAATAATTAATTTAACAAATTAACTTTTTTGGGCTCTAATTCTGAAAATGACTGAAGACGCCATTGCAATCTCCAATGACATCTTCAAGTTTAAAAAAATAAAAATAAACTAGAAGGCGCCACAGCACAAGGCGCCTTCAATACTGAAGGCGCCACATCACAAGGCGCCTTCAATACTGAAGGCTCCTTGTGGTGTGACACCTTCAGTTAAAAATGCCACATCAGATAACATCTTCGATTATTTTAATAACCTTCTCCAAATTTGTTTAGCTTGTTAAATTAATTTTTTTTCCGAATATTTAATTAAAAAACCCTAATACTCTATCTATAACAAAAGTTTTTTAGGATTATTTTTAAAAATATATATTTTCACAAAATATGAGGGTCTAAACATAAATAAAAGATATTTGTGGGTCTTTTGCTATTTTCAAGAAGCAATCGCATCGAAAGACCAACTGTGCTAAGCTAGAATCTTCTCCACCTTGTCCAGTAAGCAAAATCAATATAAAAAAGGAAAGGAGAAATAAAGTCTGATATTAAACCATTTCACCAGAAAAGAAGAAAATACGAAGGAATCTGGAAATTGAAATCATTGAATCGGAGAAGAAATGGCGTTGCAATGGGCGATTCTAGCATACGTGGTGGCGGCCGAGGCAGTCGTCGCAATTATCCTGACATTACCTACGCCAAAGGCTATTAAATCCCGTATTGTATCATTAATATCGCTTATTCTCCAGCCATCGCTCTTTATTGTTCCTTTCGCTGCTTTTCAGCTTCTAGGTATGCTGTCTTCTTCCTTTTTTGGCCTTTAATTGGATGGTTTTCGGTTTTTATGGGTCGAATTTGAGCTTTTTGAGCTCTGATGGTAGAAATATGAAGTAGGTTATTTGAATTTCTTTTTTTGATTGATTCTAGATATATACTGGAAGAGCGAGCATCGGTCGAAGTGTACAGGGCAGAACTGCACTTCTGCTGAGAGGAATCACTACGAGAAATCGGTGACTAGTTTATTTTCTTGTCGTTCTGTGTTTCGTGTTGTTCATTAGTTAGATTTTTTTGGTGGTTAATTATCTTTTTGGATGATCATGGAAGGAAATGTAAAATTATCTACATGATTGTTAATCCTTTGGTTTATCCTATTTAATACTTCTGCTTCAGTGTCCTGGCAATGAATTTTTCTAAATCTGCTTGTTAACTTTCTCGAAGCTGTTGTGAAGTTTTTCCCAAATATGCACGACTGTCTGTTAAAAGTTTCCAAAATAAGTATCAATTTTTCTACAGCCACTCGTCACAAGCAATGATTTTTTTTTAATTTTATTTTGTGTTTTGTGCTGAGTATTCTCAACATTTGGTTTGATGATCTCCAGTATGTTTATGTGCTGGGTGTGCTTATTTCTGCAAGGTAAGGGAGAAGATAACTGCCTAGATTGTGCCTACAACGTTTAAACTGCAAATAATGATGAAAATTAACGTGGCGTAATGCTCTTGTTTATGTTCCCGTGCATGCATGTTAGCTGTTATGTGGTGGCTATTGTGCTATAGTTCTCTCTTTCTCCCTTTTTGTATATTTCTCTTCCCCTTTTATGGTTTTGTTTTCCATCTCTTTCTGAAACTATTGGCTTTTTATCATGTTTTGACTGGTTTTTCCAATCGTCTTACAGTTCATTATTACCTTGAGTGACATTTAACAGCCTCAAGCCATGGAGTCACGTCAGTTTTTAAACTAGAGGTTTCTAATTTGTATGTGCGGTTAAGTTACCTTCACAAATTACCTAACAAGAGGCTAGTTTTCAAGTTGCCAAACTAAGTGGTGCTATTGTGAAATCGTCAGTCATCTGAAGCTTTATATGGGAAGTCACTTTGCACAATTGGTCAAATTCTTACACACTGCCCATAATTATGTTCTGTTGGTGCAAAATGGCGTGTTTGTGCAGTGAAATGTAGCAACTTCTATTTCCTGTTTTACCATTTTAACTCTTTTTATTCGAGTTGTGGTATGAGCCCATCTATGCAAGAGGGCTGTTATATCTCTTCTGTTGTTGTTGACATGCAGCTCTACAAGGCTCAGAGGAATGTGGTTTTATGTGTGGGTGCATGCTTCCTTTATTGGTAAAATACCGAAATTTTGACTCTTCCGTGATTATATTCTTTGAGCCGTCTAATTTCAATATTTTACATGCTAATTCCAAATTCTTGCGCAGGTGCATCTATCGTATCTGCAAGTATTATAGGGATATTCAAAGCATGGAGGAACTGGAGAAGAGGTACAAGGACCAGTAGCTTTTTTTTTCCCCGTCCATTCTCTTCTACCAAATAAAGTGGACGCGAAGCTAAGTCAGTAGCTACATAGAAGAGTATATTTGTCTTGAAACTATAGTTCCTTCGATCCAAGTTTATGTATTTTGTAACCTTTGTATTCATGTTTCCTACACGGATCAGATATATGTTTTCCTCTTTTCGCTGCGTGCTGCATCTATTAAGTTTCAGTTTCTGATGTACTTGCTACAAGAATATATATTTGGCGCTACTCCCACTTTGTCCTAGCAAAATTAACTACGATCTGCTTGACAGTTATCATAGCTCTTCGAAGTTTGAGGGGATCAAGGCAATGGAGTTTGCTAAAGGGGAATATGATTGATTTTAAGGTTTTATTTTCATAAAAGATTACTTCCATGAATACATGATCGAATATTTCAATTTTTGCAAGGGATTATTTAAATAAATAAATGATTTTTGTTTGACCATGATTTTGAAATACAACATTTTCAATTTTTTGATCTTTGTTTGTTTGGTCTTTTTTGTATGTATTTGAAAGTATTTTGCATATAAAATATTTATAAAACGTCACAAATAAAAAAAATTAATCAATATTATTTTTCAAATCCCGTTCTAATGGTTTAAAAGTTTGGCACGGATAGAATTGCGAGTGGTTGTCTTGTTAGGTGTCCGAGTGAATCCGGGTAATTTGCACTTTTTTGACAAAAAAATTATATTTCAAGTTATCGACGTGTCCTGCAACCTGCCACGACTGTTAGTATATTTTTTAATATTTTATAAAAAATTTAAAAACTATATTATCTTTACATTTCGAACCATATTTTAAAGTTTTGCTTCATATACACTCCAATTTGTGCATTTCATAAGAACACTATTTTGGTCTCTTGCTGTGGTTGGATAACAAAAGTTCCTAAAACTAATTATTCTTTAGATAAATTATTTTTTTCCAAAATGAAATTTTTAACAATAGCTTATAGACTATGTACACGCACTTTAGTGCCTAAGCACGACTATGGTAAAACCTTCATTTGTGCTGCATATTTTTCTATACTACCATAAAGTTTCTATACAATCTTATATCTGTGCAAATATCCCAAGTGCCACTTAACTAACAAACCAAAAAATGAGTAAAGTTTAGAGATTCCATGAGGCACAACTCATTTCTGCACTTGAAAGTGAATCTGCACTCCAGGCGTAGAACTCTCCATTCCTCTCCTCCCAATCGATTATCTCCCGAATATATCTAAAAGCCTCATCGATCGATTTTCTCTCAAGATCCCGAATAGGCCAAACGTAGAGCTTTTTACCTGTGATGGAACTGTGCCACTCCTTGAATTTCATTGCAACATAATAATATGCCTGATGTGCTAATGAAAGATTCTTGCTACGAGTCTTCAATGGATTGAAGTCTTTGAACCATTCACAAACTGTTAATGGGATCTCTTTTATTTTATCCTCGAATTTATCATATTTGTTCAAGAGAAGTATGAAGGGTGTCCCCTCAAAACAAGAACTCCGCTCAATTGTTTCCAGGAAATCTCTGTTTTCCAGCATCTTGTTTTGTTGAATACCAGTTCTCTGGATCGACACTTGATCGTAGTCAGTTAATGAAACACAAAAGACAACAGCCCTCATGCCTTCGAAAATTTCTAGCCCTTTTTGGCTGCTTTGGAGTCCCTTGGAGCTGAGCTGAATCAATTGATACCTGAGAGTACAGAAATCAAAAGTAGTTGGTTCTACAGAAGTCAATGGAGATTTTCCTGGGAAAACGAATAGATGATTCGGTTTTTAAGTCTTACTTTGACACGGGTTTTTGGGCTACAGAGTTTTCATCACAAATCACAGAAATTGCACCGTGATCATCAAATGAGAATTCAATACATGCAAGGCCATTGCAGGGAGTAAAACCTTCAGCTAATAATATATCCTTCTCTGAAGGTTCATACTCATCGCTTGATACCTCGATGACCTATCAAAACAACTAAGCGTTGTCAAATAACTCGTCCTAAGGAATTAAAAGAACAAACTGGGTGGTTAGAAATTAATGCAATAAACGACGTTTTGATATTTAATCAGCATGATCTTATAACTGGCCATAATATTGTTTATTTTGTTCTTGAATACTTGAGTTTTCTTCAATGATGTGAAATTCAGAAAGGACTCCAGGATTTTAGGAAGAAATAGCTCAGATCTGCTAACTTTATGGATGAACAAATAGGAGCACAAATCAAATCAGTACTAAAATGGGGTATTGGAAAGGAAAAAGAATAAGAAAATCTTCTTAGTATCCATTCCAGTGTAAGGAGCATGCATTCGAGGGATTCATGTGCATTCTTTGCATTTCAAAGATAAAAAATGTGAAATAATAGCGAATAGTACGAATTGAGAATACAAGACATGATTTCAGTTAAGCAAGTCCTACCCGGTCTAAGAAATATTTAGCAACATCAGGAAGAACCTGTAGTTCTTCCCTTCTTTTATAAGTTTCCTGAATCGCAGGATCCTTCCAAATTTCATCTATGATAGCAGCATGTTCACGAGCAGAGGTGGGTATGTAAGTGTCTATTTCTCCATCAGCCATTATATCTAATAACCAATCAGAGAACTGCTTGATTTTCAGGTTAACAGAATACATGCACACCCTGCTCGTGTCATTTCCACTTTCGCCTGGCAGCAATAAATAAAATCCATTCTTAAAACAACAGGCACCATCTAAAATTAATGAAGTCAGATTCTTGCAGAAAAACAATAACAAGCACAATAATTTCACAAAAATTCTGTAGACAGATGCCAAATGTAATATCCATTTTTCTAAAACCGGTCTTACCATACCCATAATACAAGCCTTCTAAGATGATGAAAATCCATAGAGCACACATTGGATATGGTTAGAAATATGGCCAATTCTTCGTTCTGTGAGGTACAGTGGACATGTTTAATGGCTCAAGTAAACGTTCTCTTACTTAGCTATATTGTTATATTTTTTTGTGGCTAAAGCACATGCTGAAAAGCTAAAAATAACAAAAACACCAGCATGGTACGTAGAAAGTCTCCATTCATCATCATTTTCAGTCTACTTTGGAGATTACTGCTGCTTTTTTGAGAAATCAAGAATCACTTGAGAGAGAGAAAGAGAAGGGAAAGGAGTCTCAACTATTGGTAATATGCCTCCAATTAATTGATTATAACTTTGCCATGCATTCTAAATAATATACTGGACGTCCTAAACCAGCAAGTGTAGAATACCGCTTTTGATAGATTGTCAAAGCTGTTTGTTTCACCTAGACAATATAGGATGAGCTCCGTAAACCTTTCACGTAGGCTTTATATGATCCACTTGAGAGTCTAAATAATGTTTTTAATACAAAATTTCATTGTCAACCTAAGAAGTTAGTAACACAAAAATTCCAACCTGGCATCGAGCTATCAGCCGCCAGACCAGAAGACTCTTTATTCAGGGTCTCTTCTTCAAAATGCACTCTCCACTCAAGTAAGATACATAGATATCTGTAAACATTTCTTTGAACCATTAGCTTCACGTTCAACAACTCTCCAGCAGTGAATTTGTTTGTGTATAAAAACTTGACCTGCCACACGAAATGAAGACAGAGACAATAATAAAGTAAATTAAATTGAAATGTAATGGATAATATTTGGGGAAGAGGACTGAACCATGCCACAATCAGACTGCTGAAAAAAGACGGTCTTTCAGTATGCCTCGGGAAAGTAATAAATAAGCACAAAAATCAAAGTCTAAAACTTAAGCTTGGAATAGGTGGATGCTGTCAAAGAAGTCATGAAGCTATAATAAAAAACAAAGAGGCTTATAAAAATATCACCAAAGCTTGACCACAAACTTTCCTAGTTGTAATCACCAGTTTTCGGTAAAAAGTTTTGAAAAGAATCATGAAGGCATACATATAAATGATGCAATCTTCTGGAATCCATACGGTGGCAAACAACAAAAGAACCATGGAGCAAAATCTAGACATACATTTCTAGCAAATAACAAAAGAACTATGAAACAGAGAGGCATGCATGTACAACACGTGTGCAAGTGTACGTATACATGCACCCATGCATTTATGTAAGAAACGAAGGACTTTGTGAAGTTAATTTGAGCCACAGGTATCCACTCAAAGACAGATAATATGCCTCAGGTATCGAGATTTTTACACTACAATTGGATAATTTAGTTATAGATAGTCAGATGTTCATATTTCCAGAATGGCATCAAACATAAGTGTTTGTTGAGGTAATCATACAATGACTTTCAGTGACAGGATAAAAGTCCATGTGCTTTTCACCTGCTTGAATATGGTTTCTGTCCCAGAACCTTCTAATCCAAGAAGAAGAAGTTTATGGACATTAGGTTGCTCCATATTCTTAGTCAACAACCTAGCTGAAAATGAAGCAGGTTGTCCCTTTGTACAATGAGGGCTTTCAGATGGTACAGGAAGTGCAAACAGAAAGCAAAGGAAACGAATCGATGCCTGCCTAACGAAAAGCCCAATTCAAATTCTTCAACTGAAGCAAGATTTCAGCTACCAAATAAAAAAAAGTAATAATGCTTTATAGTACAGGAGAACCTTTCCCCATATGCACCCTTTAATGTTATTTTGACCTTCTTCCTCATAAGACCCATCCTCATACAGCCAAAAGCGTGTACCACAAGGGCATTGCACATTGGCCACCTTGAAGAAAGAGAATACATGCTCATCAATGACTGAACTTGAAAGACACCAATGAATGATATTGTTTTTAGAAAAGGAGGTTGCATATAGATTGACTGAGATTTTTGCTAATATGATAATGCTACAACTAGAAAATGAATTCGATATTTTCTTATTGAAACTTACAAAACAGAGAGCATACCCAAATGAAGCTAGCCACTAGCCATAAGGTACTGTGAACATGCATGTAAAAATTCCCAAGGAGGAACACTATGGAGTAGTATGATTAACAGCATATGATCTAGTTTTATAAACCATTTATTTCGAAGTTTCCAACAACACTTCCGCATCAGTTGCCTTTGACATGAATGAAAAACTTTGCTGACTGATTGAAGCGGTTAGCTCTGGCGGACTAAAGCCCACATCGGCTAATTTTCCAATTGAAAGGCTTTTTTATACTCCTTTTAACTTCTTCCTTTTGATCAAATTCAACCACAGTGGAAACAAGAACATCAATCTAATTATATGGCCGAACAACCAGCAATTTCAACTCTAATCCGAAAGTTCTTTTTTCATTCATTGTGTAGAATCTACTTTACTATCAAAATTAAAGTTAATAAATACCTAAGGAGAATTAAGGTACACAACAGCCTTGGAGCCACAGTCTGATGCGCTCTAAGCCATAAATCATGTCACATACCATACAATACTTTACAAACTACTGAACAACAATAAAGCAAATACATTAGTGTACAAGCAAATATGAATAAAAATTGTGAAGCATTTCACTTCACCATAAATCCACAAAAGTGCTTAAAATGCTTCGTTAAGTTAAAAATGCAACAAAATAGAGATGACAACCTGAACATGATATTTCCACTTTGTTAAACTTTACCTTCAAGATTCTGAGCTCAACTCTCGTGATCTCACGTCCATTCATGTAAACACTTGTATTACCTTTGCTCGCATCAACTTGTAACTTGCCTCCAACATCTAACTTAGAACTAATGATGCTCCTCGGCTTCTCTTCCTCCTGCACAAAACAACAAATAAGTAACCATCTACAGACAATCACTAAAGCATTAAACTTAAAAAAAAAGTAGGACGAAGAAAAGAAAAGAAAAATGCAAATGATCAAGCGTCACAAATAGTTTTTCTTCACCTTCCCCCAAAGCCCAGATTCTTTATCATACCAATACTTCCCCGGTTTCAAATCCTTAGGAGGTGTCCTACATGCCAACAGTTCCATCAACTCCTCCTCCTTCAATGGCCTCCCATTTACAAGCACCTGCTCCGGCCTCACCTGATTTGCCTTGCATTCCCTCTCCGCCTGCATTATCTGTTTAATCTCCGATTGACCACATACCCTCGCCAAAGCCCGTGAACATGCACCCAATTTTCCCCTCTTCGTCTCATCTATGGGATTCCCACACACTTTCTCCCCTCCGACATGGTCCCCATCGCCTTCAAAACACACTTCATACAGTACTCCACCCCACAAACCATGCACCCCTCCATTTCCATGAACAGCCAATTCTTCTTCTTCCCACACCTACCACAGTCTCTCCCCTTGTTTCCACGACGCAAAACACAATCTTTGCGTTCCATTTCCTTTTTCCCATCACTACAACACGCGGAATTCTCACGATCATAACTCTCACAAAAAATCTCATCTTTATCTTCGAAGCTTCCGTCCTCAGATTCATCAAAAGCCACAGAACTAACACTCATCCGTCTATCATACACATCCGTCGAATCAGAACTGGAATGGGATTTCCAAAAGGCGGCATTTTTGGGAGTGAGCGAGAGCGCCTGTTTGCGGAAGGTGGTGAATTTTGTTTTCGGATATATGGGGTTAATCGGACGCTTGTAAAACAGAGAAGGGCCTTTGTAATCTACGGAAATGGAGTAGTCTAGATGCTCTTCGTCTGGCAATGGAGCACCTTCCGGCAGCATCTTTCTTAGCAGCTCTTCCCACGAATTGGGTTCCGGTTCCTCCGCTTCTGGAGCCGCCATTAGTGAGTGTTATGCGTGAAAATGAAGGTTTTGAAATGATGGAAAAAGATACATGAAGACGGAGATTACACAGTATACGTTACGTGCTGTTTAGGTTGGTTTGGTTGAGAAAAACATAACTGAGCAAAAAGGTAAACGTGCACTCGTAGAATATAATGTGGATTTTCGTGACGTCATGTCATGTGACCTTTTACGTCATTAAATTACAATTTAGAATGTCTTTGTTTTTTTTTGTTTTTTTAAAATATAAACATAAATTATATTAAAAGAGCAAATCAGTACATCCAAGATCCAATCACAGAGACACAAATATAATAACGATTAAACGAAACAAATACATGTGTTCATCTTGAGCTATAATTAAGACACGTCTAATAATAGACGTATTAAAAGATAAATTATATTAAAAGAGCAAATCAGTACATCCAAGATCCGATCATAGAGACACAAATATAACAACGATTAAACGCGACAAATACATGTGTTCATCTTGAGCCATAATTAAGACACGTCTAATAATAGACGTATTAAAAGGATCGTCGGTAAAATGAAATACAACATAATCACAAATTCTTGATTTGGAGAGTGCATAGATCATCAAAATCACATCAGATCCCTTTAAACCATACAACCCATGATAAGTTTGCAGAGATTTGAATTGCTACAAAATTTTCGGTGCAAGTTTAAGATATTATATTTTTATACTATTTCTAATTTAGATGCTGAAACTTTAGTTTGTTTTTTTCAGAACTTTTGAAGTAAAATGAATTGACATAGAAATCCTTGATTTGCAATTTTAAATTCTTAATTTCATGCTTATCAATAAAAAGGAATATTCCTTATGAGAAATTATATTTGTGCTCAAAATTATTTTTCTTAATACATATCTAATAAATTATAATAGTTATTTTAAGCACCACTTGGCTTGTAAAAGGGACAATAAGATACTTCTAATACGTGGATAATAAATTGAAAAATTTGTAATATAACTATTTTTTTAATTCAATTACATAGAACTTAAAAGTAAGTATGTAAAAGTCTGTTATGTTGGGGGTGTCCTTAAGGGCACTACTCTTTGGACACCCCAACCATTAGATTGTCATCCAAATGTTAGGTGTGCCAATACAATGGTCATGCTGTTCTGAAGGGCAGTGCTCTTCAGGGCAGCATCAAATAAACCGTAAAAGTCCTATCATTTGCACATAACGATACATTATGTCTTGTTTAATATAGTAATATAGATGTAACTGCCCTTCAGGGCAGCATCAAATAAACCGTAAGAATCCTATCATTTGCACATAACCGATACATTATGTCCTGTTTAATATAGTAATATAGATGTCAATGAATGTGATTCAATCACAAATAAAAATGAGACCATTTCTAGAACTTGGATAGTAATTAAAATGTTGATTCTGCACATCATATTTACTGTATCATACTTTTTTACGGAAAATTTGATGCTGTCATTTTTTATTTTATTAGAAAGATGTCAAATTAATGGTGATATATACTCGTAGGGACCATTTCACTCTCATTAGAAGTAGCATCAAATAAACATTCTTTTATTTGGGTATTATTTTAATTATATATCCGAAAAACAAAACTCAATATTCTAAAAATAACTTTTTTTCTAAGTAAAAAATATAATTGTTTCACATACCAAGTGTCCCAATTCCTTTTAAAAACACACATTCACTAAATTCCATCAACATGGCTAACAACTTTTTTTTTTTTTAAAAAGGAAATATAATTCAAAATTATTTGAGGCACTTTATCCCACCAGCTTAAACCCAAACCGAAGAAACCACCATAAAATTCATGCCAATGACTAAATGCAAAACGTGGTACCTTTATTCAAAGAACCAATAGTGACAACGATTGTCAAATTATTTCATAACACTGTTATTATTTCAGAAAACTATGTTCTTTTTCATACACTTCTATATATGATTCAACGAAGACAGCTAGCATATGTAGAGAAATATATATCTTATTTATTATATCTTATTCATCATTCAATTATTTTATCCATGTTTTTTTAACGAAAAACATGAAATATATTAAACGATCATGAGATACATCATATATAACTGTCAATCATTCATAATGAGATAACAACACCAAGTAAAATCATACAAACATTCCAAAGGTGAGGTCATCAGAGCAGAATTGCTAGAACATGATCGGAAAAAAAGCAATGACCGTCAGAACGAAGCCTGATCCTCTCAAACCATGTGATACAGGATGTGGTCTACAGAGTGAGCTGCCTTCTTCAAACGGAAGAAACATATACGAATAGTCGAGAGACCCAAACTGATAAAGGCCAACAAACATGCAAGCTCTCGTATCCAAATCTCAATCTGAGATCCAAAGACCTAGACCATCACTGGATGAAACCGACTAGCCCAGTAGTCAAGACCAACTAATACCCCAACAGAGAAGCCAAAACAAAAAAACCACCATCGAACCAACAAAACATGATCACAAAAAACCACCAGATTCATAAATCATAATCATGATGCTATCGAAAGCATCAGTAATAAGAGATAGTGTACTCTGGTTTTGCCTCTCAAAGTTTATAATGATCTCGTCCACAGAATCCTCTCAATTTTCAGTCATCTCAAGCAGCATATGAGTGTATTACTGATAAGCCGTCGCATATTCAGTGGACTCATGATCTTATCCCGTTCAATAGAAAAGTTCGCATGCCTCTTGGCATAATCGTAAAGCAACGGGACCACCTGTAGCTGCCTCCTCATGGTTATCTTTTACCTCCAATTTGAATACTAAAACAAGCTTCATAAGTACATGATTCCTGTTATGTAGATCTGCAGTGTTTTTTAAGGACGTTCAACTCATCTAACAACCATAACAAAATTATTGGAAGAAAAGGACTTATAAATTTTAATAAAGAGCAGCTTAGTCTATTGTGGGGGTAGTCTCTAAAGGCCAAACTGCACGAACCTACCTCTATGCACGGGTCTGGGAAAGGGTCGGACAGCTTTGAGTCTAATGTCCACAGCCTTCCCTTTGTAATACAATAACTTGAATTCGTGACCTCCAAGTTCACATGGCTGCAACTTTAACAGTTGCTCGAAGATTCACCCTTTTGTAGGGACAGTCTCTGATTCATAAAAATTAAATATGAAATTTGAAAATGACCCGTTTAATAAGCGGAAGCTTGCGTCTAAGGGCAGTCTTTTATGAAAGTGCAGTCAGTAAATATACAGACTTAAGTCAATGAGTATGGTTGAACATGAAGATTCCCAATAGCCTATGATCCAGAATCTGAACTTATCGAAGGACGGAAGTAAAGAGCCAAAAGTCACTTCAAGTGTATTTGTCTTAATTAGAGTCACGCATGTTAAGTAATTAAGTTAAAGTGTATTTGTCTTAATTAGAATCATGCATGTTAAGTAATTATGTTAAAGTGTATTTGTCTTAATTAGAGTCATGTATGTTAAGTATACAAGTGTATTTGTGTTAATTAGATTCATGTATGTTAAGTGTTAGAATGTGTTAATTAGATTCATGCATGTTAAGTGTTAGAAAATCTTTAAATAGTTGCATGTATTATCAAAGAAAGGGAAGAGACATGAAAGATATTAATCGTTTTGATTATTAGTGAAGATGGATTTCTTCTGATTAATTCAATTGTCATTTGGTGGATTCCTAGACATTGAATCATACACAAATTATACTAATCTTAGGTGGATTCTTTTGAAAAGTATAAGTCACTAAAAATTCTACGGATCCAAGTTCCTATCATCTATTCCACAATCGACCACTACTTCTACACAATTCTCCACACACCGCGAGCTATCCCTCTCAAAGCATCATTTAACGGTATCAGCCTATAATTCACAATGCTATAACCGGAACGTCGACAACATGAATTTGTCCTGCGTTTTGAACATTTTAACAATGCTTCACCCACTTCAACCTTGATATTTCAATCCCATTTCATCTCGCTGCCATCATCACGTCTATCACGTAGGACAGTATAATATGTAATCTGATTATTAATGTTTGGTGGTGATTTTATTTTTGGCTGCAAATGACCGAAAAATCAACACAAAACTTCCAAGTATATTTAGATACAGAAGCCAGACCAAAAGGTCATGCTTAGATAGAGAAGATGCTACAAAAAAGTACTCAAAAAGCCACAATTAGAAGTCACAAATGTCAAATATTTGACAACAACTATATCATATTGACTAAGCCGGTAAATAATAGGGATAATTAAATCTACACCTCCTCGATTTTGGTTTATTTACAGAAAGCTCCCATCGATTTTGGAATATTACAGAGACCTCCCATGCCGTTAGTAAAATTAACGGCCGTTACAAAAACCTCCCCTAATTTTTATTGGAAACCCCAAATTGTCCGTGGTCAACTTTGACCATAATTTTGACCTAAATTCTTAGAGGGGATATATTTGTAATTATGATATTTTATAAGAGGTATGATCGTAATAAAACTATTATTTTATTTTTCGAATTGTTTATTTCAAATATAATTATTACTTACTCGAATCTTTTTTTATTTTCCTATAAATTTTAATATTTATCATTTTTATTCAATCTTGAAAAATATCAATATATACCATAAAAAATCAATATATATATCATTTAAATACTTTTATTAGAAATAACGACATTATGTAATATTTTGAATTAAATCGAAATGAAGTCAAATTAAAAAATAATATGTTCGATTGTCATTTTTGAAATTGACGTAAATAAATATTGGTCAGCCAAAAAATACCGAACTTGATAATATATAATCATAGTACTTTTCAATAAATGATTTAAAATATAAATAATATATTATTAATAATTTGAGGAACGAGATAAAAATCTAAATTTTGAAAACAAACTACCCATATACGAGTTCAACTAGGGGTAATCTTCAGAACCGAAGGGGAATGATTTATATAGGCATAAAACTCTCCCGGAAGTGATCACCAATTTAGTTTTGTCTTCTGCCAATTCTTGACACCTGGATTGAAATGTGTTCAACAATCCTTCCACAGAGAGCAAGGTGGAAGAGCCACCTTGCTACTGTCCATGGATGGAATTAATTGAGCCATTTGTTCAACAATCTCCACCTTTGCGATATTCCATCAATATATGTTGACTCCATCCTACGATATACGGACACTGACACTGCGACACTGCCACAACACGGATTTTCAAAATTTTCAGGATACGACACTTGTGGGACACGCATATATATATATATATATATATATATATATATATATATATATATATATATATATATATACTAGAAATTCTCATTTTTTAAATTCTAAAACCATGTACAATGAACAAAAAAATTCTTACCAAATTCAAGAAGCTTATAAATAAATGCATGTCACTGGAATCATCATAATATCACTCATACTAACACCAAATACATATTATTTTAATTAATATAAAGTTTAACAACACGTCCAAATAAAATAAAATACCAAAAATATTTTTACCAAATTCAAAAATAATATATATATATGTCACTAAAATCATCATAATATGACTTATACTGACAACAAATATATATTACTTAAATTAAATAGGTTTTAAGTAATACCTCTAAATTTCATTTTAGCCAAAAACTTTTTAAATTGTACCCAAAAGTGTCATGTGTCGGACACGGCTCGGACACGTCCATCAGCCATGTCCGACACGGGTGTCCGATTTTGAGGGAATTGTGCGACACGGGTGTCCGATTTTATTCTATTAATTAAATAAAGGACATGCCACGTGGCGTGTCCGACACGTGTTCGAGGAGTGTCCGAGTAGTGTCCGACACTGCACCAAGTAATTTTTAGGAGTGTCCGTGCATCATAGCCTCCATCAGTACGCCTTTAGGCGCTGGATACTCGATAACTGTTGATCAAGTCCAAGCAGTGTTGGAACTTGATCCCTGTCACCACCTTTGTTAACATGTCTGCAGGATTATCTGCAGTCCCAATTTTTCTGAGTAGAATATCTCATTCTTCTACTATTTCACGAGCAAAGTGGTAGCGAACATCGATGTGTTTGGTGCGACTATGATGAACCTGGTTCTTTGCCAAACATATGGAACTTTGAATGTCGCAGAAAATCTATATATTCTTCTGCCTGATGCCCAAGTCTTTCACCAAATTATGCAACCAGATACCTTCATTGAATGATTCTGTGATCGCCATATACTCTGCCTCTGTAGTAGACAAAGCAACTGTTTACTGGAGCGTAGATCTCCAACTCACTGGTCCTGCTGCCATGGTAAAGACATAACTAGTAGTTGATCGACGATTATCAAGATCACCAGCCTAATCTGAATCGACGTATCCACTAGACGATTGATCTCATCTTTATGAAATTTCAGACAAATATCCCTAGTACCCTGAATATATCGTGGAATACACTTTATTGCATGCCAATGTTCTTTATCAGGGTTATGCATGTATCGACTCACCATGCTAACAACATGAGAAATATCAGGTCTTGTGCACACCATTGCATACATCAGAGCTCCAACAACATTTGCATAAGGAATGATATCCATTTGTCTTCTCTCGGCATCTGTAGTAGGAGACATTGATGCACTAAGTTTGAAGTGTGGAGCTAACGGGGTACTTATAGGGTTTGGTATTTTCATCTATACCAAATCTCTGGAGCACATTCTTCAGATACTGAGTCTGTGTCAGACAAACTGTGCCCTTTATTCTGTCTATCTTTATCTCCATTCCAAGAATCTTCTTGGCCTCTCCAAGATCTTTCGTCTCAAATTCTAAGCTGAGCTGAGCCTTCATTTTATCAATCTCTATCTTGCTTTTAGATGTGAGCATATCATCATCATATAAGAGCAGATATATCAAAGTACCATCTTGAAGTTTCATTAGGTAGACACAATGATCAAAATGGATGCGTGTGTACCTCCGATTCTTCATAAAGTAAACTCAAAACAAATAATAAATTTAGTCTCATGCAATGCTTTTAGTAGTTTAAGACATGATATCATGAAGTATGAAAATTAACTTATAAATCATGCAAATAATCTCATGCTTAATCAACTAGAAATTAAACTCAAGCCTAAAATTATGTAATCAATTTATTTAAAAATGAATGAACTAAAATAAGTCCATTTAAGCAATTAAATCACATATAGCATGTTTTACGAACTTAACAAATTGAAACATGCTAAATATAATAAATATCAAATAATTCAATTATCTTACTTGGTCAAAGCTTTCTAAACAAGATTTTATAAAAAATGGCAACTCAAGCTTTGACACCAAACTCAACGTGCTCGTCATCAAGTATAACAAACTTTAATACATTTGAGCTCAAAAGTGCATGTTGAAATATTTGAACACATGTTTAAGAAAAGAAGAAAGTTTAATCACATTAAACATGCTTTGATCTAATATAGCAAATTAGCACACTCGATCATAAAAGTGAATGTTGAAGCTTTCAAAAGCATGTTCAAGAAGATAATTAAAAGGTTTAAAAACATTAAACATGCTTGACAAAATAGATACATTAAATCTTCAATTATATGTAGGGAGCATATAACCTTTGTAGCTTGATGAATAAATTTTAAAGCTCATGGCATAGTCGCAAAGAAATTATCACATATCATCACAAGACTAAACCGAAAAATTAGCATGCTCAAGAAGTGTCGAATTTCTCAACTCATCAAAAATATTAAATAGAGATGTCAACTAAATTAAAGAACATACGATGACATCAAGATCATTTAAGTTCTAGCTGAACAATGATACGTAAAGCTTCTAAACAAACTCCAGAACCATAATCATTTGATTATTTACACATTTTGATCACATTGAGCTCAAGCATATAAAACATTTATTTAAACAATTTTAAATATGTAATCTCATAATCATACAAGCATAAGCTATTATAATATGAAGTTTTCACTATAAATATTCAAGCACAAGGCTACGCAATAACAAATTTTGAACATGTAATCAAGTCATATAATGTTTAAACATTGAACAAAACTTAATTTACAAAACTAAAACATATAAACACACAAGTATGATCATAAAACTTCTAACACATTTAAGAGTTTATGATTACACAAATACGCACATGCTAAGGGGAAATGCAATGCACTTCGAATGAATATTGAGCTATACATTCTTGATCACAATTAATTTGTGTCAATGAAATTTTGCAATTGCTCTTTTAAATGCATGTAAAGAAAAATATAATTAGCTCCCCCTAAAATGATATCAACATTAATAATATAATCATATGAATGTAAGTATCAATCATTTTACAATCACTTCACAATATAACCACATGTAAATTCATTTTGAAGCTCCATAATCTTGATTTCAAAATAATTGAATTTAATCATATAATCATATACACAACTTTGATATTCAACATAAGCAATATTAAACAAAGAAAAGAGCTAATTAAACTTCTATGATGCTTTAAATAAATTTACCTCGGATGACAAGAGTAAGTTCTTATAATCGGTTCTATATCTCGAGCATCCTCTATTGTGGTGCATTTGATAGTTTTCATTGATGTGCTAGTCCCTTCATCCTCTATCACTTTGTAGTATCTACTAAACATGCTTATAATAGTAGAATATTTGGGTCATTACATGTTAGCTTTCGTCGATGTCTTTGGAATCCATTTCCACCACTTATTTGGTCGATATTGATTTTTAGCAAAATTACATTTATCACGAGTATGTCCAAGTTTGTAGTTGATTATATTTTACTTTGGCTATTAAGCTAGAAAAAGATTTAGTTTTCTTTGAGTAGCCTAAACCGGACTTATCAAAACTACATCGTTGTAAGCCGAGCAATTAATCAAGTTTAGTACTACTTTGAGTAAACTTGCAGAAAAAGATTTATTTAAAGAATTTAATTCATTTTTCAATGAATTATTTTTTCATATTTCTTAGCCAACTCAAGTTTGAGTGATTTGATACTCTTCTTGATTTTGCCAAGAACATCAATAAGCTCATCATATGAATCTAACAATTCATTGAAAGAGGGTACCTCATCATCGATTTCTCTTTCCTCATCATTCTCATCGTCTTTGGCCATTATGCAAAGATTGCTTATTTCATCATTATATTCGACATCGTCGCTCCATGTTTCCGAACACCCAACGTTCTCTTGAGGCTCAACATTAATGCTTGTTGTTGGGTTGGACAACCTCCATCTTAGTCTCCTTTATTTGGTTTGGGACAACGTAGCATTCTTGTAATTTATACCAAACTTCTTTGGCCGATGTGCATGCCGAGGCTTGATTGTATTGCTCCATACCTAAAGCACAAAATAAAACATTCAAAGCTTTAGCATTTAAAAATAACTCATCAAAATCATCCATTTCCTTAGGAATTTTAACACCATTAAATTCCTTCATTTGAATATATGGACATTTAACAACCATTCTCCATATTTCAAAATCTAAGGATTGGATATAAAATGAAAATCGAATTTTCTAATACTCGTAGTTAGAGCCGACAAATAGCGGGGAAGATTGGTCGATTGATCTTGAGCAAACTCATTTGCTAGATTAGACATAAAAAAAATTTGGTCTAAAATAAAAACCAAATGGCTCTGATACTACTTGTTGGAACCTAAGAGGGAGATGAATGAAGTTCTATGGCTACTTTAGAGATTTTAAAGTGATTTTCCAAATTTTCTAGTTTACGCTTACGGAAGACTTGTTCCAATCGATCAATCAATAACAATAAGCAATAATGTACATTTGTAATATAAATAAAGCAATAAATAGTACAAGGATATGTTTTTGAAGTTCGGCGTTGAATCACATATGTCTCATCTTCCTGGTTAGAAAACGTTTAACCGAGGTTCCACTAGAACAATTTCAATCATGGCATTGAAGGCTCCAAGCTAGCCTCAAACAAACTCTTCACAATTCCACATTCTTCACGAGTCTTCTTGACATTAAGGGCTCCAAGGATAGCCACAAGCGAACTCTTCACAAGTCTCGCACTCTTCACGAGTCTTCTTGGCCTTAAGGGCTCCAAGCTAGCCACAAACAATTGCATCGACTTCACGTGCCAATGACTTTTGCAACTTTCCAGTTGCTTTGGTGTTGGAAGACCTTACAATGAATTCTCTCTCTTGTGACTTGCAGAACAATGACAACCCCCTCACAATAATGAAACAAGCTTGTTGAAACAAGCAAAACCCCTCACAACTCGTGTGCTACAATAAATCACATTCACGGTGTATACAAGATGAAGAACAAAGCTCTCTCACAACAACAATTGACTTATAGATATAAGCCACACACTATGAAATGAAACACAACTCAAAATATGAACTTGAATGATAAAATGAGTAATCTTTAGCAAATCTTGTGCTTCTATTTGTTGTAGGTTGTTGTGTAATGTTGTTCTACCTTTGAACCAACCCAAATGCACCAATTTATAGTTTGGGAGGCTCCCAAGTGAATACAAAAGCCAAACTAGCCGTTTAGAGCCGTTTTTGACAAAAAAAACAAGCCCCATCGCCAAGCCAACGCCTTGGGTGATCTCCATCGCCAAGCTCCAACGATCAAATTGGCTCAGATTGCCTGGGGAGACCACTCCCATCACCTGGTCCGATCTTCAATAAAATTTGAGGCAGTAGGTTTTACTCAGGATCGCCTGGGGTGATCTTCCTGTTGCACGCAAGATCCATCATGCTCAAAATTTGCACTTTTTGACCACCTTAAGCTCATTTTTTAGAAACGTTGTAAACATCAAAGTTGTAGCCATTCTCTTATCTACGTGTGGACACCAAAATCATCAAATTCTATCAAGATATGAAGGATATATATCCAAAATGCTACAGCTGCTTCAACCTTGCTACTTGCTAAATGCAATATGCACTTGTTGTGACTTGCATGCCATTTTTTCCATGATACAATCGCATTGAACTAAGTTGTCTGAAGATTTGAACTCTAGCAAATTGAGTTGGCTTTTGAACCTCTTTAGAATCAAGTCATTCCAATCACCGAACTGTGAGATATCATTAAAATACTACATTGCGCTCCAAGTGACTCCAATGCGAATTTTCCCACGAACGGATCATTTATCCGTGGGTCTTCAACTCAACATAAAATATTGTTTCAACATCATTTCACCATATTGAACACATATTTTGGTTGCGCTTTGATATCATCTCTTCTCGTTCAAGCTAAACATATTTCTTGCTCAAACCAACTGTTTATCCTTCAAGCTTGCAAATGCCAACTTGTAACTTCGGTCTTTCTCGATAAACCATTTGGTCTTCCCAACCAAGTTGTCATAACTCTGTACACTAAGTAGACACATTAGTATAGCAAATGCAAGTTTGGTTGATCAAAACCTAAAAATAAACTTGAGATTAAGCATTAAACTCAACATTGCGTTTAAGGCTCAACATCTATGTTACATTTTATTTTTAAGAACATGATGATTCGATTTTGAAGTATTCAATTTGTTATCTCCATTTATCTTCAATTCTTTGGAAGATTATCTTTCGTCGTCTTTGCTGTTATGCATTTGGTTCTGGTATGGTTTGTTCATGTTGACAGTATATATTTGAATGTCTATATTATATTTTATTTTTCAAACATGATGGTTCGATTCTGAAGTATCAATTTGTTGATAAAATTTGAGATAATTGTTGTTTCTTTACGGCTTTTTGCTATTTCTATGTTTGAATACATCAAGAATCATCTTCAATTTTGCTGGAAGATCAGTTGTTCGTGGTTCTTGTATGGTTTGTTCATGTTGACAATACATATTTTGATGTCTATGCTAGATTTTATTTTTATGAACATGATTATTCGATTTTGAAGTATCAATTTGTTGTTGAAATTTGTGATAACTGATGTTTCTTTATGGTTTGCAATTTCTCATTTGAATAAATCAAGAATCAGGATCTGTTTTTATTTTATTTTTGAAAGATGACATGCGACGATTTGCATATACCTATCTATGAATTGATTTGCATCATCTATTTTATAAGAACTAGCCGATTCTTATATTTCTTTCGGATCATGCTGTAGCTTTGATGTGAATTTCTATTTTTTGTTCTGTGCACTAATTTGTCAAGTTGTACTTAGATTCCCCACTTATCTGTCGCTTATTAGTAATGTGGTCGGAGGAATTTTGCAGTATTTGACATCAATGGACTCCTTGGAACAGTCATTGGATTATATGATAAAAAGCCGTAGAAATAGTGAACGTCATTTGGGGGAAGGCACTATTTTGAGCCGGGAGAAATGTTGTAGCAAAAGTTCACGAGTTTTCTGATAGTTTTTCTATTCTTGATGAGGTTTTTCTGTACATGTTGGTTTCTACAAGCAATTTGCGATGTAGCTATTCGTCAAAAGTGTAAGATTTGGTAGCTCCTTAGGGTAAGAACTGAAACGTAAAACTGTTTTTCCATATTTATTGATAATAATTATTAACTGAGGCAGCTCTAGTTTTTTTTTCCACATTTATTGATAATAATTATTGTTATTTGGGGAGTTAATGACGGATTGTTATGATGTACGAAAAATGATGTTTGGGGAGTTACTTTAGTCATATCTCACTTCACGTCATTTAGCTTCAGAACTGGAGCTCCACCCACCTCTTGCATGGCTCTGGTTGGCATGTTGTGGGTTTTTATCTCAACTACCTTGTAGACTAATTTGCATTCCTTGAGTTTCAATAGATTAAATAACGTATAGATCAACACATCGACATTAAGAAATTGTGACCCTTCTCTGCAGCAACAATGCATGTCTTGAATGCCAAACCGGTGGAGGACAAAGAGGATCCTCAATCTGCTGTGATAGTTGAGTCCTGGATGAGTGCCGACTACCTTTGTCGTAACTACATACTGAATTCTCTTGACGATGCACTTTTTAATGTGTATTCCCCCAAGGAGACTGCTAAGAATATTTGGGAATCGTTAGAGATAAAGTACAAAGTTGACGACGCAAGCGCAAAGAAATTTGTAGCCGGGCGATTCCATGACTATCGAATGGTAGATGGCAAGAGCATTGTTGAGCAATGCGAAGAGCTGCAGCTGATATATCATGAACTTGCTGCCGAAGGTATGGGGCTAAATGATGCTCTCCAAGTGGCGATGATGATTGAGAAATTACCGCCATCTTGGAAGGACTTCAAGAGCTACCTAAAGCACAAGCGAAAGATGATGAGTCTAGAGGATCTTATCAGGAGGCTGCGCATCGAGCAAGACAACCGAAAAGTTGACAAGAAATCATTTGGAATGATTTCCAAGGCCAACGTGGTTGAAGTTGGGGACAACTCCCATGGGAATAAGCGCAAACGTACTTTTGCACCCAAGGGAGATACTCAGACAAGGAGGTTCACCGGTGACTGTTATGTGTGTGGTAAGCCTAACCATAAGGCCATGAACAAAGTATTTATATCTCACTTCACGTCATTTAGCTTCAGAACTGGAGCTCCACCCACCTCTTGCATGGCTCTGGTTGGCATGTTGTGGGTTTTTATCTCAACTACCTTGTAGACTAATTTGCATTCCTTGAGTTTCAATAGATTAAATTATCTTGATTCTGCGTTTATAATTTGACTTTGTTGCAGAAATTTCCTGATATTTCAATTAAAGAATCACAAACTATTTTCCTGGTCTAATTCTGATACTTGCTTTTCGCAATCTCGATAATTGGTTTGCTTGCATCAGAGCTACCGCAGAACCAGGAGTTTGTTGTGGCAGAATGGTCATCTTTTTGCTGATAGTCTTAAGGCTTCTGGGTTATCTGTATTAGTAAATGGTACAAAGTTGCATATTTCCAAATTGGACGCAGGTGTGACTACGGAAGATATAAGGGTACCAATTTCAGCGAAGCCTTTTGCTAATTTACGTCTTTGCATTACTTTCCACTTAAGTTGTCTCTTATAACTAATAATTTTGGTCATTCTCAGATCTTACTGGTTCACATCCTTGATTACAACTACATCAGATGATAGCATGCTTCCCTTGGCATATTATGGTTCTTTGAAGGACTAGCTGTGTCTTCGTTGTTACTTGGTAATCCATTCCTTATTGTTTATGCTGCAATAGCCCAATTAGTAGGTGTCAACTGTGTTATGTGTATAGTTTTGTGTTGAGGCTGTAATTTTGTGATTGGCAATCATTTCAACTGTGTCTTCCCTAATACACTGTTTTGGAACCAGTCGTTTTGGCGGTAGCTCTAGGGTTGATAACTGTGGTCAACTTAGATGAATATACACTTACACGAAAGCTGCATAAATAGATCTGAAGTTATCAATAATTGTTTTAAAAAAAAAACAATCATGTTAAAATGTTGGGGAATATAGGTATTTGGCTTCCATTAGCATGATGAGTCTGCTCCGTGTGCTTGGTTACATCTTCTTTTTTATTATTGCTAGCATTAACTTGTTGGTGTTCCCCGACGCCCAGCACCGACGGGCAATGGGACTTAAAATTTTTTCGGCCCGGAGCCACCGAGGTATCAGATTTGCTTTAATTCATATTATTTAAACATTCATATGGCGTTTTGAATTATACCTCATGACTTTAAGTCGTGGATGGATCACTAGTCTTGTCCTTTGTTGACCGCTTCGGTTCCTTTGCTCTTTTGCGGGCAAACCCTTAAGTGCCCATTTTGATCAATTAAACTCGTTTAATTATCGACAGCCAAAATCATATTTCAGTTTAATCCAATGAGTCGTGATTAGTGCCTAGCAACAACACGTCACGAGCCCCTAGATACAAACTGATGCAAAAACCTTCATTTACAGTTAGCGTACAGTACGATCCTTTCAACTCATATGTACCGATCAGATCTTAGGGTTTTGGTCAATCGAGACCCCAATATGCATCCAACAACTATGCACATGTTCCAAAGTATCATAACTCATCCATATAAAGGAACTCTTTTCACTAAAAGATATTTACTGCTCTGGCCAGAGACTCATTGGGCTATTAACTTGACAAAACACATAGGACATCCACGCAGGTATGCGAGCGTTGAATCCCCAACAACAACGTACAAGCTTCTATTTGACTTTCATCAACACTGAACATTGCCACCTTTATGATCCTCTTGGGATCGAAAAACAAGTCACAGTGCAGTGCTCATCGAATAGAGCTACAATGGTGCTTTAGGTCATGAGGATTAATGGTGTACAACTGCAACTATAAATTCTCTACTCGATCAGTGGGAACCACTTAGAGAATTTAGGGTGATGGTTGTTCAGTGAACTCATCATATGGGCACCTATTCATATATACAGATGTCTTTATATTAGTGCTGATGAAACACATGAACGACACATCATGAATACTGGTCTCAAGAGAACAGAGTATGTATCCTTCTTATGACGCTGCTCATCAATAAGGAACAATTTTAGATATTACAGTCATTGGCGAATATATTTCATGATTGTCAACAATTGTTCAATCACATTTCAATGGACTATAGTAATTTCAAGGTCTTACTCTGTGCATTTTGCATGTGTATAAAGATAAATATTGCATAAAAATATAATTAATTGAATAAAGCATGTTTTATGGACAGGTGTACAAATCTCATAGCCAACAGTTGGCTTGTAGGGCACTTACTGTAACATAACTTATAGTTTGTCATCTTGTTATAGAGGTTATGTTGGGATGTACCGCTCAGCATTCAGAGATTTGTTTTTGAAGCCAGAGCTTTTACGGGCTATTGAGGAATCTGATTTTGAACATCCATCAGTTGGTAGTATTCCATATTCTTTTTTTCACTATGTTTCATACTATTAGATGCAGCGGTTGGAAATCATTTTCAACTCTTTTTGTGTGTGTGTATGTTGGTGATCATGATTCTTGATACTTGGTTCTTAATCAATTCAACATCAGTGCATTCCTCAAGCTATTTTGGGAATGGATGTTATCTGCCAAGCAAAATCCGGTTCAGGAAAACATCTATGTATGTTCTTTCAACTCTGCAGAAGATTGAACCCGTTGCAGGTCAAGTTGCTGCTCTTGTTCTATGCCATACAAGAGAACTAGCTTACCAGGAATGCATTCCGACTATCTTTTTTTAACTTTTGGGTTCTTTATGTGGATCGTTACATCTCTTAATTGACTATGAAGATTTAATCTCGAAAGCCATTATTTATGTACTAGTTTTTTGTTGGTACCGCACAAAGCGCGGTGCCAAGTACCAGAATGTTGATCTTTTTTTTTCTAATTTGACCGAAAATAACATTTCAAATGATTGACTTTAACAAACATTTTTTAAAAAACGATCATGCTACTGTAATTGAATGAAAAAAAGATAGCCAAATGACTGACTCTAACTATTTTTTTAAAAAATGATGCACATCTTACTATAAACTGAAAAAATAACATTTGAAGTTACGCGCACCAACAGCCGATTAAGATATATTTTTCCTAGTCGGTTCAGGACAAACTCGCGCATCAACAAAAATATTTATTTAACAAAAAAAAATTAGTTAACAAATTAATTAGAAAAATTTCATTTAACAAACCAAGCATTTACTATTCATTACTATTCTAATGAATAATAATGAATAGTAAAAGCTTGGACACTTATTATATAGGTAAATACAATAATACTTTCATGCTTATCTCTGCCATTGATTTTTGTTGACCTGCTTGATCTAGGTTTTGTGTCTTTATTCGCAGGTCTCCCGTGAATTTCAGCGTTTCAGTACTTGTTTACCTGATATCAAAGTTGTTGTTTTCTACGGTTGGAACAACATCAACACTGATAAAGAACTTCTGAAAACTGAATGCCCTCATATTGTTGTTGGAACTCTAGGGAGGATACTTGCTCTTGCTACAAACAATTATCTTTCTCTAGAAACTTGACGTGTTCCATTCTGGAAGAATGTGACATAATGCTCTAGTCTTTAGGTATGCTACTTGAAGTGCATCCTTTTGAGCGTTGTGATTATAGCCCCCTCTTCCTTCATCTCATCAAAAGAAAAAGGAACAATTTGGCGCCATATATTTTCTCATTTGTTTATGCTCTTCGTGTAACTCGCAAAATTGAGGAAAGATGTGCAGAACATTTTCTTAATGACTTCTGGTGACAAGCAAGTAATGATGTTTTAGGCTATACTCAGTCAGGAGATTCAACTCATTTGCAAGAAATACATGCAACATGTAATACTTCTTGCCCACCATTTATTTAATTATGGATGCTTAGCTTCGGATGGGCCCTTAATATACTTGCATGACGTTTCTCTATTTCAATTTATTGAAATTTATATGTATGACGAGGCCAAAATAACTCTTCAGGGTCTTGTACAGGTTTGATTTTATAATTTGAAATTTTTAAATAATATATATTTTTGTGTCCTTGTTGTGTTTACACTGTTTCCTGTTATATCAGTACTACATGAGACGTAACAAGAATGAAAAGAATAGGGAGCTAAAGGATGTGTTGGACGCTTTGGATTTTAATCAAGTGGTCATAGTCCTTAGAAGTGTCGATAGAGCTGTTGAGGTGAACAAGTTGCTGGTGGAGTATAAATTTTCAACAATTTATATTCATTTTGGCTTGTCTCAAGTAGAAAGGTTTGTGCGATAGTGCATCAAGCATTGATTCTTTTCATTTTGAATTGTTTGTTTGGATGTGTAAGTTTTAACTTTTTAGAAGAAGATATCCAGAGATCATAGTTATTAAATATGCACAGCGCAAATGGTCCTGGGGTGTTCCTTCATGAGCATTCAATATGCATTTGAATCTTCAATATTGGTTGGCACCTCATTATCTTTGAAAGATTTATACTCAGCTTCAAACTACAATTTGTCCTCGTGATTCTTCGTTCTGAACATCAGTTAGGTTCAGATTCCTAAGAAGATCAAGCGTTTGGCTCTTTTAGAGTCAAATCTTTTAATCGTATTATATTCAAGCCATGTTGTCATGAGATCCAACATAAACACGTGATTAATCTGACAAGCACGCTTATCTTTTGTTAAGCCCTCTCTATGCTACAATTAACGTGTACAATACACCAAAAATATTGATTATCGATTAATCATGTAGACTCGTATAAAAATTATGTGGGATTAACGTGAACAAATAACTGTTCCCAATCATAGAATGAGATTTAAAACCTGAGCTTCAAGGTCCTGGACACTGTTGTTTTCTTGGATGGCAGCTTGTCCTCACTGAGTTTTAGCTTCACATAAGGGCCGGGTGCTCCTAAAAGGTCTTTCCTTTTGAGCTTCATTGCTCTGAGAAACTTCACAATAAGTTTTCCTACTGGTTTCTTAGTTTCTCTGTCAGTTAGCAAAGCCAAATCTGATTAGAAATGGTAAAACTTCATTTAGTTGAACATTTTCGGGTACATGTTCAACGAGAACACGTATGTTCGTTCTTACTTTTCGGGATTCATGATCTATCAGAATGCCCCTTTCTTTGCGAGGAAAATCACAGCAAAGGAAAGCATTTTCTTTTGAATCCAATGTATGATGTATTTGTGTTTGTATTTATGTTGAATTTTCTTCCACTAATCATCAAATTCAAAAACAAAAATGATTCAAACCGGACCGAATCGAACCGAAATGTTTGGTTAAAACTGAAATCGAACCGATGATGAAACAACTTGTGGTATGTTAGGTTGAAAATAACGTATAGATCAACACATCGACATTAAGAAATTATCGACATTAAGAAATTGTGACCCTTCTATGCAGCAACAATGCATGTCTTGAATGCCAAACATATTGAGTTGTTCCTAAATGAATAGATTGGATTTGGGACCATGAACTAATAGGATCCGATGACATGAAGAAACAAGCAAATGTAGCTTATGGCTGGAACATTGGGCACATCGCGATGAAACAACTTGTGGTATGTCTGCAATATTTATTTGGAACTGACGATCCATCTTCCAAAACTTGCATCTTTGAATTGATGACACAAGATTTTGAAGTTTATTTGTTTTTTTTTTAACATTGCATCCTAACTCGTAAGTGCTGAAAAATCATTTTGACAAAGTTTGAATACAAAAATCTAGCTAAAATAAATTGTCTTTATAAAATAGAATTAATGTTTGAATATGATAGAGGAAAACATTTCTTTTTAAAAAAAAAATTAAAGTGTCGCAGGGCAAAAGACCGAGTGCCACATTATGTTCTGGTTATGATTTGTTTTTTAAATAATTTTTTTCTTAAGAATTTTGTCCATCAAATCACAAAAAAAAAAACTAGTATAATATTTTTTTTAAGATACGTAACAGGAGAGCTTCTTCAAGTTTAAGTGAATTACTCTAGTATCTTGTTTAAGTACTACTTTAGTATCTTTACTAATTACTATAATCGAAAGCATGACCTCGGCAAAGATACAACTACCAGGTTACGAAAATTGCTTCGATTCTTATCTCTAAGATATTGTAACCATATGCGACCGAACTTCAATACAATCTTCCTCCATTTGGAAAATGTTGTTTACCTGAATGGTAGTTGTAGCAAAAGAATAAAAATGTATGTTATTAAATACGAACATATACTGATGAAATGTTAAAGAAATCCATACATGTTTCCCAATTGGGAAGAATTATGACTCGTAAATTTCCGGCTTCAAGACACCAACATAGGGCAAGTTCCGGTATAACTCGTCAAAATCAAATCCATAGCCAACCACAAAATAATCAGGGCAATGTCATTACATATCAAAACTTTATACTCGTCAAAGTCGAATCAATAGCCAACCATAAAATAATCAGCGAGTTATCTCAAAAGTTCAATCAAAATTTTTAGAAAATATATTATATTCTTCTCGATCTTGATTTATACTTCAAAAAACTGAAATAAAAATAGTTGTGCTGTTAAAACATTGCTGGCTTTCTTTAATATTTCATCAGTATATGTTTGTATTAATAGCATACATTTTTATTCTTTTGTTATGAGCCACTCAGAAAAACATGTTCTCTCTGTTTCGATCAGCCAGTGCAGATTCTTACAAATATGAATTGAAGATTTTCCCGTTTTTTAAGCCTTCGTAACCTGATATTTGTATTTAAGTTGAGGTCCTGTTTTCAAATTATAGTAATCAATAAAGATATTAAACTACTATTAAAAAAAGATACTAGATTAATTCACTTAAAGTTGAAAAGGCTAAAAACACCCCAATCCCTCTAATGAATCAAAACCCCCAAAAAAATAAGCTAAGGAGTTATCTCAGTTGTGTTCATTATGGTTAGATAGAGTTCTCCTGTTAAGAGTATTTTTTTAAAAAAATCATATTGTTGTTGTTTTTTTTTAAAAAAGTGATTGGATGGAGACATTCTTAAGAAAACGTATGTTAAAAAATTAAAAATCAGAACCTAATGTGGCACTTGGTCATTTGCTTCTGCATCTTTTAAAAAAAAAAATAAGAAAAAAAACTATTTTCTACCATCATAATCAAATGTTAAAATGATAAAACCGCTTTTATTTTGTAAAGAAAGCAATAATTTATTTTAGCTAGATTTCTGTATTCAAACTTTGTCAAAAATGATTTTTCAGCACTTCCAGTTAGAGCCAAAATGTAAAAAAACTTCAAACTGATGTGTCATCAATTCAAAGATACAAGTTTTCATGTTCAATTGCACTTCTGGTGCACAACTGATTTGATCAATTTTTTATAATTTCACATGAAAGATGGATCGTGAGTTCCAGAGGAATATTGGAGACATACCAGAAGTTGTTGCATCAGCTTGTTTGTTTATTTTGTGGGATCGTATTATTTCGTGGTCTCAAACACCATCTATATATAACTCTTCCAGGAATAGCTCAATATATTTTGCTGTCAAGATATGCGTTGTTCCTGCATGGAAGTGTCACGATTTATTAATGTCGATGTGTTGATCTATACATAATTTTCAACCTACGACACGTTATACATCATTTGTACGTGATGCTCTACTTTTTATTAATATATTCATATAAATAATACATTTTAAAAGAAAATAAATAGTTTTATTAGCATATTTCATTCATCTATATATCAGAACCAAACTGCAACAACATTTAGAAATAGAAAATCCGGAGCGCTTAAGTAGGGCTGGTTGTCTTTGTATATGTTGTTTAAACTTTTAAAGAAATTTGAGGATACACTAGCTATAACAAAATAGTGGTTTAGTTTATGGCTTATCATCACAGGTCGAGTCTTCAAACATGATTACAATTTGCAAATGTAAGAGTTAAGTCTTGAAATAATATTAAACATGGAATAAATAATATATAATATGGGAAACGACATTGATTACCAGGAATCCAGATTCCAGTTAACTCACAACCACCTGTCAGCTCCCACATTTTTTGTATAGTCTCTTCTATTGAAAATCATGTTGGTCTGGTCAGGCTCTCAGTCAAGAGTGCAACATGTGAATCAAATCCAGTCATTCGCATCCAATCTATCCATTCCACAAGACAAATTAAAACAAAATATAAGTTTCAAATTTGTATTATTGGCGTTGAATTCAAACTAAATGTCATGCACAAGCAAATTACGTAGGAGCAGCAAGCTTAGAGAATTTTTCAGAATTTTATGGGTTTCTTCTATGCTATACAAGGAGAACGACTTCCTGTGTCGCATACAACATCTTGATACTTGTACAGAAAAACATAAACTAAACAGTTAATTTTCCATCCCATTTTGTAAGTCACGTATCTAATGAAGTAAGCGGAAAAAATTCAGTTCAGTTGCATGCGTTTTAGAATAGAAAAGATGTCGAAACTACCATAAATAACACTTACTAATAGGCTGATCCTGTTGGCAGTACATGTACGAGTGGCTTCCGTCTACAGAGATTACTCATGAATTCTCCGATTACATGTATAATATTGTCGAAATTTTTAGGGAATAGTGAGTGCTGAAAATTACTAAAAACTCTAGTATAAAGTTCGGTCAATTTGAAATTGGGATTTCCAGAATCAGGCACCTGTAGATCACGCAAACATACGAGTTTTCAGATGCTATCCTTCATCATGTTACGATTAAACCACTTGCAGGCCGCTGCTAACCTTATTATAGATCTCCCATCCATAAACTTGGCAATCTCGATCCATGTATTCACTTCATACTTTATATCATTAAATCAAAACGTGAATAGATGGAAACTACATTAATATTAAAGGAAATCCAACTCTTTCATCAAGAAAATAGAAAAGAAAAAGTTGCATTTATCTTGTATCCTCAACGTGACCGAGTAAAAGCAGATCTCAAACTCAGGATCACTGCATTTTTCAATCCTCGGTGCTCAACAATGTGGGTCAAATTTCGAAATAACCCGTGACAATTAATTCTAGAAATTGTGCTTTAAAACTAATCTAAAGCAAAATGATTATAAGATGATAATCAAAGGATCCAAATAGATTCTAACTCAGCAACTCTTACACAGGTGACAAGATTTCATGTGATGCTCAAACATATTCAGGCGAAAATCGTACTCAAATATCAAGTAATACAAAACTAACCCATTGACTGAATAATTTCGTAAAACAAAGACCAACAACACATTGGATTTGAATTGCAAAAGGTCAAGCAGTTTCACGAACTTCAAATCACTGGATACAAAAAGTTCAATTCGAATGAAATGCATGGTTAAGCTGACGCAACTAATTCGTTCTCCTTAATCATCTGAAACTTAGCACACAATCTCAAAATATTCAAATAAACCAAAAGTGAAAGTCAAATCCTCTTAATCACTGAAACAGAGTAGAGCTTTACAATCCAAAACAAACTCCAAACTAGCTACGGTTCAAAGCTTAAACCAGTTGCTTCAGCCTACGCTTTGAATTCGTACTCCTCGAATCATTTTTCAATGCATCGAGCATAAGCATACAAATCTAAACATGAAGCGAAATTTAAATCAAAATTCCCCAATTGACTAAAACAAAGAAGAGCTACCGCAATCCAAAACAAACTTCAAATTTAGCTTCATTCCCGAAACTATTGTATCTACAATTAACACTCATTAATCCGTAGTTGATATCAAAATTCATGAATGTAAGTATATTAACCAGTTAGGTTGAGTAGAAATGTGGATAGTTAACCTCGGAGAGTCGCTACAGCAAATCGATCTTATTTCCATACTTTCTCTTCATTCAGATTGAATATGTGAAAATTATTTTGAGAGATTATCAGTACGTGAAGTGTGTGAAGAGAAGAAGGGAAATTTGAGGTATTTATATCCCCGGGAAGCGAGCGAATTCAAATTATATGTTTGTTGAGGGTGTTAATCCAATGTTTCGCGGTACCCGTATGGATTTTTACTCTTTACATAAGTTTGTCAAAAACTTTAGTATTTTCTAGTAAATCACATATAATATTTTTGCTATTTTTTAAATTTTTTATTACAAAATAAAAGAATTTATGGATAAAATCATAACCATTTTAAAAATTTTCTATTGGACAACATCTCCGCTTTCCACCTAATGAAAATACATCATTGGTCTAGTCTGATCACCGATTCACCGATACGTGCCATTATTATCTACCTACTTAAATTACCCTATATTAACTAATATCATAGATATATCATCCCGCTTGTAATAAAATATCTTGTCTCCTTGTTATAAGTATTATTACAACCCATTATTGAATCATAGAATATAAACTACAACAATCTAAAGATTGTTGTCATTTTGATGTTGATAAAGTGTAAAGTTATTTGATTTGAGAAATTGTTTAGCTTCCAAACTGCTTATCCCACATATAAACACAAAATACACCTTTTCTCAAGTCAAGTTAAAGACAAATGCCTTCTTTCAAGGATATCAGTAGGTAGTGGTTTACTAACAGTGTAAGTCCAACTTTTTTTATGTAGCTGCAGAAATTTGGCTTGTGCCCACGTTATATAATTTACATGGTATCAGAGCCAATTACTCGAGCTCTCATGTTTCATGCTTAGCTCCCATTAATTTTAAGGTCTGCATATGTCACCACAACTGCCTGTATAATAAATCGCATTCGTTCTAAAATCCTAAAGAACAAGTCTCCATTTGAAATATTATATAATAAACCTCCAACTTATTCTCATTTAAAAAGTTCTAGGATGCCTTTTGCTATGCTTCAATATTATCAAATATTAGGACAACATCTGATCCTATAGGTATGTTTATTGGATATCCTTTAGGATAAAAAGGTTATAAACTTTATAATTTAGAAATAAAACAAATCTTTATTTCTCGAAATGTGCATTTCTATGAAACAATATTTCCTTTCAATGACTTGAATTCTCCTTCTGACTCTCAAGTCATTCACATGCTGAAGCTCTATTTCCTATACCACATTATGTTGACTATAACTTCACTTATCTTGATTCTTTAAAGCATGCAGAATATCAAGGTAATGATAATATAACTCAAGACATAATCCAGTCATCCTCCGAAGATATCACAACACCAAATCTTGATAATTGTATAGTTCCTGTAACTCCAAATGATATATCTACTGAACGAAGTGTAATTCCACATGATCCTTCTAATAATCAAAACATTGTTCAGAATCATCTTAGGAAAACTCCCAGAATTACACAATCTAGTAACAAAATCAGAAACTCAAATGGTTCAATTGGGTAAACCATACCCCTTTGATAGTTATGTTTCATCTTCAAAGCTTTCCATTCCTCATAAAGCCTTTACCACTTCAATAACGTCCTCATCTGAGCCCAAGCCATATAAAAAGGCAGTTGTTGATCCAAAATGGCAAGAAGCTATGAATATAGAAATAAAAGCTTTAGAAAAGACCAATACTTGAATTTTTAACAGATTTACCTCAAGATAAACACTGTATTGGGTGTAAATAGGTTTATAAAATTAATTTAAAGCCGACGGAACAGTAGAACATTACAAGGCAAGGTTAGTTGCCAAATGATACACTCAAGTAGAAGTTCTCGATTATTTTGACGCATTCTCACCAGTGCCAAACTCACAAAAGTAAAAGTACTACTTGCTGCTTTGTACACTTTAATTGACACTTACATCAATGTGATGTAAATAATGCATTTCTTCATGGAGATTTAGATTATGAGGTTTATATGAATCCACCTCCTAGTTATTGTAAACAAAATGACAATAGAGTTTGTAAACTTATTTAGAGCTTATACGGTTTAAAACAAGCGTCGCGACAATGGTTTAAAAACTGACATTATAACTTCTCGAATTACTCAAGCTCATTCTGAAAGTTTTTTATTTACTTTATCTATCCAAGATCGTTTTATTGCCTTGTTAGTGATGACATTTTATTGGCAGGAAATAGTTCACAAGATATCGAAGCCATTAAAAAGCATCTGGATGACAAATTCACAATAAAAGATCTTGGAAAATTAAAATACATATTGGGACTAGAAGTAGCAAGAACTGATACATGGATAAATCTATGCCAACAAAAATATGCACTTGCCATACTAGATAATGCTGGATATCTAGGAGGTACACTGTGAGACCCCGTTATCACATCAAGATATTAAGGTGCAATTTAGAGAACTAAACATACATGCGATTATATCAGAGTAATGTGCCGTGTTGATTAACCTGAGCTTTAGAGATTACAGTACCAAAATGTTCCAAAAGGAAAGACGTACATCCTACAAAGGTACTACATCATAGTCTTACTCTACTCAGTAGAAGCTATACAAAAACTCTAACATGCTAATCCTGTAGCACTCCTTACAGCTCAGCATATCAACCCCGGCCCTGGTTCTCGTCAACAAAAGCACCTACAAAGACAACCCCCAACACATGAGCATAACACAATTCATATTTAACATAATATGAAAGTAAGGCATAAATGCAAATCTTAAACACAAGTCCTTCCTGTATTTCCAGCATTTATATCGCCCATTGGTTGTCCCTGTACCATAATTCATAATAGAAACACATTATATGAATGTATGGATATGCAATGTCATGACATTCCTTTTCCCTTAAATCCTTATTTCATCCTGAGCCCTTATCATTAGTACATTTTAATGCTTCTTGCTACTCCATGTAAGCGGAATTCTTCATCGCTTCCAATGGACTTTAGCGTTGCTACTCCATGTAAGCGGAATTCTTCATCGCTTCCAATGGACTTTAGCGTTGCTACTCCATGTAAGCGGAATTCTTCATCGCTTCCAATGGACTTTAGCGTAAGCCATTAAAATCCTTACTAAGATAACTTTGACTCGTGAAATACACCTCTTATATTTCACAACATACATATGCAAAAACAATGCATAAAAACATGTATCATAATCTTAATGCACCACATTGCATTCATCATGTGTCATAAAGACAAACATAAAGTACATGTTACCGTTGGGATGCCCGTACGTCGCTTACGTACCTTTCAAAAGATAGAGGAGTCAATCGACTTTATCTCCTCGGTTGTGCTGGCACCTGGGATGGTTCTACATAGCCACACAACACAATATTAGGCACCTCATAATAATCCGGAAGCAAAACCAAATAAAAAACCAAACAAATCCTTTAATATCATCTCGCGATCGATCGCCCATGAGCCCCGATCGATCGCGAGATGCTACTGCCTCGCATACCAGAAAAATTCAATCCGCGATCGATCGCCACTATATTGGCGATCGATCGCCAAAACTTACTGGAACGTCGCGATCGATCCTGCCTCCTTGGCGATCGATCGCCAACCTTGTTCCTTCGGCGATTTTCCAGAATTGCTTAACACCGATAATCATACCCTTAAATCTAACATGTAGGACAATATACATACCAAGACCATCATGCTAGCATTTGAACTACACTACCCTGAGTGTATTCAAACCAAATATACACCCTTAGCATAAACCTACATGCATAAACATCGATCATTAAAACAAGTACTGGATCAACTTTTTCTGGAAACAGGGCACATTTTCATTTCCAGAATTCTTGAGCACCTCTTTTCATGCTATTAAAACTAACACATATAACATAAACCTTGCTCAACTAAACATGCCATGGGTTTCACAAAACTACCAAGCATGTTTTTACATCAAAGTTTCTCCAATATATAAGCTTATCATGCATGATAACACCTCCTCAAAAACACTCCCAACCCACGTTTTCCAGAAAAACAGAGTAAATCTCTACCCAGATTTTTGAGCACTACTTTTCACAAGCTTAAATCTTCCACATAAAACATACATCATGCTTAAGGAAAATTACAGAGAGACTCATAAAAACACCATGTAAGCATTTAAATCACAGGTTTCAAGAAACATATGCTAACATGCCGTTTTTCACCATGCTCAAAAGTAGAACCAAACCAGTTTTTCCAGAAAGAAACAGGGTAGTTCCTCACCCTACTTTGCCCCGATTTTTGAAGGATTTCCAGGCGATGGAAATGGAAGGGCTCCTCCTAAAATTGCTTAGCAGCTGCTGGATGGTATTTTGGAAGAGGAGGTTCGAAATTTGGAGTGCTGGAAAGGTGTTAAATTATTGAGCCAAGTGGAAGCATGGCCAGCTCATGCTGAGTCAAAGTATGGGTTGGGGGGGGGTGGTTAAGTGTTGGGTGGTTTGATGTGTTATGTTTTGGTCCCGATTTGGCACGATGTACTTAAAATATCCCCACATGATATTTATAGTATTTTCTCAACAAAATACTTCAATTACCCTTTTTGCATGCTTTACCAAAACAACAATACACACCCCAAAAACCCAATACATGTTACATGCACCCTGAAGTAATTCTCCCCAATATAATTCATCCAATCCCATGAATTAACACATTAACATCACAATATAACTTAAATGATTAAAATCACATAATCATTTCGGGGATATCACAATACTCCCCTACTTATAGGATTTCGTCCCGAAATCAAACATGCTACTATCCAGAAATAAAACAGTAAATAAACGCATACCAGAAAACAGTTCTGGATAGTACTGCACCATGTGTCGCTCTGTCTCCCACGTGGCCTCCTCGACACCCCTACGATCCCACTGTACCTTGATCATAGGAATAACCTTGTTCCGAAGTCTGCGGTCTGCTCTATCCAAAATCCTGATAGGCCGCTCCACATAAGAAACATCGGACTCAATCTGAACCTCTGAAGGCTGCAACACATGTGAGGGATCTGGCTCATACTTCCTCAGCATAGACACATGAAAAACGTCGTGTATGCCAGACAGAGAGGGCGGTAAAGCCAACCGGTACGCCAGAGTACCAATACGCTGTAAGATCTCATACGGCCCTACATACCTCGGGGATAACTTCCCTCGCATCCCAAACCGTACTACGCCTCTGAAGGGTGAGATCTTTAAAAACACTCTGTCGCCTAACTGAAACTCCAACGGTCTACGCCGCTGATTGGCATATGCTGCCTGTCTATCCTGAGCTGCCTTCATCTTTGTTCTGATAACCTTAACTTTCTCTTCCATTTCCTGAATCAACTCAGGTCCTCCAACCGACTTACGGTCCATGTCATCCCAACACAAGGGTGACCTACAACGCCTACCATAGAGGGCCTCGAAAGGAGCCATCTGAATACTTGCCTGGTAGCTGTTGTTGTAAGAAAATTCCACCAAGGCTATCGAGTCCTGCCACGAAGTGTCGAACTCCAGCACACAAGCCCTCAACATATCTTCGAGCGTCTGTATCGTACGCTCGGTCTGTCCGTCCGTCTGGGGATGATAGGCTGTGCTCAACCTCAACTCTGTACCTAGAGCTGTCTGCAGACCCTCCCAAAAGTGAGATGTAAACCGCGGATCTCGATCTGACACAATCGAAACAGGGATCCCGTGCAGTCTCACCACATCTTTGACATATAACTGCGCCATTCTTAAATGCGTGAAGGTCATACAGTAGGGAATGAAATGAGCACTCTTAGTCAACCTGTCCACGACTACCCAGATGGCATCAAAACCCGAAACAGTCCTCGGCAAGTGGGTCACGAAATCCATAGATACGTGCTGCCACTTCCACTCGGGTACTTCTAAACTTCTTAGTTCACCTCCAGGCCTTTGTCTCTCAGCTTTTACTTGCTGACAAATCAAACAACGCTTGACAAAAGAGGTGACATCCTGTTTCATACGCCTCCACCAGAACTGGCTGCGTAGATCCTTATACATCTTTTTCCCACCTGGATGGATACTCATCCTGCTGCAATGAGCTCGCTGTAATATACCTTGGCGTAACTCGGGTGTATCTGGAACCACCCATCTGTCGCCGAGCCTCAGAGAACCGTCATCAGCCACTCTGAATCTCGATGGCTGTCCTGAATGAACCACTAACATCCATCTCTGAACCTCTACATCGGTCCCCTGAGCCTTCCTGATGTGATCAAATATAACAGGCTCAGCTAGCAAGGTCAAAACCTGTACTGGTGAAGAAGATACATCATAATCGAATCCCAATTGGCAGTAGGAGCCAAACATAGCTGACAGAGACATAGCATCCTCTGCTGTGCTCCTCACCTTCCGACTCAAAGCGTCGGCTGTCAAATTTGCTTTTCCCGGGTGATATTCGATTTCACAATCGTAGTCCTTCAGCAGGTCCATCCATCTCCTCTGCCTCATGTTCAGCTCAGCCTGTGTAAACAAGAATTTCAGGCTCTTGTGATCAGTGAAGATGGTAAATGAGGTACCGTATAAGTAGTGTCGCCATATCTTCAAGGCGAACACTATAGCTGCCAACTCCAGATCATGGACTGGATACCTCGTCTCATGTGGCTTCAACTGTCTCGAAGCGTAAGCCACTACATGTTTGTCCTGCATCAGCACGCACCCTAATCCCTGTAGAGATGCATCGGTATAAAGAACAAATCCTTTGTTCTCCTTGGGTATCACTAGAACTGGCGCAGTAGTCAGTCTGTGCTTTAATTCCCGGAAACTCTGCTCACAAGCCTCTGACCAACAAAATGGGACTCCCTTCTGAGTCAGCTGGGTAAGTGGCTTGGCGATCTTTGAGAAACCCTCGACGAAACGTCGATAATAGCCAGCCAGACCAAGAAAACTTCGAATCTCACTGACTGAAGTAGGGGTAGACCAATCCATAACTGCCTCTATCTTCCTCGGGTCTACTGATATCCCCTCTCGGGATATGATATGGCCCAAAAATGCAACACTGTTCAGCCAAAACTCACACTTGCTGAGTTTGGCGTATAACTGATGATCTCTGAGGATCTGGAGTACTATCCTCAGATGATCGGCATGATCCTCCTCATTCCTCGAATAGACTAGGATGTCATCAATAAACACGATCACAAACTGATCGAGGTACTCCTGAAATACTCTGTTCATCAGGCTCATAAAGACTGCAGGTGCATTTGTCACACCGAACGGCATCACCAAGAACTCATAGTGCCCATACCGAGTTCTAAAAGCCGTCTTTTGAACATCACCAGCTCTAACCCGTACCTGGTGATAGCCTGACCTCAAATCTATCTTGGAGTACACCTCCGTACCCTGAAGTTGGTCGAACAGATCATCAATCCTCGGAAGCGGATATCTGTTCTTCACTGTAGCCTTGTTCAGTTGCCTGTAGTCAATGCACAGACGCATTGATCCATCCTTCTTTTTCACAAACAAGACTGGCGCACCCCAAGGCGATACACTAGGGCGGATGTATCCCTTGTCGAGGAGCTCCTGTAACTGTACCTTCAGCTCCCTCAGCTCTGCCGGTGCCATCCTGTATGGGGCACGAGAAATGGCTGATGTCCCTGGCAGCAGCTCAATAGCAAACTCCACATCCCTGACTGGCGGAAATCCCGGAATCTCATCTGGAAACACATCACTGAACTCCGCCACAACTGGAATGTCCTCGGCTCTCACTTCCTTCTCCTCTGAAGCATTCATAGCATAAATAAGGTACCCAGTATGACCACGTTCCAATAACCGCGACATCTTAACCGCCGAGATTACTGGTATCCTTGGACGAGAGCCGTCCCCATAAAAAGTCCACTGGAACCCCTGATCAGACAGAAAACGAACCATCCTCTTTTGGCAATCTACCATAGCTCGGTATCTGCTCAACACATCAATGCCGATAATGCAGTCAAAGTCTGCCATCTCTAACTGAATCAAATCGGCCCTCAGATCATTGCCCTCAAAATAAATGAGGCAATCTGATAACTGTCGATCCGCAATCACATGCTTCCCCGTGGGTGTCGAGACCATGAGAGGCGTGGGTAACAGAGACGAGCACAAATGGTGTCCTTCCACAAAGGCAGTAGATACAAAGGAATGGGAAGCACCTGTATCTATCAATATAAGTGCAGGGTACGTAAGTAAATGACACGTACCAGCAATGACCTCCTCTGGGGCTGCCTCGGCCTGCTCCCTGGTCAGTGCATACACCTGTCCCTGCGGCGGTCCTGTCGTCTGACCTCCCAGGGGTCGTGGTGCAAACTGCTGCCTCTGTGGTGCCCTCCCAGCATCAAACCTTGGCCTATTCGGCCCTGAATCCGTCTGAACTGCCCGATTGGGGCAACCCCGAGCTATGTGGCCCATCTTGCCACAGATATAGCAACCTCGACAGTCACGTAACAAATGCCATCCTCCGCAGTTGGTACACCTGGTTACCTCTGTCCTGTTTCCCTGTGGATGCCCCCGGGTGTTCTGTTTCTGTCCATGAGACTTCTTCCCACTAAACCTGGAAGATGATGAGGCCCCACGAGCCTTAAACTGATCCCCTCGTGGCTTCAGACTATCAGTAGTAGGCCTCTGTGATGGTACAAAAGGGGGGTACAGCATCCTTGTATGCGTCTACGGCAATCTCTGCCAACTCTGCCCGTGTCAGGGCGTCGTCAAACGAGCTGGGGTTGTTAGAGATAACCCTATCGAATAGCTCCGGCCTCAGACCTTTCAGAAAGTTCCTCATCTTGGCATGGCTGCTGACAGCAATATGAGGTACATACCTCAGCAGTGAGGAATACTGCATAGCGTAGTCTGCTACGGACATGCTACCCTGCTTCAAACTGTTGAACTCATCTTCCTTCAATTGTCTGGCAGCCGCAGAGAAATACCGGTTAAGGAACCGGGTCCGGAATACAGTCCAGTCAACTGCCATACCTAGAGCTCTCAGCTCCATCACGGTGGTCTTCCACCACATAGCAGGCTTCTTAGCCAGCTGAAACTCTGCTAACCTCAGCCATGCCGTGAGTGCACAAGGTGCAGTCACAAGTATCTGCTCTATACGTTCCAACCATTCCTCAGCTACTTCACCAGACTCAGTCCCCTCAAACATGGGCGGATGGAAACTCAGAAACTGCTTCAAACTGAGCTCCCCTGGCAGTAATATCTGTACACTGGGCTCCACGCCCACAGCAGGTGGTGGTAAGGGGTTCGGCTGAGCAATACTGGCATGTCTACTATCCATATCTCCTACCTCTTCATTGAGGTCCGCCATGCTGCAACACAATAGTTAACAACAATACCAAAAGCAGTTCATAATATAAGCCGTTAGATAACAAGAGTAAAATATTCAAAGCATGTTAGTATAACACGTATACAACCATATGCATCACATGCATAAGCATGCCTAAATGAATACCTAGCCAACTTGTCTCTAAAGGCTACCCTTCACTCTTCCCTGGTTATCTAACCACTGCTCTGATACCACTAAATGTGAGACCCCGTTATCACATCAAGATATTAAGGTGCAATTTAGAGAACTAAACATACATGCGATTATATCAGAGTAATGTGCCGTGTTGATTAACCTGAGCTTTAGAGATTACAGTACCAAAATGTTCCAAAAGGAAAGACGTACATCCTACAAAGGTACTACATCATAGTCTTACTCTACTCAGTAGAAGCTATACAAAAACTCTAACATGCTAATCCTGTAGCACTCCTTACAGCTCAGCATATCAACCCCGGCCCTGGTTCTCGTCAACAAAAGCACCTACAAAGACAACCCCCAACACATGAGCATAACACAATTCATATTTAACATAATATGAAAGTAAGGCATAAATGCAAATCTTAAACACAAGTCCTTCCTGTATTTCCAGCATTTATATCGCCCATTGGTTGTCCCTGTACCATAATTCATAATAGAAACACATTATATGAATGTATGGATATGCAATGTCATGACATTCCTTTTCCCTTAAATCCTTATTTCATCCTGAGCCCTTATCATTAGTACATTTTAATGCTTCTTGCTACTCCATGTAAGCGGAATTCTTCATCGCTTCCAATGGACTTTAGCGTTGCTACTCCATGTAAGCGGAATTCTTCATCGCTTCCAATGGACTTTAGCGTTGCTACTCCATGTAAGCGGAATTCTTCATCGCTTCCAATGGACTTTAGCGTAAGCCATTAAAATCCTTACTAAGATAACTTTGACTCGTGAAATACACCTCTTATATTTCACAACATACATATGCAAAAACAATGCATAAAAACATGTATCATAATCTTAATGCACCACATTGCATTCATCATGTGTCATAAAGACAAACATAAAGTACATGTTACCGTTGGGATGCCCGTACGTCGCTTACGTACCTTTCAAAAGATAGAGGAGTCAATCGACTTTATCTCCTCGGTTGTGCTGGCACCTGGGATGGTTCTACATAGCCACACAACACAATATTAGGCACCTCATAATAATCCGGAAGCAAAACCAAATAAAAACCAAACAAATCCTTTAATATCATCTCGCGATCGATCGCCCATGAGCCCCGATCGATCGCGAGATGCTACTGCCTCGCATACCAGAAAAATTCAATCCGCGATCGATCGCCACTATATTGGCGATCGATCGCCAAAACTTACTGGAACGTCGCGATCGATCCTGCCTCCTTGGCGATCGATCGCCAACCTTGTTCCTTCGGCGATTTTCCAGAATTGCTTAACACCGATAATCATACCCTTAAATCTAACATGTAGGACAATATACATACCAAGACCATCATGCTAGCATTTGAACTACACTACCCTGAGTGTATTCAAACCAAATATACACCCTTAGCATAAACCTACATGCATAAACATCGATCATTAAAACAAGTACTGGATCAACTTTTTCTGGAAACAGGGCACATTTTCATTTCCAGAATTCTTGAGCACCTCTTTTCATGCTATTAAAACTAACACATATAACATAAACCTTGCTCAACTAAACATGCCATGGGTTTCACAAAACTACCAAGCATGTTTTTACATCAAAGTTTCTCCAATATATAAGCTTATCATGCATGATAACACCTCCTCAAAAACACTCCCAACCCACGTTTTCCAGAAAAACAGAGTAAATCTCTACCCAGATTTTTGAGCACTACTTTTCACAAGCTTAAATCTTCCACATAAAACATACATCATGCTTAAGGAAAATTACAGAGAGACTCATAAAAACACCATGTAAGCATTTAAATCACAGGTTTCAAGAAACATATGCTAACATGCCGTTTTTCACCATGCTCAAAAGTAGAACCAAACCAGTTTTTCCAGAAAGAAACAGGGTAGTTCCTCACCCTACTTTGCCCCGATTTTTGAAGGATTTCCAGGCGATGGAAATGGAAGGGCTCCTCCTAAAATTGCTTAGCAGCTGCTGGATGGTATTTTGGAAGAGGAGGTTCGAAATTTGGAGTGCTGGAAAGGTGTTAAATTATTGAGCCAAGTGGAAGCATGGCCAGCTCATGCTGAGTCAAAGTATGGGTTGGGGGGGGGTGGTTAAGTGTTGGGTGGTTTGATGTGTTATGTTTTGGTCCCGATTTGGCACGATGTACTTAAAATATCCCCACATGATATTTATAGTATTTTCTCAACAAAATACTTCAATTACCCTTTTTGCATGCTTTACCAAAACAACAATACACACCCCAAAAACCCAATACATGTTACATGCACCCTGAAGTAATTCTCCCCAATATAATTCATCCAATCCCATGAATTAACACATTAACATCACAATATAACTTAAATGATTAAAATCACATAATCATTTCGGGGATATCACATACACATGCATCCATTTGATCATTGTGCCTACCTGAAGAAACTCCAAGATGGTTCTTTTATCTATCTGCTCCTATATGTTGATGATATACTGATCGCATCTAAAAGCAAGATAGAGTTGACAAACTGAAGGCTCTGCTCAACTCAAAATTTGAGATGAAAGATCTTGGAGTGGCCAAGAAGATTATTGGAATGGAGATCAAGAGAGACGGAATAAAGGGCATACTATGTTTGACACAGACTCAGTATCTGAAGAATGTAATTTAGAAATTTGGTATAGATGAGATTACCAAACCTGTAAGTACTCCATTAGCTCAGCATTTCAAAATGAGTGCATCATTGTCTCCTACTACAGATGCTGAGATGAGACAAATGGATTGCATTCCTTATGCAAATGTCGTTGGAGCTCTGAAGTATGCAATGATGTGCACATGACCTGATATTTTCATGGCGCTGGCATGGTGAGCCGATATATATTTTCAGATTATGCTGGGGATCTTGATAAGCGTCGATCAACTTCTAGTTATGTGTTTACCATGGCAGGATGACCAGTGAGCTGGAGATCTACGCTACAATCAACAGTTGATTTGTCTACTACAGAAGCAGAGTATATGGCGATCACAAAAGCATTCAAGAAAGGAATCTGGTGGCATAATTTGGTGAAAGACTTTGGTATTAGGTAGAAAAATACAGAGATTTTATGTGATAGTCAAAGTGTCATATGTCTGGCAAAGAGCCAAATTGATCACACCAAACATATCGTTCTCCGCGACCACTTTGTTCGGAAAATAGTAGAAGAATGAGATATTCTTGTTGGGATATGCCCTAAGACAAGTCAATTGATGATTGTTTATGACATACAATGTATTATGATTTTATTAATGGCATTATTATATCTTATTCAAATGTCTGTGCAATATGAATTGATATATAAGTTAATGTCCTTAGAATAATATTGTATTGTTCTTAAAAATTGTCCATAGTCAAGTATTATCATGAATAATGATAATGATAATGCATTGAGACTAGTATGTTTTGATTGATGAATTAATTCATGGATATGAGATATCAAATCAACACATGGGTACATGTTAGAGAAGAGACCCACCATGAGAATGATACATGGATAGTTATATGAGTGTCATAAGCAATTCTCATAGTGATAATAATGTATGTAATCCTTACGACTTGAGATCATCAGAGATCCCAACATAAGGAGTTATGTATCTTGATATTGTCAAACGTTACCTGTAACAGGATAAACTATAAAGGCAAATATTGGATACACTACGAATTATGTAGAGGGATGTTGATTGATCAAGATAGGATTTGTCCCTCCTATATAACAGGAGAAGTGTTTGGGCCCTTGATCAAGTAAGACTAAAATGCATGGCCACGCTCGAATGAGTCGATATGTGATATCGAGCTTATTCGTTTATTCTAGTTATACTTGGGGATCAAGAAATAAAAGATTGAATATATAAGTATGACTATTCCATGACTCATGTTCAATCTAAACACATGGACAAAGGGATTAAGTTACATGGTTAATATTATCACAAGTTCTAAGGTTATGTCGAGTCAATGACATTCTTGTAATTTGGGTAGCCTTGATGTGTTGCTAGATACCGCTCATTGCTTGTGACATAAAATGAGATTTTATGTCACTGTCAACATTACAAGATCATATCGGGTCGCACAAAATATTAAATCGATAAGGGGAATTAAATTCATTGGATGAATTAATTAATTAAGAAGAGTCTTGATTACATGATTATAAGGATTTAATTAAATCATGGGTTTGGACCCATGAAGCTTTAAGAAAGTCTTGAACCTTTAATTAAACCTAATATATAAATGATATCAAGGTTAATTAAGAATTAATCTAACATATCAAAAACCTAATAGCTACAAAACTCTCTCGGCCGCCTCACCTCAAGTCCGAAACCACACGGCCGCCCGTCGGTTTTTTCCTTGGTGGTTTTAGGCTGTCGTTGATCGGTTTTGAACCGAGAGTTCAGCTTTGGTTCAAGAATAAGTCTAGCAACTTGTTCTTGAACGTCCCTTGTTCGATTTGATCGTGTGGATACCGTAGAGGCAAGATCTTGGAGGTGTTGCTCGTGACTCGTGATTTGGCATCGTTTCTGCATCAAACACGCTACAAGAGTGAGACTCATTTAATCATTCCGATATGAATACTCTGTATAGGTCCATGGTTAGGAATCCAATTTTATTTCCGCTGCGTTCTTGTGTGTTGGATTCCTTACAATTCTACTCAGAAAAATCGGGATTGCAGATAATCCTATAGATATGTTAACAAATGTGGTAACAGGGATCATGTTCCAACGCTGCTTGGACTTGATCAACAGTTATCAAGTATCCAATGCCTAATGGCGTACTGAAGAAGGCAACATATATCGTTAGAAATTCGCGAAGGTGGAGATTGTTGAACTGATGGCTTAATTCCATCCATGGACAGTAGCAATGTGGCTCTCTCTAAAAGGCGGGTGGTACTCTCTGGAAAGATTTTTGAACACATCTCATTCCAGGCGTCAAGAATTGGCAGAAGACAAAATCAACTTGGTGATCACTTCCGGGAGAGTTTTATGCCTATATAAACCATTCACCTTCTGTCTGTAGAAATCAATCCCTCAATCTGAAATCACTCAATAACAAGCTTTTAAGTATTTATATCTGTTTCCGTGAGTTGTTCGGTAATCCTGAAGAGTTTGTAATTCTTGTCTAAAAGTTTCAATAAATTGTGTTTGCCTCCCGTGGACGTATGCAATTGCCGAACCACGAAAATATTCGTATTCTTGTGTGTGTGTTGTTTACATTTTATTTTGGGTATTCTTGCACAACTCTCACAAAAATCATGAAAAAAGCAAGTTTAATGATCCCAAAATCCCTAAAATCAGAATTTACAAGAATGAATGACATGGAAAATGGAAGGGGACTGCCCCACTTTTAACATAAGCAAAACTGAAACAAAAATACTGAAAATACACGAAATAGGATATTGACCATTGTCTATAACGAGGCAAAAACCTTGGTATTGAAAGAGCTCTCGACCCGTTACTTAACAAAACATTAACCTCGATATCAAAGGTTGAACACATCAAGGAATAATTGGGCAAATTTCATTCAAGTTCTTATGCTTAAATTTACAAATATAACTTGTACATGAAAACCCTAAATAAAACTAAAAGTAATGGAGAAGTCAGTGAAAGATGGATATTTAAAATTATGGCACATATTATTCTTATCAATGTACCAGACGATGCATTTGCAATGTGTCTATGTAGGCATGCCTTGGCAACGAAACAATTCTAATCTCAACAATCTTTATTGCTGCCTTATCTTTTCAATCTAGTTGTTGATTTTGAGTACTATGGTTATGTGCGTATATGTGTGGTTGTGATTCAATATGTTCATATATTCTTTTGGTGTTTTGTATGTATTCGACTCATGTTTGTGTCTTGATAATGAATGTTGTTAGTTACATATAATTTACTTGGTTTCGGTTGGTTTGATACTTAATATTCTCATTCAATGATATTATAACGATATGTAGTAACATGGAATTTGAATTTTTTTGAAGCAATTAATAACTTAATTTAAGATTAAATTCAATTTCTGGTATATTCACATCCATTCAAAATCAAGATGCAAATAGGCAGTTTTGTGTTTATCCTTTATCCAGCAACTTCAAACACCGTCCCAAATCGAAACCTCAGCCACCAATAGCCACGTTGTCCAAGACATCAATCGTTCGACGGAACAAAGAAATTAAAAATTATATAACACAGATAATATCAAACGTGGTATCCGAACCGCCGCATTTCAACAATTCGAAGAGGTCATACAGATCGACACGTGACATTCCATCGATCATCAGCCTCCAAGCCAGCCAGCGTGCATTCTACACCTCTATTTGTACTCCTCCGCAACTCTCTCTCCAGAGACTAGAGATCAATTCCGATTCAAATTTTCCTCTTAACCATAAAAAGAAATTTCACATTTTTTTTTCTTCAGATTTTATACTTTGAAACAAGAGAATTTGTTGGTGATTAAATTGTACTTTTTGACTAAATTTTTTCGCCTAAATCAGTAAAATAGTATAATTTACGGGTTCTCCAGAATTGGCGGGTTTTGCTGCTGACTTTTCTTGATTTGCACGCCGCTTGATTTTACAATTTTTAGCCTGAGACGGAAGAAAATATAGAAATCTTTATCAATCTCCTGCCTTTTATTTTACCCATTTCCTTGGTTCATGATTTGCTTTGCATTTCCAAACCCAGAATATTTTATCGTAAATCAACGTCATTTCCTAACCAGAATCAATACAATCTCTACACCCAGATTGAAATTGTTCAAAAGATTACCTATAGAGGTATATTTAGCTCAGTTTTCATCAAGGTTGAATCTTTCATTGCCTTTTGAATCGTCAGCAATGGCGAAGAACGCAAACGATACGACGAGGACCGTCATTCTGACGTCGGGAGCGAGCGGTAGGATAAATGCTTTGTTGTCCTTACGCTTGTTGAAAAGTCTGTGGCTGCTGATCCACGCTTTTTTCTTGATTTTTTTGCTGCCATTTCGGGGGAGACGGTCGGCGGAGAAAGGTGGCAGCGCCAGTGGAGGGAAGGAGGAGAAGCCACAGGGGAAGGTGGTGAGGGTGCCCGCAGCGATGGTTCCAAGGAAGAGCACCGCCGCGGCGGTTGACAAGGAGGTGGCGGCGCGGCGGGCTTTGGCCATTAAGACGGTGGTGGAGGATAATGGTGATGGGAATGTTAAGAAGAGTGTGAGGGATTTTTCACTTCTTGTTTCAGCCAGAGGTGACACCATTTTCACACAATGGTGGACCCCTGCTAACGTTAAAGTCAGGTAAACTAGATCCATAATTTCATTTTTCTTAGTTATTATTGCATTTTGATTGATAAATTCAAATTTACGCATAATTATTTCTGTGAAATATTAATACTAATCTTTATACAATTTTTTAGCTTTTTACCCTACCTTTCTATGGTTGGAAAGGAATTTGTTTAACGAATTAATGGATTGATTGTCTTGCATGTCTTTTTCTTCTTAAATCTTCGTTCTTTTTTGGGTTTTTTTCCCCATTTTGTGCAAAGAATGGTCACCTGAGAAGCTACTAGTTTTAACGAAATTGATGTTTTTTAAATCAAGAAGCAGAACTCACAGAGGACTACTGATTTTAATCCCATTAAGTTTTTCAATTAACATGCTTGTGTTATTCCTCTTGTTTTCATCTGCTGTTAAAGATAAGAAATTGAATGTGACATAGACAATTCCTTCACTGAAGCATACTTTGTCCACATGCGTAAAGCTGATGTTACTGGTTTGATCCATTCGAATATATCTTGATATGCAAGGACTATGCAGCAACATATGACAGGAATATTCCTATATAAATACTTAAATGGGAATAAGAATAAATAATTTGTTTCAACCCTCATGATTGGACGCTTTCCAAGAGTTGAAAAACCCAAGTGGCTTTTTGTGATGGTGATTCTTTCTTTATTAGTCCGCGCTTGTGTTTTGTGGCAGGATAGTGGGGAAATTCTTGTATAGATCGGGTCCTGTCATACGCCAACACATATACATACACATATATACATGTTTATGTGTGTTTGTGTATGATAGGATCCTCAATACAAGAATTTCCGGATAGGGGTAGATAAGAACTTAGTACTGCTGGTTTTGATTTTTGAAAAATCCATCATTCGCATAGTTGGGGATGTCGGATGCAATAGGGTCGGTGTCTTCTTTTAGCTTAGCAAGTTTGAGGTCACAATGGGTGCGTGCATGTGAAAAAATTAATAAGAATTATAAATTAGTAATTAGTGTAACTTTCATAAGAAATACATGCTATAATTTAATCCAATATCTTCTTGATGAAACCTTTGCTACTTTAAGATCTTATGTTGTATTTAAATAATTAATAAAGCTTTAGGTTTGGCCAAACCTGCTATTCATCATCCTTATCATAGTCCATATCATCCTGCTGTGTTTTGCCTCATTAAATTTCAAAATCATCATGAGAAGGACTATGGTTCCAAAGACTGGATAAAAATATTGAGCCAATAAAATTTAAACAAGAAAGGAACTTAATCATTTTCTTCTAACTCAACCTGTCAAAACAAAGGGACAGATACAAACAAAGTAGTTGGTTATGTCATACATCTCTGTCTTGGAATTTCTTGGTTGCATCCTTGTTTTTATAGTCCTATTATGGATCAGTTACCAAATTACAAGTTGCAACAAGATGTAGACTGTTGCGCGGTTATTTTAATTTGGGTTTGTATTGATCGACTTCTCTATTGTCATCAGCAGGGATATTCAATATCGTTAGTAACAGACTGAAAGACAAAAAATTTTAAAAAAAAAAAAAATTTATGGAGATTTTTTTATCACACTCAATTTATTAGGACTAAAAGAAACAAAAGAAAAGACATGTGAGATTGCCTTTCTGGTCTTCATGATGAGACAATTCTTGAAATAAATTCTGAAAACTAAACCATTTGAGAGGTTTTTCTTGTTTATTGTCCTCTGCTCAAATTGCAAAGGCCCTTTCTTTCCATTTTCTGGTTCTCCTACTGAGGAGTTTTTACATCTTTCAGCTGAAACAAGAATATCAATTCATATTAGTCTCGATCTTGTGTTATTACCTGCTTTAGGTTGACATCATTTTTGTGAAGGATGGTTGCCTTCAAATTACTTTCAAGAGGAAAAGCTAATTATTTGTTTTTGGTGTGTAGGGGATTGGTTGTTCTCTTGCATGGCTTGAATGAACACAGGTCAGTGTGCTTCTGTCTATGAATTGCATTTTTTTCGCCAGATAATAATTTTATTTCATTCTTGCTTTATCTTCTAAGTCTCTTTTATCGTGTGTATTTATCTAACAGTGGTAGATATAGTGATTTTGCAAAGAAACTGAATGCAAATGGCTTCAAGGTTTATGGAATGGATTGGATCGGTGAGTGAAAACCTTTTTCAATTTATTATTGTTTGTAATAATTCTTACAGATGAGACTATAAGAAGGGAACTTTGTCATTCAAGTGATGATGTCTTCTTGCAAAGTCATGCATCTTTATTAGCAATGATATATGAAGCAATAAAGAAGGAAAAACAATAATGATAGCTATGACATTTGATTTGCCGCATATTCTTTTGTCCAAATTTTTAGCTGGCAACCTTTTTTGTAAGTTCTGATAGCATTTAGCTGGCAACCTTTTAGCTGGGGAAAACGCTCACAAGAACATCTGACAGTTGCAGTTATTTTCTTTAGGAGAAATGTTTCATGCTAGTTTGCTGAGTCACAAGATTACCCATTTTTACTGGTTTAACTAATCCGAAAGATGAGTGATTATTTCCCACACTTGGAAAAGATAAAGACAGGTCAAAATTTCTGAGAGAACAGCAGTATACATCAGCAGACACTCTCTGCTCTTATAACATGTAAAGAGAAAATCCTTCTGCTTTGTTCATGTATCTGATATCAGGAGACAGCCATTTTTGTACGCTATTTTGCAGTCTAGAATGTAGTGATTCGATCTTCAACTGCGCATGTATATTTGGATGTTGCAGGGCATTAATAAATATCAATCTGGATGCCATTGGTGCATAAAAGTAATATGTGAAAGCCTCCTTTATAAGTAAGCTTATTATCAATGCGTTACATGATTATGCGTACTTTGCATATAATGTATGGTCGATGGAGGAGGCATGCTTTCTAAAATCTGGTTGTGTAAATGAAACACTCAATCCTAGAAGGAAGCAAATACATTATCTTTTAGTAAATGTATATAATCCATCTAGGATCCTCGAAATCAGGCTGTTTGGAAAGAGGGTCTTGATTCCTTGTCACGAATTTTTCGGCATGTTCTTATATTGATGGCCATTAGTTAGATGAACGTGAACTTTGCAGCAAAAAATACCTCTGTCTATGTAGTGGAAGTGAGTTCCAGTGTTCTGTCTATCTAGATGTGATCAAGACAACCTATTAATATTCTTAGGTATTTAGTTAAGTGAAATACAGTCGGTATTTGAGGGCTTTTCTAATGGCTTTACGAATCATATTGTAACCTTTAGCTGCTAGTCATGGTTCTGCTTCCTACGATACCTCTTTCGTTTACTCATTAATCTTGTACCTTATCGCAGGACATGGTGGGAGTGATGGACTGCATGCATACGTGCACTCTCTCGATTATGCTGTTAATGATATGGTGAGTATGCTCCCATATTGGCGCAAATGATACAGAACAGATACTTTTTTTAGGAATGACTGGATTGTACTGATATTTAAATTGCCTCTCGGATATTCCATGCAGAAAATGTTCCTCAGTAAGGTTTTAGCTGAAAATCCAGCACTTCCTTGCTTCTGTTTTGGTCACTCGACCGGTGGAGCCATTGTCTTGAAGGTGATATCAAATAAGATTATCAATTAGTCACATTATCACAACTTTACGCCCCATTTTTCAACGATTTTTCTTTCGTTAAATAGGCTGTACTTGATCCAAAAGTGAGACAGCGCATATCTGGTGTGATATTGACTTCACCTGCAGTAGGTGTCCAGCCATCCCATCCAATATTTTCGGTACAAAGCTCTCTTTTCTTCTTTCAAATTGTTTAATGTGAAAAGATCAAATCCATGACCTTAATTCGTCGATTTTAGGTTCTGGCTCCTGTTTTTTCGTTCTTGTTACCAAGGTATCAACTCAGTGTAGCAAACAAGGATGGTATAACAGTGTCTAGGGATCCTGATGCACTGCTGGCTAAGTATTCGGATCCACTCGTGTTTACTGGTTCAATCAGAGTAAGAACCGGCTATGAAATTCTGTGCATCACCACCTACTTGCAGCAGAACTTGAACCGATTAACAGTGCCGCTTCTTGTCCTTCATGGCACAGCAGATTCAGTGACAGATCCCATGGCCTCCCAGAAGCTCCATGACGAGGCTTCATCTACTGACAAAACGATCAAGCTCTACAAAGGGTTCTTGCACGATCTACTTTTCGAGCCTGAAAAGGAAGAAATTATGGATGACATAATTGCATGGTTGATTAATAGATTGTGAGGTCGATGTAGCAGCAGAGTGAATAGGGGAAGTAGTTATGATTCACTTGCTATTCAACCACGCAGCCTCGCTCGACTCGATGGCAGCAAAATACTTGTCTTGGTGTAATAAAACTATGCACGTTAAATCTGAGACATGATACAGTTATTCAAAAACTCGGATAATAATAGACGTTTTCAGTTAAATTTATGGATCCATTTTGATTTTTAACTACAAAAAAGTACTAGAAATCTAATGTCAAGATTACATTATATATTTCATTCAAAGTAAGATTTGGAGTTTAGTTTTTCCATCCCCTCTTGAATCCACGACTAAATTTAAAGCAAGAGACCAGGTTGACGATATTGCTTCTGAGCATTAGTATGTAGTAGAAGAGTGATACCCAAAATAGAGTATTACAACTAAGATATTACGTTGATGTCTGAAGAAAGGATGGATATCAGTCGCATTTATGTTTAATTTTTTCCCAAGAGGTAAGATGTTAAACTTATTAATTCATCAAATTATAAATTTATAAATTTCCATATTAACAAATAACAATGACGTTTTAGAGGGGAAAAAGGATTTCAAAATAATACCCATGAAAAATATGACAAGAAAGTTCAGATTTAGCAGGAATTGCATAAACAAAGAATCAATAAAAATATATATACATAATTAAGGCCTATAAAAATAAAAAAAAATATATACATATATAAGTAGTACTTCCAAATAAGAAACAGTCAATAATTTTAAATATTACAACAGGAAGACGTGGTAACTGGAGAGAGCTGGAGAAACTATTCTCTGAAGACATTCAGTTCCATAAACTCAAGGGCTCTATATTTTGAATGCACAATGAGCAAACAAATGGTATGAATATATTTCAGCTTATTGAATGAAGGGGAGAAGTTCAAGGTTGTATCGGTCATCCAAGAGTCTCATGCGTCGACTGCAGTATCTTCCACTGCCTGAGAAATAATAATGTAATAAACATCACATAATTTGAGGGTTGATGCATCAACTAAGTTTCACGTACTATGGATGGGCTTTACTATAAATCTGTATAGTTACATGATAAGCCAGGCGCGTTTAAGATTATAATGAATTGAGGTATATCATAAACGCGCTTCAAGTACCTCCAAGATTACTCGAGCTTCACGGTCAAATGTTTTGCAAAGAATCTCATAACTTTTTTCTACTCCCTGCAGAAGATAATGTTAATAATCAGACAAATATGGTTCTGTGAAAAGCCTCAAAAGGGTGAAAAACATTGGAGTCATTAAGTGCTAACCAATGGATCAACTCTTGATGGTGAAATCACAGAGATAGAGTATCTGCAGGGGGTAAAATTTTTAACTAGTTGAGAAGAAGTTAGAACTTAAGGCAACACATACTATGCGGACAGAACATAGTTACACTGCAGAGTGTAGAAGAATCAAATTAGTAGCTCTTCTTTTTTTTTTTTTTAAATTTGGGCAGGTTTAACTGATCAGACTCTCCTTAAAGTCTTCCAACAGCAACCATGATAACCTACTTAAACATCAACGATTAAAAGGGTTGAAAGACAAGCTTCCAAAAACCGTAGTTAAAGAAACAATCAAATCTTTAGTACAGTGCACGGAACAAAAACAATAAGGAATACAAATTTTTTTGCTTTTCTCATGGGAAATTTCAGATTTTTAGTGAAATACAATCAGTTGGGGACCATGGCCATAACATGATGACTTGGTGGCCTGGCTACCAGACGTGTTTAGTGTATAATTATGTTTTAAATTGAGATTGTGCATAGATTAGGACTGTCATATCTCAAAGTCTGAATTCTTGATTCTTTCGGTGAACTGATATATCTAGCTCATGCATGTGGGGGGCAAATCCAAAAAGCTATAATATGAAAAATCATGTAAAGACAAACCTCACAAAACATCACTAGCAAAAGTAAAGCCATCCATAGTGAATTATGATTAATAACCCAAGACGGATTCCAAAACTCTTCAAGTTCGATAAGTATAACAATATAAAAAGAAAGGTAATGGACAACTATTACACATCACCTACCTAAGTTTACCGATATAGAATTCCATCGCTGGCAAATTGGCTCTTTGAACAGTTAGCATCACAGCTCCCATTTTATTCTACAAAAAAGAGTCCGAATGTGGCAAAATCAAAGTCATAACAAACACATGTCTAGTGCAAGAAAATGAGTGGAATTGTTAATGTGTGCTTTAATGTGTATGCCTCGATTTCCTTATTCTCAACATAATATTTCTAAAATTTGGCAAAATGGTTTGAAAACATAGCCTCACCTCACAAGCAATAAGCTCCATCAATTGCATTAAGATTTTTCCTAGTCCCTTTCCTTGAACACGTTGTTCGAGCTGTAATTCGTAAACATAGACAACAGGCACTTCTTCCTCCACAATGAATCGGTAATGCACAAAACCAATGATTGGGCCACAGCAATTACACGTCTTCCTCTTGCCCACTAATTCAGACATTACCTCAGAATCTCTATTTGAGATCTCATGCACAAAAATATATCGAGCTTCCGCTGAAACCATTTCCCTCCGCTTTATCTTTTCTTCTGTTGGCCATTCAGGTCCATAGGGTGCCTCCATATTTAACTTGAAAATGATAAAAATAAATAAAATATTCATTAAAATCCAGAGAGACAAAAATTGAATCATGTTCTATATGTTAGAAAATATTGATAAGGAATACTTAATATGTCAACTAATGCCACCTTAAGAAGGTCTTGCGTGTATCTTTTCGCACGAAGTGAGAGCTTGTTGCCACGTCGGGACTCCAAATGTACATACAAGCCTAGAAATAATTATATTTAATACAGCAATATAGGTATAAAATGCAGCGATATATCATAAAAGACGAGGGTTAGAGGAAAACAAAAATACTACCATTCACAAGATCATTGAATGTTTGCATTGGCACCACACTTAACGAACAGGATAAACTATGGATAGGGTTGAAAAGGCCAAATCTAGCCAACTTTTCTTGAACTTCTCTGGTCATTAGAATCCTTCAATTTGAAAACCATTTCAGTACACATGTATCAAACACTTGAGTAATAGTTGGCTTCATTTTCTAGCCCTCCTTTTCCATTCCCAAAAATGAAACCAAACGTAAGATCCTCATTTTTTTTCCTTCCCAAGAAACAGCATGTCTCACATCATTCTCATTGCATTTTATTAGATTATCATGGGGTTCATTGAAAATCTAAATATTCATGTGCTATTCGTGACATGTTTAAGTCCAGATTATCCAACCAGACTTCACGTTATCCAACAATTTTTCCAAAAAATATTGTTTTTCAGGAAAATAGAAACAAATTCAAACACACCCTTAGAATTCCATTGAAATTCAATGTCTAAGATCCCAATTTCATCAAATTCAATGGTTTCATTGTTGCCTGCTTGAAGAATGCACCATTAGCAATGGCGATCGAATTCCAAAAAACAAACAAACAAAATAAAAAACATACTACATTGCTGAGAGACTGGAAACTTTCACAATTCTCGAAAAAAATTGTTTTGAGCTGCTAATTCAAAATTCAGCACGCAAAAAATAAAAATCATCAACTGATATGGAATTAAATTCCCAAATTGACAATCAAGCATAAACAAACCATTTTTACAGTAGTGGCGGAACTGCGGAAAGCAAGAAAGATGGTCTTTGAATGAGGAAGCAGCGCTGATTATTCCTTCAATTGCTTTCTTCCTTTCCAGCACCTGCCGCAAACAAATCATGAAAAAAAAATTATGTAAAAATACAAAATTTAAACAATCACAATGTTTTTTGTAAAAAAAAAAACAATGGGCAATCTTGGCCTACGCACCTCTCTTCTTTTGACATTTTTCTCGCTGCGACAATTTACTTCTTTTGCCACCATAGCCAACCTCAGAGCCAAATTTCGCTGTCCCTCCCAAACTCTGTTCTTTTTATTATCTTTATTTTTCTTTTTTGTTTTGTTAGATATGGGGAGGGGGTGTATTTAGATTAAATGAAAATTGCATATCAATACCAATTTCCAACATTGGTATTAAATACTTAAATATAATTTTAACTTGATCATCATCCTCCTCCTGTCAATATATTTGTTTCTAACTCCCTAATTTTTAACTTTTATTTATTTTAACTTCCCAATACCATTAAAAAAATACTATAATACCCCTTATTACTACCCATATTTTCAAAATAGAATATCTAATTTCTATTTCCTCTCACAAACCAGTAGAGAGACAAATATGATTGAAAAAGAACATTTATTTTCAATAAAGTGATCGTTCCATTTAAAGTGAAACATCCTTATCTTCGTTTTTCTTTCTGATTCTTCTGATTTCTTCCAACAGGATTCATCATTCTTCAAAATACAAGATGCGAAGAAGGTGAAGGCAAAAAAAGAGATAATAGATTTAATGAGAATTCGAACCAATGAATTATTGTGGTTTGTGGAATTTAGCATCTCTAGTATCTATGAACTATCGGGTTTTTTGAGTTGGGTATCTGATTTTTATTTGTAAATTTTTATTCTTAGAAGTGGGTTGTCGATTTGTTGCAAAAAATGAATTTTTGATACTGATTTGGTTAAGTTTTTTGGAATTTAGCATCTCTACAATATTCAATTATTTCGGACAATATTTTGCCTCCATTTCAAACCATTTCAGCTTAGCATGGTCCCTGTTTACATGGCGTTCTGCGCTTTATGGGTGATGAAAAATGAGGCCCGCAATTACGGTTATAGTTGAGAGGTAGGATGTCAAAATATAGTACAACATAAAAGCACTTGGTTTGTATTCAAAAAATGCATATTGCACATTCAAAGATACTCAGTTTGCGTTCAAAAATTACTCGTTATGTGTCTTGAAAAACAATTGTCTCAATTGAGGCCAAAACAAGAAATGATAATTCAAAACTGGTTCGTATTCAGAAAGTACATATTGCACATTTCAAATATACTCAGTTTGCGTTCAAAAAGTACTCGAATGATAATTTAGTATTTGGTTTGAAATTCAAATGACACTATTTTATATTTCAAAGGTATTCAGTTTGCGTTTAAAACGTACTTGTTGTGTGTGTTAAAAACCAATTGTCTCAATTGGGGCAAAAAAAAATGGCAATTCAAAGTACTTGATTAATATTCAAAATGTACCATAATTTACATATCGCATATACTGAGTTTATGTTCACAAGGTACTCGTTGTGTGTTGAAAAACAATTATCTCAATTCGGGCCAAAACAAGAAATGATAATTCAAAGTACTTGGTTCGTATTCAAATAATACATTTTGAACATTTCAAATATACTCACTTTGCATTCAGAAAATACTCATTTTGTGTGTGTTGAAAATCAATTGTTTCAATTGAGGCAAATAAAAGAAATTATAATTTCAAAGTACTTGATTTGTATTCAAAATGTACTTCTTTTATGTATCGTATATACTCAATTTGTGTTCACAAAGTACTCGTTGTATATGTTGAGAATCAATTATCTCAATTGGGGCCAAAACAAGGAATGATAATATAGTACTTAGTTTGTATTCAAAATAAACCTATTTTACAGTTAAAAGATACTCAGTTTATTGAAAAGCAATTGCTACACAAATGAGCTTGATATATTGTTTAACATATTTTTTTTTTCGTAGGACAAAATTAATAAAAAGAGTACTAGGTGTACTCAAACCCAAAAGTCAAGGATTACAAAACTAAAATAAAAAGAAAGAAAAGAAAGCTGAAAATCACACTAGCGAAAGTAAACAAAAGCAACAACAGACCATAGCTGACCAAAAATCCCGAACCCAATAAAGAACAACCTCCTACCAATAGACAAAACCGATCAGAACTCCACATATCCACCTCCAGAATCAAAAGACCACTGGTTGCACCATTCAATTGTTGGAGAAGAACAGAAACGAAGACCACCATGGACTAAAAATGCACCTCGTGACAAACTTTATCTTTTATGAAAGAGACATCGCACATGATATAGAAAACAAATGGCCGAATATGTATTATTAAGCTTCACACGTGTAAATGGGAGAAAGAGAGAGAAGCCAAGAACCCACCCTCAGAAGACGATGGAGAGATTGCAGAATAAGATCAGGCCTATTACCCTAACTCAGCCAATAAGATCAGGTCGTTCAGTTAGTAGATGCCACCCCATTACAGCTTCAGGATCGGTTAAGATTCCTCCAACAAAGACTTGCTCTTCTGTTTCGCTATTCCAGATGTGAAATGCACGGCCAGGAACACCTGCATAGAGGCCAACCCACCACCGACTTCAGCCCGTAAAGACTACTAGAGCCCCATCCTTCCCAACATCACCAAAATACGCTCTTCTTAGAGGATACACTCTGTTGAAGACTGCCATATGAATGTCCCCATCAAGAGAAGAAAAACAACACGAATCTCAGATAAAATGATACCCGATACAGCACTGGAGATCCGGCCAATGCGACCTCCTTGCTGAGGATAATACGTAGAGAGATGAAGCCTGGTTGGAAGGTGGAACAGGTGAACTGCGCCATCAGCAAATCCCGCCTCAAGATGATGGTCAGAAAGTGCCAAGCGAACCCGAGCAGAACTCCATACAAAAAGCTCCACTGCTGAACTGCAATTTTTCACCTGAAGATAGTATCCTTTCCAGCCTTGAAACTGTCCGTTTACGTGTGGCCAGATAATACTGAAACCCTGCCACCCATGCCATCTATTGAACACACCTCTAAAGCAAAGCCATGAAGAGAGCCGACTCCCCTCTCTGATTTTTAAACACCCCAAAAACTTGGAAACCAGAATAAATAAGACACCAATATAGATCAAAGCTTACAAGTCATAATTCAATCTCAAACAACAAGCCGGATGACTAAACCAATCAAATATGGAATAAGGATGAATTCCTAATTTTTTCGCCGAAATCCAATGCCAAGATCTTATTTTCACCAGTTCAACTGTTGTTGATATAGATACGACCTCATTTCGGAACAATAACTTGTTACGAGCTAACCAAATACTCCATATAACACATTCCCAAATGGTTAACCATTCTCCCTTTCCCAAATTGCCATTCAAAAATCCCAAATGCATCCAAAAGTTTGTGATCGGCTCAACATGCATCACCGATTCAAAGTTAAACCATCTATAACACTCTTTCCAAACCCCAACAGCAAAATTACATTCAAAGAACAAATGTTTACTATCTTCCCCAGCCTCCCCACATAAGACACATAGCAAAGAATCACGTACCAAGGTAATACCTCTTCTCAATAGATTAAACTTCGTTGGAACTCTGTTTTGAAGGAGTTTCCAAGCAAAACCGGAGACTTTCTTTGGTATCATCGGATTCCAAACTAGCCTTAAAGCTTTGTCCTCAAAAGATAATTCATCCACCCTCCTATTTTTTAGAGATTTGTAAGATGATTTTGTCGTGTATGAGCCAGTGGTGTCTAGTTTCCATCTCCAAGAGTCCTCCAAATTAGGGTCTCTGTTGTACCTGTCAATGAAGACAATAAGATCATTAAGTAAACACTTCTCCCACTCGAATAATTCCCTCCTCCAATCCCAAATCCACACCCACAAATCATTGACCCATTCACCCCTCTCAGATATCAAACAGCTCCTCAATCGGGTTCAAACAACGATGATTGTCAGAAAGTATTAAAATGTACTTATGTTGTCTTTAATATATACTCACTTTATATTGAAAATGTACTTGTTTTGAGCGTAAAAAAGTAGTAGTAGTCTCAGTTTTGTGCGCTGAAAAGCAGTAAGAGTCTCAACCGGGTTCAAACAACGACGATTGTCAGGAAGTATTAAAGTGTACTTATGTTGTCTTTAATATATACTCACTTTATATTGAAAATGTACTTGTTTTGAGCGTAAAAAAAGTAGTAGTAGTATCAGTTGGGGCCAAACACGAGGTGGTCGCCCGCCTACACGGGAAGATAATTTCATAGTACTTGGTTTGTATTTAAAAAGTATCAATTTTTACACTTGACATATACTCGGGTTATGTACAAGAAGTACTCGTTGTGTCTTTCAAAAAATAAGTCTCAATTGTTGCCAACAATGGATGAAAATTTCATAGTACTTGGTTTACATACAAAATGTACTTATGCTACAAATATACTCGTCTTATGTTTGAAAGGTACTCGTTGTGTGTTCCGATAAGTATGTCCCAATTGTTGCAAAAAAAGGGATGGAAATTTCATTGTACTTGATTTACATATAAAATGTACCTATTTTACGTTATAAATTTACTCGCCTTATCTTTGGAAGGTACTCATTTGATGTGTTTAAAAGCACTTAGTGTCACATAAGGAATGTTAAAACAAATGTACTTGGTTCGTATGCAAAATGTACCACATGTACATTTGACATATACTCGTGTTATGTTGAAAAGGTACTCGGTTAGTATGTTTAAAAGCATGGTGGTCTCAATTGAGCCAATCAATGGATGTTGACATCATTTCTTAGTAAAAAAAAGGTAATTACATTGAAAAGTTAAAATTAGATGCTTGTACCATTATGTTGGAATCGAAGAGTGGGGGTGAATGAGATTCATTGGCTACTTTAGCTTTTTAAAATGAGTTTGCAAAATAAAAGAGTTTGCGCTTGCGGAAGGCTTAAGTCAATCGATAAATAAAAGAAATGAAGAAGTAAATAAATAAATAAATGCGTAATGTAATAATGCGGTAAATGACAAGGATATTTGTTATAGAAGTTCGGCGATGAATCGCATACGTCTCCTCTTTCCGGTTAGATAACCTCCAACCGAGGTTCCACTAGAACAAATGATCTTGGCCTTGAGGGCTCCAAGTTAGCCACAATACAACTCTTCCCGAGTACACAAAGCTCTTCACGAGCACAACACTCTTCACGAGTCTTCTTGGCCTTAAGGGCTCCAAGGGTAGCCACACACAACTCTTCCCGAGTTACCAACACTCTTCACGAGTCTTCTTGGCCTTAAGGGCTCCAAGGATAGCCACAACACATGCACCAACTTTTACTTGTTGACGACTTTACAATTTCCAACTTGCTTTGGTGTTGGAGGACCTTACAAATAAATTAACAACACCTTCACGGTGTAACAATACGAAGAACACAAGACTCTATCAAAAGAAATGAATTACAAACTCCAATACAACAACAATGTATGGAGATTGCAATGCTATTTGAATTTTGAATTAGCAAAGCTTTGATGAAGTTGTAGGCTTGTTTCTTGTCTTCAAAATGCTCCAAAGCATCAATATTTATAGTGTAGGAGGCCCCCTAGGCTTCTACTAGCCGTTGCTACACATAAGGCTGAAATCACTCCTCGATCGCCTCGGACATCACCTCGGGCGATCTCCATCGCCACGTTCTAACGTTCAAATCTGGCCCAGATCGCCTCAGGTGATGTCTCCATCGCCTCGGGCGATCGCCCGGTCAAAATTTGCCGAAGGATTAATTCTGGATCGCCTGGGGCGACCATGCCATTACCTGGGGCGATCTGGATCGCCTGGCGCGCAGTGTGCCATCGCCTGGGTCGATGGTGCGCGGCGTTGGCACGCATGGCTCAGATCACCTGTGGTGATGGCCCGGATCGCCTGAGGTGATCTGCCAGATTTCAACACTCTCAAACTTTGCACTATTCGACCATCTTAAGCTCATTTCTGTGGAACGTGGTAAACATGAAAGTTGTAGCCCTTACGCTTATCTAGGTGTGGACAAAATTGCATTCCATTTCATTAAGTTATGAAGAAGTTACGCCCAAAATTCTACAGCTGCTCAAACCTTGCTACAATCTGCACTTGTTATGACTTTCATGCCATTTTGCTCCATGATGCAATCCGAATTGGACTGAGATGTTTGAATACAAAATATAGAATATTGAGTTGTCTTTCCAACCTCTTTAGATTCACATTATTCGGAGCATCGAGCCAAGAGATATAATCAAAACATTGCACTGCGCTCCAATTGGCTTCTATACGAATTTGCCCACCAACGGACCATTGGTTTGTGGGTCTTCATCTCATCATAAGAAATTGTTCCAACAACATTCCACACATGCTGAACACTTAATTTGGTTGTTCATAGATCTCATTCCTTCTCGTCCAAGCTCAATAGATTCCTTGATAAAAATCATCGCTTGTCCTATGAACTCGCATATGTTATTGTATAACTTGGGTTCTCTTCCATTGGTCTTCCCAACCAATATATCAATCTAATCATGTACACTAAGTAGACAACAAATGCAAGTTTTGTTGATCATCAAAACCCATAAATAATTCGGAGACAAATTAAGCATTAAACTCAACAATGCGTTTAAGGCTCAACAATCTCCCCCTTTTTGATGATCACAAAACTTGATAAACTTGATTATGTGATATGCATGAAATATGAGTAAACAAGACTCCCCCTTAACAATTGCATAGCACATACAAGTTTTACCAAGTAAAGTATAAAAAGCTCTCCCCCTCAAACCATGCATACAAAAACTCTCCCCCTCAAACTATGCATGTAAGTTTCAAGTTTATCACAAATTCTCCCCCTTTTTGTGATAATCAAAAAGCATAAAATTCAAATAAACATGGCACAATTATATGTTGACACATAGCCTTATTTTAACAAATAGCACATATTCCTCATTAAGCATGTAATAGCCATAACAAACATAAGATTAGATCATTTAGAGAAAGACAAACATGCGTTTAAGGCAATCAACAATGAATTCTAAATTTTGCAAAGTGTGCATATGTTATACCAAGAATTCACGCACTCATGCCCACTAATCATTAAAATTCTCACATCATCATTTGATAAATTTATTAAGATGATGATTATATCAAATATAGAGTATCTAAACACTTATGTCATGCTTAATCACATAATTTCACATAGCATATTCAAATTTGAATTTTAGGCACTTCAAGATATATACCATAAAGAGATAGGCAAAAATCATGCAGCAAAATAATTTATATGTGCATATATAAGGGGTTATGCATTTTACTACCAATGAATATTGAGCTTCATATTTATTGGTCACAATTAATTTGTGCCAACTAAATTTTGAATTGCTCTTTTAAAATGCATAAAATAAATTTTACCTTCGATGACAAGAGTGCGTTCTTGTCATTGGTCCTATGCCCAACGCCTTTTCTATAGTGGTGAATGAGATAATCTCCTCCTTCGAGTTGCTTGTGCCTTCATCCTCCATCTCATTGTTATCTCTACAAAACAAATTAACAATAGGAGGATCTTTGGTACCCATTTGATTTTTGGGTCCTTGTGGGTTAGCTTTCATTGGCACCTTTGGAATCCATTTTCACCTCTTGTTAGGTTGGTATTGGATTTTGGCAAACCTACATTTGTTTTTAGAATGACCATCTTTGCAACAATAATTACAAGTAGGAGAATTATGCTTTGCTTTAGCCAACAAGCTTGAAAATATTTTTGATTTGCTTGAAAAGCCTAGTCCGGCTTTATCAAAGCTACAACGTTGCAAGCCAAGCAACTCATTCATCTTTAGACTACTCACACTAAATTTGCAAAAAGATATCTTCAAGGAATTTAATTCATTTTTCAATAAATTATTTTCTTCATCTTTCTTGGCTACCTCAAGTTTGAGTAATTTGTTACTCATCTTGGTTTTGCCAAGAACATCTATAAGCTCATGATAAGAATCTAGTAATTCATCAAACGAAGGTACCTCATTGTCGCTTTCATCTCCTTCATCTATGTCATCTTTGGACATGAGACAGAGATTTGTTTCTTCTTCTTCATCGGAGTCACTATCACTCCATGTGGCTATTAGGGCTTTCTTCTTGCCTGTGTCTTCATTCTTCTTCCTAGGACATTTGTTAGCATAATGACCTTTTTCTTGACAATTATAACAAGTTACCTCGTGTTTGGATTCATGTTTGGTAGCACCGGAGGCCTTTGGCTTGTTATGTTTGTTGAAGAACTTCTTGAACTTTCTAGTGAACAAGATCATCTCTTCATCATCATCATCATCTTCATCCTCGGATTGATCTTTCCTCCCAACCAAGGCAATCCCATTCCTCATGGATCTACCATCCTCCTTTATTCCTTTCCTTGTCGATACTTCAAGTTCATGGGTCACCAATGTGCCATGAAGCTCATCAAGGTCATAAGATGCACTTTCTCCTTTGTTGGACTCGATGATGGCGGTTCTCTTTGCATCCCATTCCTTTGGCAAGGCTCTTAGTGCTCTCCTCCATATTTGCTTTGGAGGGTACTTCTCTCCAAGTTGGGCGAGCTCGTTTATGATTTGAGTGAGCCTCCTAAACATTGAATCAACCTCTTCTCCAGACTCCATCTCAAATGTCTCATATTTGAGTTGCAATAGATCAATATTAGTCTCCTTCACTTGATTAGTGCCTTCATGACAAATTTGTAATTTGTCCCATATCTCCTTTGCGGTTGAGCACATCGAGATCCGGTTGTACTCCTTCATATCTAAAGCACAATGCAAATATTAATAGCTTTAGCATTTTGTGAAATTAATATCATGTCCGTTCTTGTGAAATCGTCAATTTCTTTGGGAATACTTATTACCCCAACTTCCTTTAAAGGAATGAGTGTACCTTTCACAATGATCTTCCATAGGTCATAATCTACGGATTGGATATATAAAGAAATTCTATTTTTCCAATAACCGTAATTATCACCCGTGAAGAGCGTAGGGCGATTTGTCGATTGATCTTGAGCAAACTCGTTTGCTAGATTAGCCATATAAAAAAAATTGATTTAAAACAAAAATCAAATGGCTCTGATACCACTTGTTGGAATCGAAGAGGGGGAGTGAATGAGATTCCTTGGCTACTTTAGCTTTTTAAAATGAGTTTGCAAAATAAAAGAGTTTGCGCTTGCGGAAGGCTTAAGTCAATCGATAAATAAAAGAAATGAAGAAGTAAATAAATAAATAAATGCGTAATGTAATAATGCGGTAAATGACAAGGATATTTGTTATAGAAGTTCGGCGATGAATCGCCTACGTCTCCTCCTCCCGGTTAGATAACCTCCAACCAAGGTTCCACTAGAACAAATGATCTTGGCCTTGAGGGCTCCAAGTTAGCCACAATACAACTCTTCCCGAGTACACAAAGCTCTTCACGAGCACAATACTCTTCACGAGTCTTCTTGGCCTTAAGGGCTCCAAGGGTAGCCACACACAACTCTTCCCGAGTTACCAACACTCTTCACGAGTCTTCTTGGCCTTAAGGGCTCCAAGGATAGCCACAACACATGCACCAACTTTTACTTGTTGATGACTTTACAATTTCCAACTTGTTTTGGTGTTGGAGTACCTTACAAATAAATTAACAACACCTTCACGGTGTAACAATACAAAGAACACAAGACTCCATCAAAAGAAATGAATTACAAACTCCAATCCAACAACAATGTATGGAGATTGCAATGCTATTTGAATTTTGAATTAGCAAAGCTTTGATGAAGTTTGCAGGCTTGTTTCTTGTCTTCAAAATGCTCCAAAGCATCAGTATTTATAGTGTAGGAGGCCCCCTAGGCTCCTACTAGCTGTTGCTACACATAAGGCTGAAATCACTCCTCGATCGCCTCGGACATCGCCTCGGGCGATCTCCATCGCCACGTTCTAACGTTCAAATCTGGCCCAGATCGCCTCAGGTGATGTCTCCATCGCCTCGGGCGATCGCCCGTTGAAAATTTGCCGAAGGATCAATTCTGGATCGCCTGGGGCGACCATGCAATCGCCTGGCGCGCAGTGTTCCATCACCTGGGTGCGCGGCGTTGACACGCATGGCTCGGATCGCCTGAGGTGATGGCCCGGATCGCCTGAGGTGATCTGCCAGATTTCAACACTCTCCAATGTTGCACTATTAGACCATCTTAAGCTCATGTTTGGGGAAAGTGGTAAACAGAAAAGTTGTAGACCTTCCTCTTATCTAGGTGTGGACAAAATTTCATTCCATTTCATTAAGGTATGAAGAAGTTACGCCCACAATGCTACAGCCGCTCAAACCTTGCTACAATCTGCACTTGTTATGACTTCCATGCCATTTTGCTCCATGATGCAATCCGAATTGGACTGAGATGTTTGAATACAAAATCTAGCATATGGAGTTGGCTTTCCAACCTCTTTAAATTCACATTATTCAGAGCATCGAGCCAAGAGATATAATCAAAACATTGCACTGCGCTCCAATTGGCTTCTATACGAATTTGCCCACCAACGGACCATTGGTTTGTGGGTCTTCATCCCATCATAAGAAATTGTCCAACAGCATTCCACACACGCTGAACACTTAATTTGGTTGTTCATAGATCTCACTCCTTCTCGTCCAAGCTCAATAGATTCCTTGATAAAAATCATCGCTTGTCCTATGAACTCGCATATGTTATTGTATAACTTGGGTTCTCTTCCATTGGTCTTCCCAACCAATTTATCAATCTAACCCTGTACACTAAGTAGACATATTAGTACAACAAATGCAAGTTTTGTTGATCATCAAAACCCATAAATAATTCGGAGATAAATTAAGCATTAAACTCAACAATGCGTTTAAGGCTCAACACAATATTTATTGGTCATTGAGTGTGCCTTGAAGCTTCATATCTTCAAGTGGCAACCACTATTATTGTACTAATATGTTGACATCCTTTTTTGGCATCTTAAATTGTACGCTCCAACCATTATAGAATTTGACATGGACGATTCAGCATAACATGTTCTATAAGGTGTGTGACACTTCTAAAATAGGGAAACTTTTGGATTCTTCTGATAACAATTCCGAATTCAAAACGTATTTGGTTTGCATTCAGAATGTACTTAATCTACACTTAACATTACAAATTCAATACATGCTTATGTTAAAAAAATACTCGGTTGGTCTGTTTAAAAACATTTGGTGGTATCAAATGAATGTTAAGAGAAATGTACTTGGTTTGTATGCAAATTATACCTACTTTATGTTCGCAACGTACTCAGGTTATGTTCGAAAAGTACTTGATTTGTGTGTTTAAAAGCACTTGGAGGTATCAAATGAATGTTAAGAGAAATGTACTTGGTATGTATGCAAATTGTACCTACTTTATGTTCAAAACATACTCGGGTTTTGTTCAAAAAGTACTCGATTGGTCTGTTTAAAAGCAGTTGGTGGTATCAAATGAATGTCAAGCAAATGGTACGTGGTTTATATACAAACTGTACCTACTTTATGTTCAAATCGTACTCAGATTATGTTCAAAAAGTACTTGGTTGGTGTGTTTAAAAGCACTTGGTGGTATCAAATGAATGTTAAGATGATGGTACTTGGTTTGTATTCAAACTGCACCTACTTTATGTTCAAAAAGTACTCGAGCTATGTTCAAAAAGTACTCGGTTGGTGTGTTTAAAAGCACTTGGTATCAAATGAATGTCAAGAGAATGATGCTTGGTTTGTATTCAAAATGTACCTACTTTATGTTCAAAAAGTACTCGACCTATGTTCAAAAACTAATCGGTTGATGTGTTTAAAGCATTTGGTATCAAATGAATGTTAAGATGAAGGTAATAGGTTTGTATTCAAAATATACCTACTGTATGTTCAGAAAGTATTCGGGTTATGTTAAAAAAAGAACTCGATTGATGCGTTTAAAAGCACTTGGTCTCAAATGAATATTCATAGAAAGATACTTGGTTTGTATTAAAAAAGTATTCGAATTATGTTCAAAAGTACTTGGTCGGTTCATTGACTAAAACCATGAACAAATCACAATTCAACTAAAATGATACAATTTGATTCATTCATCAACTAAAATCATTTGGTTCATTCATCCACAAAAAACTACATAATATTTAATGAACCATGTACATATCACAATTCAACTAAAGTCCAAAAGTTTGGTTCATTCATCCACTAAAATCATTTGATTCATTTATCCGCCAAAAAGTACCTAATATTTAATACACCAGTATGTATAAAAAATGCAAATTGTTTAGATAATCTCAAAATTTCATTCATTCACTAAAATAATTGACTACATAGGAGTCCATGCTCATGCCTCTTAATGGTTGCAACTAAATGATCCATATATGCCTTCATCGAACACACGAGTTGATCCTTCCATTCCTGGTGTGTCAACAATGAAGCATTCAGCGTACAGACACATAAACACACCACAATATGATTTCCCTTCTTGTTTCTGCACGAGACGACCTTCTAATTTTTCGAATTAATACAAATATGACATTTGTATTCCACATATTCAGCCCATAATTTGGCCTACACAAATAGAGTTAAGAGAAATCAACTTATACAATAACCTTAACTAATGTCTCCACTCTACTACTGTCAAGATCTAACTTAGACATTCATTAATGCTTTTTTGTGTCTTTCACCCATCAAAGGAAGGATATTTTGCATGGTGCTCCTAAAGCAGATGGGGGAGCAACGAACTACCTGACCAACCTCCTTTTTATCTACAACTTTTGAAGAATTGCTTGACATTATCTACAATACCAACATATAACATAATTAAGTACCAACACAACACAACTCAAGTACACATCAACTGATAATCAAGAACATTTAATAACTTATCAAGTAATTTTAATAACTAATAATCAGCACTTTTCCAACATGTCAAGGTTTTACATTTTCTCATGACGTCATTGCAACTTCATAATAACTACCTGAGCCACTGATAAAATTCCTCAAAATTCTCCAAAAAAGTACACAAATAAAAAGGGTTTCCACACAAAATGGTGAAACAGTGCCTCTGTTAAGTCGATTGGGTTACTGTTAGCGGTTGAGTTGCTTTCTTTCGGGAAGCCGGTGGACGCTTACACAGAGGAGGAAGGATCGTCGAGAAGAAAGTTGTGGGAGGTGGAGGAATAAATAGGGACAAACTTTGGAGAAAGTATGAAACATAAAAAAGTGGAATTAAATAAATAGGGTTTTAAGAGTATTTGAGTCAGTTACCCATATTAGGACTCAAAAATAACTTATTTTCAAATGGGTACTGCAGAATTTAGATAACTCAACTAGGGATTGAACTTGAAGATCAATTATGGTTTATGGATTTTTCCTGTAAGTCCCATTCCAACATTTCTTTCAACTAGATATCATACTCATGTTTTACCCCTCCCCACCTTTAACAAAACCTCATTATTAGGGTAAACTCGTGCCTTCGATGGGACTCTAGGCCGGCAAATACTGTTTGCAGATTAGGGTTTGGAAAATCACTCTACGCTGAGTAATTCTTATCTCTCCGACCCTACTCCAATGGCTAATTGAGCTGAGGAGTTGGAATGATTACGTATGGTTAATAAAAGGCCAATTAGCAACCAGAATAATTCTATGGAATGTGGAAATGGATTAAATTGTAATGCATGTGATTCTAAGAAGAGAAAACGCAGGAAGCATTATCGACAACGGATTTTCATGAATGAAAATGATTATAGGATGCGACTTCAGGAGATTTTGTACATTCTGAAGCATATTTTGATGAAAATTTTCAAAAAGGATGGTCCAATGATTGGTGCTCAGTTTGATCCCCTTCCATCGAACTCTAAGCGGTAAGAGATTCACGAGCAAGTGTATGCTTTTTGTTTTGTTGGAAATATGATCAAGTGTATGAGTGCATCGCTATACTTCAAATTAAGTGCATCAACAACATTAAATTAGTGCATCAACAACATTAAATTAGTGCATCGATAGAGTAGTATACTTTAAATTATGTGCAAAGGTATAGTGCAATTGCGGTACCAGTGGTGTAATTACGCGCATTAGTGTAGTATAATTGCATGCACAGTATAATTGCATGCACTACTGGTATACTTTTAAATTAAATTAGGCGCATCAATAACATTATATTAAGTGCACCGCTAGACTTTAAAATAAGTGTCCTACTAAACTTTAAATTAAATACATCAATAACATTAAATTAAGTGTACCACAATAATTTAAAATAAGTGCACCAATGTAATATAATTATGTGCACCGGTAAATTATAATTGCGTGCACTTATTAAAATTAGGTACACCACCTTGTTAAATTAAGTGCATCACCTTGTTAAAATTAAGTGCATCACTTGGTTCACATGTTAAAATTAGGTGAAATCCGTGACTATAGACATATATTGTGCTGTGATATCCCCGAAATGATTAATTGCAACTTGGTGCATTAATTGTGTTTATATGATTAATTATGATGGTAATTAATTATGTGTTGGAATTATTATGTGGAAATGCTTAGTCACGTGTTAGAGTGACCCGGGATAGCATTTCAGGGTGCATGTTGGGTATGTTGGGAATTATGGTTGGAAGCATGATTTATTTGCCTTGGTTAGCAATTAATTAGAAATCATGTGTTTAATTGATATTTTGGTGCATTTGGTTTAATGCTTTGGAAAATATCATGTTGGGGTGTTTTATACACCATGAATTGTGGATTGCATTTTTAATTAACCAACCCTTATAACCCCACACCTTTACCAATTCATTCACTTTACCAAAATCAAATCCACAAACCCTTCTTCCTTCATATTCGAGCTTGAGCTTTGGGGAGAAGAGAAGTCCTTGCAAAATCTTGTTTTGTGGAGTTTATTGGGTGATTTGAGATCCCCAAGAGGTATGGATACCTCATGGTTATTTTTGTAAGGTTTTGTTTAAGTTTGCTATGTTTTTGAAGGATTTTGAAATGGGTTTGTGTTGGGTTGTTGTGGGTTTGGTTATATGTTGGATTTATACTTGTTTTAAAGTATATTTTGGTGGTTTATGTTGCATTTGATGTTGTTGGTTTGTTGGGTTAAGTGTTGGTATGGATTGTAAGGTTTTTTGGGAGCAAAAATGGTGAAAATCGCATGTCTGTGCGAGGCGATCGATCGCCTGAAAAGAGGCGACCGATCGCCAAGAGGCAGTAGACTTTTTGCGGGTTAGGCGATCGATCGCCTAAAATGAGGCGACCGATCGCCGAGAGGCAGTAGCCAAATCAAAGGAATGGCGATCGATCGCCATGTTTGAGGCGACCGATCGCCGCAGTGAAAATTTTGAGGCGACCGATCGCCTGAGGGAAGCGATCGATCGCCGCCAGTGGAATTTTGGAAAATGGTTTCTTTTGTCAAATTTTTGGTATTTGGCTATTATTTGGCTTCTAATATGGGGTTGTGTGATTGTGTAGAACCATCCCAGGTAGCAACGCAACCGAGGAACTGAAGCCAGATCAATTCCACTTTTGGAAAAGTACGTAGTGGACGTACGGGCACCCAACGGTACATGTATCTTATATACTCATTGTTTATGCATTGTGGATGCGAGTATATATATGGTATTGCATTGTGGATGCAAATACATGTTATGCATGATGTTTATAGATGCATATGCTTATTGGTGCACATCCGATGAGTCGTGGTCATCCCTTGATGATTTTAATGCTTGCCGCTATTTGTTTTGGTTCCGCTAAATGTGAAGCGAGGGGTGGGAGCGCCGCATGTCACATTTGAGCGTGGTTATCATATAGGGCGAGGAAAGGGTATTTGCCGCTCAATGAGAGGCGAGGGGTGGGAGTCCCGCATGTCCATTGAAGCGAGGTTATCCTATGCCGCCTATATGTAAATAAGCGAGGGGCATTAAAATACATTGTGATGGACAGACTAGGGATTGGTGATCAGTATTTGGTATTGATGAGATGGTATATGTTCATGACATGTTTAGACCATTAAAAATAATCTGTTGATTATACTCATGAGTTATGGTACAGTGACAACCAAACGGGAAGCGTTTGAAATGCATGGGGAAAACAGGAAGTGTTTTATTATGATTATGCATTTACGCTTTATCTTCATATTGTGTTGAATATGAATGATTATTATTGCTCATGTTTGGGGGTTGTCCTTGTAGGTACATGTTTGGCATGATAGAAGGGCTAGACGGGTTGAGACAGTGAGCTTGAGGATGCTTTTGTGAATTGAAGGACAGGATTATTTTGCCTAGTGTCTACTCTAGGAGTAGTGTAAAACTAGTTGATAACATTCATTTGATGGGGAATGTAATTAATCCATGTTTGGAAGTCCTTATTTTTGGCATGTAATGCTTAAGCTCATAAACTCAACACGTTATTTCTCACTCTGATTATTTATTTAGCTCTATTATGCCTTGGTTCCGCATTGAAGGATTAGGGTCCTTACATTAGTGGTATCAGAGCAGTGGTTAGAGAACCCGGGAACGAGTGAAGGGTAGCCTTAGCATGATTGGCTAGGTGCTTACATTTGAAGCATGTTTATGCATGTGGTGCATATTAATATATATCCTGTTATACTAACGTGCTTATTCTCATTCCTGTTATCTAACGGCATAACATATATATTGCTTTGGAATTGTTGTTAACATTTGTGTTACAGCATGGCTGCTAATGAGGAGGTTGGAGATGTTGGTAGTGTGAACACAAGTGTTGGGCAAGTGAACCCTCTACCTCCACCGGCCGTAGGCATGGAACCCGTAGCTCAGTTATTACTACCGGGTGAGATCAGTTTGACGCAATTTCTGTCTTACCATCCGCCCCGGTTTGAGGGGACAAAGTCAGGAGAAGAGGCTGAAGAGTGGCTGGAAAGACTTGAACAGATCTTTGTATCGGCTCCTTGTGCTGTTACAGCGTGGCTGAGGCTAGCGGAGTTCCGTTTAGCAAAGAAACCTCTCATGTGGTGGAGGAGCACGGTGATGGAGCTGAGAGCACTAGGTGCTGTGATTGACTGGACACTCTTCAGGACTAGGTTTCTGAACCGGTACTTCTCCGCAGCGGCAAGACAGACGAAGGAGGATGAATTTACAAGTTTGAAGCAGGGGAACATGACAGTGGCAGACTATGCCACACGGTACTCTTCGTTGCTGAGGTACGTTCCCCACATTGCCACCAATGGGCACGCAAAGATGAGGAACTTTATGAAGGGATTGCGACCGGAGCTCTATGACCGGGTTATCACCAATAACCCAACTTCTTTTGATGATGCTCTCACAAGAGCGGAGCTTGCCGAGCTTGGAGTGGGAGCTTATTCTAGTACTGTATCCCCACAAGTGTCCCAGCAGAGACAAGCTCCTGGCAGTTTGAGGCCCCGGGGAGAACCATTTAAGCCTCGTGGCGCCTCTTCATCTTCACGGTTTGGTGGGAAGAAGTACTTTGGTCAGAAACAGGAGAACAAGAAGAGCAATTGGTCCGCAAATCGAGGGTCTTCACAAGGGAATAGGCCGGGAGAGCCGAGGTGTGACAACTGTGGAGGGCCACATTCTTCAAGCAAGTGCCCTGCCTGTTATATCTGTGGCAAGATGGGCCACATCGCTCGGTATTGCCCCACCCGGGGAGGACAGTCAGAGTATCAGGGCAACAGGCCGAGGTTTGAGGATAGGACAGTGCAGCAGAGGCAGCAGTTTGGGCCTCGACCATCGGGAGGTCAGACAGTAGGACCGCCCCAGGGACAGGTGTATGCGCTGACCAGGGAGCAGGCCCAGGCAGCCCCAGAGGAGGTGATCGCCGGTACGTGTCATTTATTTACGTACCCTGCTTTTTATTTTGATCGATACAGGTGCCTCCCACTCTTTTGTGTCTGTTGGTTTTGTGGAAAGACACCATATGCGCACGTCTTCTTTACCCACGTCTCTTTTGGTCTCGACACCCACTGGAAGAAATGTCGTTGAGATCAGTTCATGGCAGACTGCCTCATTTATTTTGAGGGCAACGAATTGAGGTCAGACTTGATTGTGTTGGGCATGTCAGAATTTGACTGCATCTTGGGTATTGATGTTCTGAACAGATATCAGGCATTGGTAGATTGCCGGCAGAGGACAGTGAAGTTCAGACCTGATTTGGGCAGTCAGTGGAATTTCTTTGGCAACGGGTCTCGTGCGAAGATTCCGTTGATTTCAGCGATCAAGATGACTCAGCTGTTGGAACGTGGACACACGGGTTATCTCATCTATGCCGTGGACACGTCTGGGAAGAATAAAGAACTAAGAGTTGAGGATGTGCCAGTGGTAGCAGAGTTTGCTGATGTATTCCCAGAAGAGATCCCAGGATTCCCACCGGCTAGGGAAGTTGAGTTTGGGATCGAACTGTTGCCAGGGACATCCGCTATCTCTCGTGCACCTTATAGGATGGCACCGGCTGAGTTGAGAGAGTTGAAAGAACAGTTGCAGGATCTCCTTGACAAGGGATATATACGCCCGAGCGTGTCGCCATGGGGCGCACCGGTTCTCTTTGTGAAGAAGAAGGATGGCTCGATGCGGTTGTGCATCGATTACCGGCAACTGAATAAGGCTACGGTGAAGAACAAGTATCCTCTCCCAAGGATAGATGACTTGTTTGATCAGTTGCAAGGTACCAGGGTGTATAACAAGATTGATTTGAGGTCCGGGTATCATCAGATCCGAGTCAGAGAGGATGATGTGCAGAAGACAGCATTCCGGACGCGATATGGACATTATGAGTTCTTAGTGATGCCGTTCGGGGTGACGAATGCTCCAGCAGTCTTCATGAGTCTGATGAACAGAGTATTTCAGCCGTATCTTGATCAGTTCGTCATTGTATTTATTGACGACATTCTCATCTACTCCCGGAGTGAGGAAGAGCATGTGAAACACTTGAGGACAGTGCTTCAGATTCTCAGAGAGCATCAGTTGTATGCTAAGCTCAGTAAGTGTGAATTTTGGCTGAGCAGTGTAGTGTTTCTGGGGCATGTCATATCGAGCAGAGGGATATCGGTAGATCCCAAGAAGATTGAGGCTGTGATGGAGTGGGCTGCCCCCACTTTTGTGCCTGAGATTCGGAGTTTTCTGGGTTTGGCCGGTTATTATCGACGCTTCGTCGAGGGCTTTTCGAAGATTGCCAAGCCGTTGACACAGTTGACTCAGAAGGGAGTACCTTTCTTTTGGTCAGAAGCTTGTGAGGAGAGCTTCCAGGAGTTAAAGCACCGATTGACGACGGCGCCAGTGTTAGTGATCCCTACGGAGAACTCCAGATTTGTTTTGTATACTGACGCATCACTTCAGGGCCTTGGGTGTGTTCTGATGCAAGATAAGCATGTGGTAGCTTATGCATCGAGGCAGTTGAAGCCGCATGAGACCAGATATCCAGTTCCTGACTTGGAATTGGCGGCTATCATCTTCGCCCTGAAGATTTGGAGGCATTATTTGTATGGTACGTCGTTTACCATATACACGGATCACAAGAGCCTCAAGTTTTTATTCACTCAGGCAGAGCTGAACATGAGACAGAGGAGATGGATGGACCTACTCAAGGACTATGATTGCGAGATAGAGTACCATCCCGGGAAAGCCAATTTGACAGCAGATGCTTTGAGCCGGAAAGTGAGGAGTTCTGCTGAGGATGTCATCCATTTGTCTGCTATGATGACCTCCTATTGCCATCTGGGCTATGATTTTGACATAGATGCATCACCAGTGTATGTATCGACTTTGCTAGCCGAGCCAGATATCTATGAGAACATAAGGAGAGCTCAGAGGGCAGATGATGAGGTTCAGAGGTGGTTATCTTTAGTACATCTTGGTCAGCCAACGAAGTTCAGAGTGGCCGATGACGGGTCTTTGAGATTGGGTGACCGCTGGGTGGTTCCGAGTACGCCGGAGTTGCGTAAAGGAATCTTGGAGCGAGCTCATAGTAGCAGACTTAGCATCCACCCAGGCGGGAAGAAGATGTACAGAGATCTGCGTGGTCAGTTTTGGTGGAAGAGGATGAAATCTGATGTCGTCGCTTTTGTGAAGAGGTGTTTGATCTGCCAGCAGGTTAAGGCAGAGAGACAGAGACCTGGCGGCCAGTTGAGAAGCTTGGAGATACCGAAGTGGAAGTGGGAGCACATTTCCATGGACTTCGTAACTCATTTGCCGAGGAGTGCTTCAGGCTTCGATGCTATTTGGGTGATTGTGGATCGATTGACAAAAGTAGCTCATTTCATCCCCTATAGCATGACTTTCACATTTTTGAGGATGGCGCAGTTGTATATTAGAGATGTGGTGAGATTGCATGGGATCCCCGTTTCCATAGTATCGGATCGAGATCCGCGATTCACATCTCATTTCTGGGAAGGCCTTCAGTCAGCCTTGGGAACTGAAGTCAGATTGAGCACTGCTTATCATCCTCAGACGGATGGCCAGACCGAGCGCACTATCCAGACGCTCGAGGACATGCTGAGAGCTTGTGTTTTGGAGTTCGATGCCTCTTGGCAGGATTCAGTGCCTTTGGTGGAGTTTTCTTATAACAATAGCTACCAGGCGAGTATTCAGATGGCTCCGTTTGAAGCTCTTTATGGCAGACGGTGTAGATCACCCTTGTGTTGGGATGATTTGGACCGCAAATCGGTCGGAGGACCGGAGTTGATTCGGGAGATGGAAGAAAAGATAAAGACGATAAGGCAGAGAATGAAAGCGGCCCAGGACAGACAGGCAGCTTATGCAAATAAACGGCGGAGACCGTTGGAATTTAAGTTGGGAGATAAGGTCTTTTTGAAGATCTCGCCTTTCAGAGGCGTTGTGCAATTTGGGATGCGCGGGAAACTGTCTCCGAGGTATGTTGGACCGTACGAGATTTTGCAGCGCATTGGCACCTTAGCTTACCGACTGGCTTTGCCGCCTTCTTTATCTGGTATACATGATGTGTTTCATGTATCGATGTGCGGAAGTATGAGCCGGATCCGTCGCATGTTTTACAGCCTTCCGAAGTTCAATTAGAATCCGATGTGTCTTATGTGGAACGGCCTGTTAGAATTCTGGATCGAGCAGACCGCAGACTTCGGAATAAAGTGATACCTATGATCATGGTTCAGTGGGATCGCAGGGGTGTCGAGGAGTCTACGTGGGAGACGGAGCGGCATATGGTGCAGCACTACCCGAAACTATTCTCTGGTATGTGTTTATGTTTAGTTTCCTTTTGGGGTAAGTGCATGTGATTTCGAGGACGAAATCTTATAAGTAGGAGAGTATTGTGATATCCCCGAAATGATTAATTGCAACTTGGTGCATTAATTGTGTTTATATGATTAATTATGATGGTAATTAATTATGTGTTGGAATTATTATGTGGAAATGCTTAGTCACGTGTTAGAGTGACCCGGGATAGCATTTCAGGGTGCATGTTGGGTATGTTGGGAATTATGGTTGGAAGCATGATTTATTTGTCTTGGTTAGCAATTAATTAGAAATCATGTGTTTAATTGATATTTTGGTGCATTTGGTTTAATGCTTTGGAAAATATCATGTTGGGGTGTTTTATACACCATGAATTGTGGATTGCATTTTTAATTAACCAACCCTTATAACCCCACACCTTTACCAATTCATTCACTTTACCAAAATCAAATCCACAAACCCTTCTTCCTTCATATTCGAGCTTGAGCTTTGGGGAGAAGAGAAGTCCTTGCAAAATCTTGTTTTGTGGAGTTTATTGGGTGATTTGAGATCCCCAAGAGGTATGGATACCTCATGGTTTTGTTTAAGTTTGGTATGTTTTTGAAGGATTTTGAAATGGGTTTGTGTTGGGTTGTTGTGGGTTTGGTTATATGTTGGATTTATACTTGTTTTGAAGTATATTTTGGTGGTTTATGTTGCATTTGATGTTGTTGGTTTGTTGGGTTAAGTGTTGGTATGGATTTGAAGGTTTTTTGGGAGCAAAAATGGTGAAAATCGCATGTCTGTGCGAGGCGATCGATCGCCTGAAAAGAGGCGACCGATCGCCAAGAGGCAGTAGACTTTTTGCGGGTTAGGCGATCGATCGCCTAAAATGAGGCGACCGATCGCCGAGAGGCAGTAGCCAAATCAAAGGAATGGCGATCGATCGCCATGTTTGAGGCGACCGATCGCCGCAGTGAAAATTTGAGGCGACCGATCGCCTGAGGGAAGCGATCGATCGCCGCCAGTGGAATTTTGGAAAATGGTTTCTTTTGTCAAATTTTTGGTATTTGGCTATTATTTGGCTTCTAATATGGGGTTGTGTGATTGTGTAGAACCATCCCAGGTAGCAACGCAACCGAGGAACTGAAGCCAGATCAATTCCACTTTTGGAAAGGTACGTAGTGGACGTACGGGCACCCAATGGTACATGTATCTTATATACTCATTGTTTATGCATTGTGGATGCGAGTATATATATGGTATTGCATTGTGGATGCAAATACATGTTATGCATGATGTTTATAGATGCATATGATTATTGGTGCACATCCCATGAGTCGTGGTCATCCCTTGATGATTTTAATGCTTGCCGCTATTTGTTTTGGTTCCGCTAAATGTGAAGCGAGGGGTGGGAGCGCCGCATGTCACATTTGAGCGTGGTTATCATATAGGGCGAGGAAAGGGTATTTGCCGCTCAATGAGAGGCGAGGGGTGGGAGTCCCGCATGTCCATTGAAGCGAGGTTATCCTATGCCGCCTATATGTAAATAAGCGAGGGGCATTAAAATACATTGTGATGAACAGACTAGGGATTGGTGATCAGTATTTGGTATTGATGAGATGGTATATGTTCATGACATGTTTAGACCATTAAAAATAATCTGTTGATTATACTCATGAGTTATGGTACAGGGACAACCAAACGGGAAGCGTTTGAAATGCATGGGGAAAATAGGAAGTGTTTTATTATGATTATGCATTTACGCTTTATCTTCATATTGTGTTGAATATGAATGATTATTATTGCTCATGTTTGGGGGTTGTCCTTGTAGGTACACGTTTGGCATGATAGAAGGGCTAGACGGGTTGAGACAGTGAGCTTGAGGATGCTTTTGTGAATTGAAGGACAGGATTATTTTGCCTAGTGTCTACTCTAGGAGTAGTGTAAAACTAGTTGATAACATTCATTTGATGGGGAATGTAATTAATCCATGTTTGGAAGTCCTTATTTTTGGCATGTAATGCTTAAGCTCATAAACTCAACACGTTATTTCTCACTCTGATTATTTATTTAGCTCTATTATGCCTTGGTTCCGCATTTAAGGATTAGGGTCCTTACATGTGCCCTTATTTTTCCATTTTATTCATCGTCTTCAACATCTCAATCTTTTCCATTGCTCAAAATCTTAGTTTGCCATATAGCTTCGGATTTCTTTCAATTTGAGCTTCAATTTTATGTTGGGTCTGGGGATTTGACCTCAATTCAAACTTAGTGCTCAAATCAATTTGCCCCGATTTATGTTCTTATCTTCAATAACCTTAAATGTTTTGGAATGAATATACGTAATCCCAAAAATATAAAAAGGGGGTGCCTCAGCGCCCATAAGTCTATCTAGGCGTACCAGGCAGACAGGGGGTATCTAGGCGCCACATGCACTGCCTGGATTTGTCCAAGGCAGTAAGGTTGGCGCCTAGACGCCAGCGCAGAACCTTGCACCTTTTCATGAAAAGGTCCAATTTTTCGTGAAGGAATACCTTGAGAAATGCATCCCTTGGTTGTGTCTCCAGGATTCTATAATACAACTCCCTCGTTTTAATGTAAAACAATTGATATTAAAATAATAACACATAAATTGAGAGAGAAAAGCAGTATCAATGTGCATTTTGCATCATTTCATATCTTGTTCTTGAATAAGAGAGTTTGAGAGTTTACGACGCGTTCTTGATTATGGGCATTGGAAATGATGACAGTACAAAATCTCAAGTCGAGGTAAGTGATAAATATTTTGTCTTTAAGAAGATTTTACCCCGCTCACTGTGCATAATATGACAATCTTCTCCCAATATATAATGACTTCTAATTTTGATAGTTACATTACAAATCACAATGTTGGATAAGAAAGTTTTGATATTTATCTACTGGACAAACATATTTGTAAACTCTACCGACTGATAAATTCTACTGACAAGAGCTACTGACAGTTAAGCCTACTGCTTTGTCAAAGCAAGACCTTACCATATAAAGCTGCAAACGAGAGTTATATACTGATTAGGTGTAGTTCACCGAGTCTACTGCTGGTGAACTCTGCCGACTGATGAAGAGACATCAGTAGAGTATCAAGTACAAATCAACTAGTTGTTATAAGCTATAAGTGAAAAGTTGCAGAATTACATGGGCGCATTAAATGCTCCAGTATTACTTTAGACAAGAGACAAAAAGCATTTAATGTTAGTCAATCAATCAGTTTGAATCTTGTTGGATTATTATTACCGTTGCCTACCTCAAGTATAAATAAGACCAAGATTCAAATCCCAGAGAGAGAGAGAGAGATTGCTGCTTTTAAGAAAAGAAAAGATCAAACTTTTACAAGAGCTCTCTCAACTTTCAGGGTCATTAATTTACAAGATATTAAAGAAGAAGAATCCATGAACCACGTTCAAGATACATCAACTTATTCAAGAAGTTTTAAAGCCACCACGTGAAAGATTTATCAGATCTTCAAGAGATCATCAGTGCCGAGATTTTGCAATACGTTGCAAAATCAGACAGAATCTCCACACTTTATTTATTGTGCTTTTATTATATCTGTAGAGTGTGTCTTGTATAATTTGTGACCGTGCGCACAAATTGTTGTGTGCAATATGTGTGGTAAGATATTAGCCTAAGCGGGGTTGTACAACAGGATTGTAAAATCAAAGTCTTCTAGTGAATCATTCCTGCAAAGGAAGAAGGGGTGACGTAGAAGTGTTTGTGCTTCGAACTTCCAGAAACAACCCTGTGTCATTTACTTTCCACAATTTCCCTTACTACATGCATTAACTAGTAGCATCTGCTCAGCAGACTACTGTATTAATTGTATAGACCTCATATTTTCAACCAGTAGATATCGACCAATAAACTTCACCATCAGCTATATTCACTATATTAGTCAAGTTGTTTCCTCACTACACATAGTTACTTGATTAATCGGGACTTAAACAAGAAAATAACTTTTAGTTGCTAACCCAACTGAAGCAAATTTAAATTAGTATAGAAAAGTCAAAGCAGATATTCAACCCCCCCTTCTATCTGCATACCCGATCCTAACAAGTGGTATCAGGGACATGTTTTCTTGTTTAATAGAATAATCTTTCTGATGACTTCTATTGTAATGCCTCGATTTGTTTAATACACGTATGATATGATTATGGTGTACTTATATCAATTGGCGATATAATAATGGGGGTTCGAGTGGAACCAAGAATGACTTAATACATGTATGAAATGAGATATGGTAATGGTGTACAGTGAGTTGAATAATAATATATCAAGCAACATGAAATAGTGGGCATTTGAATATGCATGTGAATTTAATTTGAATTGGAGTTGCATTTGAATTTGGATGTCATCTTCATGTACATGATACTTAATATGTCATTAACTCCAAATGAGATGATAAGCAAGTGATTTAGGAAGCTAATGATCTTATATCAAGTGATTTAGGGAGGAGAATCACATAGTTTCTCATTTTACACCTACTAAAATCCTACACAAACTCCTCTCCATCTCTTCCAAGTTCTTGTTGGTTTGAGCTTGGGATTCACTTGTGAATTGAGCTAGGAAGTTGTGTGAAGTGATTTCTTCACATCTTGGTAAGGAATTCATAGCTTTACACTTGAATTATGTAATTGGTGTTGCATATGTGAAGTGAAATATCAAGTGTTCATGTGAAGAATCATATCATGTTTCTATGCTCTTAATTGGAATCTATGATGTTGGAATCATGTTAAGATGTTCCTAGAGAGTGCATGAAACATGTTTAAATGTTGAATTTCGAGTTGTAGGAGATATACCATGAGGATAAGCTCAAAATCACCATGTTCTGAATTTTCTGGACATCGGCGATCGATCGCGAGCCTTGTGGCGATCGATCGCCAAGACAGAGCAAAATATAAGGCGGTTAATGTATGTGGCAATCGATCGGGAAAAATATGGCGATCGATCGCGAGCAACAGAACACTTTGGCGATCGATCACGAGGTATGGCGATCGATCGCGAGGGGGCAGAACAGTATGGCGATCGATCGGTGAGAAGTAGCGATCGATCGCCAGAGCCAAAATCTTGAAAAATGTTATCTTTTTGTAGAATTTGATTTTAATGCCTATGATAACATGTTATATTGTTGGCATTGTTGTAGCATCATCTCAAGGGACGGGACAACGAGGCAATTAGCCAGTGAAGCCTAATTTAAATCGTTTGTGTCGCAGAACAGGTACGTGTTGACGTACGGAGTATAGATATTATGTGATGATGATGTTACGGTTTTGATATCATATGATTTATGTTATCTCTGTGTCATATGATTGGTATTATCATATGCATGTACATACATGGATTTCATATGATTGGGATGGATGCCTTGATAGATATGTGTATATGCTTTGGTAAGATCATTGCCTTGATAGATATGCCTGGTTTGGTATATGCTTTGGCTGGGATCGTTGCCACGATAGATATACTACATATGCTTTGGCTTGAGAGATATACGCCTGGTTTGGGTATATGCTCGGGTATGCTACATATACTTGGTTTGAGAGATATACGCCTGGTTTGGGTATATGCTCTGGCTATTATCACAGATGAGTACGGTACTATGATATGTGCTGCTAATATGAAGATGTGATGTGGTTCCACTGACATATTGAGCTGAATAGGCATATCATATGGGGCTCATGATAATAGGGTGATTGATGAGACATGTCATGACATAGTTGCATTTGTTGATGCATGAGACAGAGCATTCACATTGGATATGGTTATGATTGTGCTTTATCATTGATATTGTGTTTTGATATTGCATTGAGATAGTTGTTTATCTATACTCACGTTGTGTGAATGTTTCTGTAGGGACTCATAGACGTGGGAGGACGGGATGTGAGTCATTTTCCGCTGCGAGCTGAACCACTGCCTAGGAGTTATTTTGGATTAGGTTGTTACTTGTACATGTGATGTGTATAGTTTGTTAGGTTTTTATAACCTTGTAACAACTTAACTAGTTAGAAACTCTTAATCAGTGCATGTTATTACTTAATTCAGACTCACATATGTATGTTAATATGATACATAATGGATTAAGTAACGAGGACCCCACATTAGTGGTATCAGAGCAGTGGTTCGAGAACGAGATGAACATGGGTAGAGGAAGTGTATTAGGGAGTTACCTAAACACTTGAAAACATGTTGAGAATGGGAATATCATGTTAGGCTTGGTAATGTGATGTTATTCTAACATGTTATATAATTGTGAATGTTATTGTTAACCCATGATATACAGTTATGACAGACAGAGGGTATCATGAGGATGTTGGGGATGCCATGAGTGGCAATGCTAGTGTGAGGATGGCGCCTGTGCCACCACCACCGATTGAGCAAGGGCCAGTGGAACAGGTACTGTTACCTGGTGAGTTAACATTGACGCAATTTTGAGTTATCAGCCACCCAGGTTTGAGGGTACTGAATCAGGGGAACTGGCAGAGGAGTGGCTGGAACGTGTGGAACAGATATTTGTTTCAGCACCGTGTGCCAAGACGGCTTGGTTACGTTTAGCTGAATTCCAGTTAGCTAAGAAAGCTATGATGTGGTGGAAATCCACAGTGCTTGAGCTGAGGGCGCAAGGACAGACAGTTAACTGGGATGTGTTTAGAACGAAGTTTCTTGAGCATTATTTCTCTATTGCTGCAACGCAGAGGAAAGAGGATGAATTTACAAACTTAAGACAGGGAGCAATGACAGTATCGGACTATGCTGTACATTATTCTTCTTTGCTCCGCTATGTGCCACATATTGCTGTAAACACAAAAGCAAAGATCAGACAATTTGTGAAAGGGTTGAGGCCTGAATTGTTTGATAGGGTCATGTCCAATAACCCTACATCATATGAAGAAGCTTTGACGAGAGCCGAGATGGCTGAGATTGCCGTAGGGGTATACAAAGATGTTGGACAATCCCAACCACCTACATCTGAGAGTATGAGACCTAGAGGAGAACCATTTAAATCACCACGAGGTGGTGCATCTTCATCTAGGTTTAGTGGGAAACGTTTTGGATCACGGAAAGGGGATGACCGAAGAGCTAAGGGACAGTCCCAAGGAAGTAGTAGCAGTAGTGGACGAGGATTACAATGTTTTAAATGTGGAGGGCCACATTTTCAAAGAAATTGTCCACAGTTTGATACAGTGGTTTGTTTCCGTTGTGGGAAGCCAGGACATGTGATCCGTGATTGTCCTCAAGTGGGTGGACAACAGAGAAGAGGACCCATATCAGAGAATACGGTACAACAGAGACCACATGGTGTACCACAGTCTGGTGGAGGACAGAGGACAGGACCACCTCAGGCTCAAGTGTATGCATTGAATAGGGAGGAAGCAGAGGCAGCTCCTGATGCTGTGATAGCGGGTAAGTGTACTTTGTTTACTTATCCAGCTTTACTTTTGATTGATACTGGTGCATCACATTCTTTTGTTGCACAAAATTTTGTTGATCGGTATCATATATGCTCGTCTCCACTGTTGATGCCTCTTTATGTTTCGACACCCATGGGAACTACTGTGATGGCTTGTCAGAGTGTGTCTGATTGTGACATTCAGTTTGAGACTGAGTATGGACTACAAGCAGATTTGATTGTGTTAAACATGACAGATTTTGATTGCATTATTGGAATTGATGTGTTGAGTAAATATCAGTCTGTTGTGGATTGTTGTCAGAAGATAGTGAGATTTCAGTCTGCTACTGGAAATCAATGGTTTTTCTATGGCCAGGGATCGAGGGCAAGGACTCCTTTGATATCAGCAATCCGAATGTCGCGTTTGTTAGAACGTGGACATGCGGGTTATTTGATTTATGCCCTTGATGTAACTGAACATAAAAGAGAAAGGAAAGTGGAGGAGATACCAGTGGTTGCAGAATATGCGGATGTGTTTCCAGATGAGATACCTGGATTCCCACCGAGTCGAGAAGTGGAATTTGGTATTGATTTGATACCTGGTACTTCTGCAATTTCACGAGCTCCTTATCGGATGGCACCAACTGAATTGAAAGAATTGAAAACTCAATTGCAAGACTTATTAGACAAGGGGTACATACGTCCTAGTGTATCGCCTTGGGGTGCTCCGGTTTTATTTGTTAAGAAAAAGGATGGGACAATGCGACTGTGTATTGACTATCGACAATTGAACAAGGTAACAATAAAGAATAAATATCCTCTTCCTCGTATTGATGATTTGTTTGATCAGTTGCAGGGATCAAATACTTATTCTAAGATTGACTTGAGGTCAGGATATCATCAAATACGTGTGAGGGAAGGAGATATACAGAAGACAGCATTCAGAACTCGTTATGGACATTATGAGTTTCTGGTGATGCCATTTGGAGTGACAAATGCTCCCGCTGTCTTTATGAGTTTAATGAATCGTGTATTCTAGGAATACCTTGATCGTTTTGTCATTGTCTTTATCGATGATATACTGATTTATTCACAGAGTGATGCCGAACATGTTCAACACTTGCATATGGTATTGCAATTGTTGAGGACACATCAGTTATACGCCAAACTCAGTAAGTGTGAGTTTTGGTTGACTAGTGTCAGATTTTTGGGGCATGTAATATCAGAAGAAGGTATATCAGTTGATCCAAAGAAAATCGAAGCAGTGTTGAATTGGTCAGCACCTACATCTGTGCCAGAGATTCGTAGTTTCTTGGGTTTGGCTGGTTATTATAGACGGTTTGTTGAAGGATTTTCAGCAATTGCCAAACCATTGACACATTTGACACAGAAGGGAGTATCATTTCAATGGTCAGAGGCTTGTGAGCGTAGTTTTCAGGAATTGAAACATCGATTGACTACAGCTCCAGTCTTGATCATTCCATCGGAACATGACAGGTTTGCTTTATATACTGATGCATCATTACTAGGTTTGGGTTGTGTATTGATGCAGGATAAACATGTAGTGGCTTATGCATCACGACAATTGAAGCCACATGAAATGCGATATCCAGTACATGATCTGGAATTAGCTACCATTGTCTTTGCCTTGAAGATATGGCGACATTATTTATATGGTACGTCGTTTACCATATACACAGATCATAAGAGCTTAAAGTTTTTATTCACGCAAGCAGAATTGAATATGAGACAAAGGAGATGGATGGATCTGTTGAAAGATTATGATTGTGAGATTGAATATCATCCAGGAAAGGCTAATCTTACAGCAGATGCGTTGAGTCGAAAAGTACATCATACGGCTGATGAGATGATTCATTTATCAGCGTTGATGACTTCTTGTTGTACTTTGGGTTATGAGTTTTGATGTGGAAACCGTGCCAGTACGGGTATCAACATTATTGGTTGAACCTGACATTTTTTGAGAAAATTAGAACGGCACAAATGACTGATGATGAAGTACAACATTGGAAAGAAATGATAAGTCAAGGACAAACATCGCAGTTTGTACTTGCAACTGATGGAATTCTGAAATACAGAACTTGTTGGGTAGTACCTGCTGCGTTGGGACTACGCCAAGAACTACTACAACGTGCTCATTGTAGTAGATACAGTATACATCCTGGAGGAAAGAAAATGTATCATGATTTACGTACCCAATTTTGGTGGAAACGTATGAAACAAGATGTGTTGAGCTTTGTGAAACGGTGTTTGATCTGTCAACAAGTGAAAGCGGAAAGACAGAAACCAGGAGGTGAATTACATAGTTTGGAAATTCCTCAGTGGAAATGGGAACATATCACGATGGACTTTGTGACTCATTTGCCACGGACGTCTTCTGGTTGTGATGCTATTTGGGTGATTGTTGACCGACTCACCAAAGTATCTCATTTCGTGCCATATTGTATGACATTTACATATCTGAGAATGGCACAGTTGTACATTCAACATGTAGTGAGACTACATGGTATACCAGTTTCCATTGTATCGGATAGGGATCCGAGATTTACTTCTCATTTTTGGGAAGGGTTACAGACAACGTTGGGAACTGAAGTGCGGTTGAGTACAGCATATCATCCTCAGACAGATGGACAAACAGAGTGTATGATACAGACACTTGAGGATATGTTGCGTGCCTGTGTATTAGAGTTTGATAACTCATGGCAAGAGTCATTGCCATTAGTGGAATTTTCATATAACAACAGTTATCAGTCTAATATACAGATGGCACCATTTGAGGCTTTGTATGAGCGACGATGTAGATCGCCATTGTATTGGGATGATGTGGATCAGTCTTCCTTACATGGACCGGATATAATTCATGACATGGAAGATAAAGTAAAGGTAATTCGATTGAAATTGAAAGTTGCTCAGGACTGACAGGCTGCTTATGCCAATAAACGACGTAGACCACTTGAATTTCAAATTGGTGATCGTGTATTCTTGAAAATCTCACCTTTTAAAGGTGTAGTACGGTTTGGGAAGCGTGGAAAATTGTCTCCACTATATGTTGGTCCGTATGAGGTGTTACAACGTATTGGTACGTTGGCATATCGATTGGCACTACCGCCGGCATTGAGTAGTATTCATGATGTCTTTCATGTTTCACTGTTGAGGAATATGAACCAGATCCGAGTCATGTATTACAGTTACCTGATGTACAGTTGGATACAGATGTGTCGTATGAGGAACGACCGGTTATGATCTTGGATCGAGCTGAACGCAGGTTACGTAATAAAGTAATTCCTATGGTTAAGGTACAGTGGGACAGACGGGGTGTCGAAGAGGCAACGTGGGAGACGGAGCAGCATATGATGCAACGGTATCCGGATTTATTTTCTGGTATGTGGATATGTTATTTATACATGTTTCTTATGTTGTATATCTCATATGCATGTATTATGTTTGTATATGCAATTTCGAGGACGAAATTCAATGAGTGGGGGAGAATTGTAATGCCTCGATTTGTTTAATACACGTATGATATGATTATGGTGTACTTATATCAATTGGCGATATGATAATGGGGGTTCGAGTGGAACCAAGAATGACTTAATACATGTATGAAATGAGATATGGTAATGGTGTACAATGAGTTGAATAATAATATATCAAGCAACATGAAATAGTGGGCATTTGAATATGCATGTGAATTTAATTTGAATTGGAGTTGCATTTGAATTTGGATGTCATCTTCATGTACATGATACTTAATATGTCATTAACTCCAAATGAGATGATAAGCAAGTGATTTAGGAAGCTAATGATCTTATATCAAGTGATTTAGGGAGGAGAATCACATAGTTTCTCATTTTACACCTACTAAAATCCTACACAAGCTCCTCTCCATCTCTTCCAAGTTCTTGTTGGTTTGAGCTTGGGATTCACTTGTGAATTGAGCTAAGAAGTTGTGTGAAGTGATTTCTTCACATCTTGGTAAGGAATTCATAGCTTTACACTTGAATTATGTCATTGGTGTTGCATATGTGAAGTGAAATATCAAGTGTTCATGTGAAGAATCATATCATGTTTCTATGCTCTTAATTGGAATCTATGATGTTGGAATCATGTTAAGATGTTCCTAGAGAGTGCATGAAACATGTTTAAATGTTGAATTTCGAGTTGTAGGAGATATACCATGAGGATAAGCTCAAAATCGCCATGTTCTGAATTTTCTGGACATCGGCGATCGATCGCGAGCCTTGTGGCGATCGATCGCCGAGACAGAGCAAAATATAAGGCGGTTAATGTATGTGGCGATCGATCGGGAAAAATATGGCGATCGATCGCGAGCAACAGAACACTTTGGCGATCGATCACGAGGTATGACGATCGATCGCGAGGGGGCAGAACAGTATGGCGATCGATCGGTGAGAAGTAGCGATCGATCGCCAGAGCCAAAATCTTGAAAAATGTTATCTTTTTGTAGAATTTGATTTTAATGCCTATGATAACATGTTATATTGTTGGCATTGTTGTAGCATCATCTCAAGGGACGGGACAACGAGGCAATTAGCCAGTGAAGCCTAATTTAAATCGTTTGTGTCGCAGAACAGGTACGTGTTGACGTACAGAGTATAGATATTATGTGATGATGATGTTACGGTTTTGATATCATATGATTTATGTTATCTCTGTGTCATATGATTGGTAGTATCATATGCATGTACATACATGGATTTCATATGATTGGGATGGATGCCTTGATAGATATGTGTATATGCTTTGGTAAGATCATTGCCTTGATAGATATGCCTGGTTTGGTATATGCTTTGGCTGGGATCGTTGCCACGATAGATATACTACATATTCTTTGGCTTGAGAGATATACGCCTGGTTTGGGTATATGCTCGGGTATGCTACATATACTTGGTTTGAGAGATATACGCCTGGTTTGGGTATATGCTCTGGCTATTATCACAGATGAGTACGGTACTATGATATGTGCTGCTAATATGAAGATGTGATGTGGTTCCACTGACATATTGAGCTGAATAGGCATATCATATGGGGCTTGTGATAATAGGGTGATTGATGAGACATGTCATGACATAGTTGCATTTGTTGATGCATGAGACAGAGCATTCACATTGGATATGGTTATGATTGTGCTTTATCATTGATATTGTGTTTTGATATTGCATTGAGATAGTTGTTTATCTATACTCACGTTGTGTGAATGTTTCTGTAGGGACTCATAGACGTGGGAGGACGGGATGTGAGTCATTTTCCGCTGCGAGCTGAACCATGCCTAGAAGTTATTTTGGATTAGGTTGTTACTTGTACATGTGATGTGTATAGTTGGTTAGGTTTTTAAAACCTTGTAACAACTTAACTAGTTAGAAACTCTTAATCAGTGCATGTTATTACTTAATTCAGACTCACATATGTATGTTAATATGATACATAATGGATTAAGTAACGAGGACCCCACATCTATCTTATGCAACATTCCGTCATTCTCCATTGAAAACTTAGATGAATGGAAAATTCGAATGCAGAGGCACTTAGCTGCACTGGATAATATGTGTGGAGTAATCAATGATGGACCAATAAAGATCGTAAAGATAATCCCTGCAAACTCTGCTCACAAATCAATAAGCCGAAATCTGAATGGACAACGATGACAAGCGGAAAGGAAATCTGGACAATATAACAAATGACGCTTTATTTCATTACACTAAATGATGACATATTCAAATAAATAAGAGCATGTCCTACCGCTAAGATTATATGGGAAACACTGCTGGAAATGGGAAGAAAATATGAATTAAGGAAAAAGACCGACTCTACCGACGAATCGCAATCAGAGATCAGATCTACTGATGAAAATGAAGATTCAACTGCATTTTGTCTAATGGCAAATGATGAGTCACACAAGCGAAAATGAGGTAATCGACTTCAAATCCAAAGGTGAATTATTTTCCACACTTCATAATATGACAAATGAGTATGGATTGCTTTTAGAATCTCTTGAGGAAATTAAAGCAGAAAATGTACGCTCAAGAGATGATCATGCAAAAATCAGTCTTAATCAACTGTTTGAGTGTGAAACTCTTAGAGCAAACATAAGTATGCTTAAATCCAAAATTGATGAATCTCATGTTGAGAATAAGTCCCTCGCTTCTGAAATCAAAAATTATCTCAACTTATGAATACGTGGAATGGGGCAACCGGGTTACTAAGCAAAATACAAGAAGAACAAAAGCTACTATGTAATAAAGCTGGTTTAAGGCTTCAAATCTGACTCTATCAGCTCTCCTAGGGAAACCAGTACTCTAGCTTACCTTGACAAGGACAATTTTAAGTCTATTAAATTTGTTAAGTCAAGTATGTTACGTGAGCAAGGTGTTTTTGCTGAGCAGAACACAACCGATACAGTTTAGGAGACATGCGAACAAGTGCGGTATAGGTTATGTTAAATTAGTCCGAACAGATTTGCACTACCAGAACCGACCCTCGCTAAAATACAATCAAGACAAATCTGATTCGAGACATGATACACAAAGTTGGCACTGTAACTGTAAACCAATTCAAAAACAATATGGGTTGAGTATATCTAATCAACAGTTTAAGTCAAATTATGTCAACATTTTACACACCTACCTCTTAACTAACAATATGAGACACACAATGGAAAATCTGAACAGATTATTCAAGTGTGGGTCCCCAATGGTACTTTCTGTCGTGGACCCAATTAGAGTTGGGTACCAAGTTTGTGATCCGCAGGTATTCTTTCCAAGTTCTATGAATGGAAAGAAGAAGTCACATACTCTACCGACGCCTAGTGCATTTACCCTAGTTTTTGTTCAAAGAACTATCAGTAGATTTCATAGTACCTGTCTTACCGGTATGAAGCTCTATAAATTTAGTTAAGGACAGAAGACTTATGCTGACAACAAAGACACATCTACTGCTCAACTGATAAAGTCCGGTAACTCTGTACCTACTGCTTAGAATATTCAGAGTTATCTATCTCTATTGCTTAGACATTTAATTATTACCTCCTCTTAGTATTTCTTGTTCATAATTTAATTTTGACGATCACTAGAATACAAAGAGTCAGTGCCTATCATTGTGAGTCTTTTCAGTAGTAATCACTACTTTTCAGAGTTATTATCTCGAGTTCCTAGGTGACGTTTTGTATTACTTTGATCTGCACTGCTAACATTCATGTGTCCTAAGCATAATCTTACGACACGTATTCAGAGAAACCAACCGGTGTTTTACCTCTTAAAATGAAGATTGGTAAACATCTCAAACTCTACGCAAATTTAACTCCTTATGCATATCTTCTGCAAATTCTCTTTGTGCAAACTAACCCTCACAGATACTTCTTTAATTCAATGGCTTCCTCATCCAAAATGGTGTTGGGATATCATCTAGATTTTGATTCAGTTCTTGCATCGGAGAACGAGTATTCATCTCTATTTCGTACTTGGGAGAAATCAGGTTTGAGAATGTTTCTCTACAACAAGCCTACTTGTAGGGACCCTTGTGCCCTTAATCCGCTATTAGTGTATTATCCCATGTAATTAGTGCATACAATCATGTAATCAGGGGGAAAATCACAAGCAATCATAGCATAATATACCATCAATAAAATTCCTTACATTATCCCATGTAATGTTCAAATCCCCCATACCATTCAACCCTTAAGTATGCATCTTATAATGCACTAACACGTTCTCAATTCATTTAGCAATTCCTTAATTTAATTGCATGCAACCAATAAATGAAAAGAGAAAGGCCCATGCCTTTATACAACCCATATACACATGTAACGGTACTCACATGCGAGCATCCAATGAATGAATGTGTATTTAATGTATAAAGTACCCAACACAATATCGGTACCGGCACTTCAGTCCTAGAAGCGCCTCCAATCCATAGTTTGATCTCAACTCCGGAGCTACCGCTATACCTGTTCCACCTGCCCCAACAGAGACAGCCCCCACACGGGGTGAGCATACCAATACCACCAATCCAATAATCACAATATCACATCACATAATTTACAGAATGTAAAGCGGTAAATTTAAAAGACACTCCCTGAATAGTGTCATCCTCATACGGGATCCCATGTACTGTTCCTGTTCTCAAAATAACCGAAACCATCAAATTCCTAAAAGCCAGTTAATCATTTCATTGATTAACTAAATCCGTTCACTAATTGCCATTTTGCATAATCAATAAAATCCAATCATTTACAATGTTTATAGATTTCACACGTATCTAAACAATAGTTCCACGATCTCATTTCATCGCTTGCACAATAGCAGCGGTATTCATAACCGATGTTCGCTCCATAACGACAACATCTCAACCGTTGCTTGCTTCATAGCGGCACCATATAGTTCACAATACAAATCCATTTATTGCGATTACAATATACCATGCATTCAACAATTGCGATAAGATATAAGGTTATGCTTGTATGTTATACGTACCTTATAATTCCATAGTCCGAACCAATCCTTGCCTTAGGCTCGAGACCAAGTGAATTACGTGCTAAACACAATTAATAACTCATAATTAATTACAAGCATGTAATCACGTGCCCAAGCACGTTCACAACCTCCAATTATATCATCAGTCCATGACGATTAACCATTTAAAAGACTCGGCCAAAGCATACTTTGAAATCACAACACAAAATAATTTTTCAAAGTTTAGGCATCGACGATCGATCGTTGCCTTTTAGGCGAATTATCTCCTCTCACCGTATTTCAAAATCTGCCTCCGAGCGATCGATCGCTACATTTGAAGCGGTCGATCGCTTCACTGTTTAAAATGGCCACTGCCCCCTAGCGATCGATCGCTTCATTTGAAGCAGTTGATCGCCTCACTGTTCATCTTCCTCAAAATTTTACAGACGACGCGGCGATCGATCGCTCCAACCATGGCGATCGATCGCTCCGACATTTTTCAGCAAAAAATGGCGTTTTCATGTAAAAACTTCCAAAATAACAATCCTCACACCCAATACACCATAAATCCTTAACAAGTAACTAAATAACCTTCCCAAAACACAATAACAAAAAATCTCTAAAAACCATAAACTCAATCCCAACTCAAAACACAACCATATACCACAATACTACAACCAAATCGAGGATAAATGCGATGAGAAGAACAATACCTAATTATCTTCGTGAAGTCCGGCTCCCAAGTCGAGCCTCCATCGATTTTTGCTTCAAAGAGAAAAAGAGTGAAATGGGTGGGGGTTTGGGGCGTGAGAGATAGAAGAGAGGGGGAGAACTGTCTGAACATCGAGTCTACTTGGTATATATAGTACCAAAACTTCAAAATCCCGAGTCTTCCACAAATACATCACGTGAATGTCAACAAGTCTCTGGTTGAGAATTCCTGTGATATATCATCGTGATATATAGCCACAATCCTCATCGTGATATATCATCGAAATTGTGGCTATAAACGTCCCCGTGATATATTCCATGTCTCAATCCTCATGCAACATAGTGACTACATGAGTCCACCATAAACCCTCATCGTATCATCATACGATTCACCAAACTCGGTTCCAACGAGTAGTATAATGGCTACAACAAGCTCACTATAATACTGCAATAACACCTGGCTAGCAGATTCACTGCCTCCTTAGGTTTATACCAAACCTACCAACGTATCATACGTTCCACCCCGGTATACTATACCGTACCATCCATTAGAGTAGTGGGTCATCACCCAACATTTCTCTAATACCAAAGCACAACGGACATCCCGATGTCCTTACCCAACCACAATGCAATCCTAATCCATTAGGGTTTATTCCACACCTTCATGTGTGGGTGTGGCCATGTCCACCATAAGTCACATTGGTATATGCAAGTAGTTTCCTCAATAACTACTCCTACCACCAGTCACTTGGCCATAGCTATCCCAACAAGCATACTCAAAGGTACCCCTACTCGTAAAATATTACTTCAATACATGATGCGGTACACTTATCTGTACTGCGCATCCAATAATTCATCAAGCAAACCTGCTCGGCATAATTGTCTCGTCAACCGGTGACTCAACCACTACTCTGTGCCCACCATTGGCACTTCAACCATACGACTAAATACATATACCTAAATGTATTTTTCATTGCACATAGAACATCCACTATGTCATCGTCATGTGACGGTACATGTCAATACATGACATCCACAATATCATCGTCAACCTGTGACGGTGAATGTCAATACATGACATCCACAATATCATCGTGATTAATCATTTACAAAAGACTATCATGCTTTGACATTATCACAAAACGATATCATTACCCGATGTATACCATAGATATGATGATATCACCACAGCGATTACACCACGCCCTGTCTCGTCACTCAATTCCTCGTTCCCCTGGAACATTCAATATCCTCTTGGCCTACATCTCATGTACCCAAGGAACAACAATAACACAACGTTCATTACCATCTGCAATCAACACATCATCAATATACATCGCCAACACACTAGCAGTATAACGACATTCATTCCACTACGGTGGTATATAATACGCATCGCCCCACGTGGTACACAATACTCATCGCCCAATGGCGGTACACAATCAATACTCCTCGCTTCGATATGACAGCGGCATAATCATCGCTTCGCCATATGAGCGGCAAGTATTATATTCCCATATATCATAATCACAAGACAAATATCAATGAATGTTTCTACATTACATGCATCATAATATCCACCATATAATCATACCATCATCTCGCCAATAGATGTCATCGATATATCGGTGTCAATACACCCAGCTGTTTCATCATCACTGCAATAAAAGAAGGAAAACAATACTATTTCTTCATCCACTCTCTCCATGATCGATTTCACATGTGCATTTGATCATCACAATATGTCAAATCAACAAGGTCAATTAAATCAACATATATCCATTACCCTCCCTCTATATTGGAGGCATGTAAAATACATTGCACACTCTCAATAGTGTCGATCTCGACAATAATCACATCGCATGCTCTCCCTAGCACCAACCCAATGACAAAATACACGTCGTATGCTCCCTCTGGCATCGACCCATTAACAATATACACGTCACATGCTCCCACTGGCATCGATCCATTAACAATATACACGTCGCATGCTTCCTCTGGCATCGACCCAATAACAATCGCTTGCTCGTCAACGGCGTTCCTATCACATCGCTTGCTCATCAGCGGCGACCCACATATCATATTAACACATCGTATGCTCCAGCGGTGAACCACAAATCACATTAACACATCACACACTCCAACGGCGACCCATATATCATATTAACACATCGCTCATTTAAGAGGTGACCTCATTAAGATCTTCCTACGTCTTGCGACCCCATAATAATTAAAACTCGTCTCTCAACTCGAAGGCGACCCACACATACTACTAACACGTCGCTCAACAAATGCGACCCAAACTTAATAATATCACGTCGCTCAACGATGGCGACCCAAACTTACTAATAACACGTCGCTCCACAATGGCGACCCAAACTTAATAAGAACACGTCGCTCATCGGTGGTGACCATATCACATCACTCGCTCATCAGCGGTGACCCTATCGCATCACTCGCTCATCGGTGGTGACCATATCACATCACTCGCTCATCGACGGTGACCATATCACATCACTCGCTCATTGGTGGTGACCATATCGCTGTAACTCAATCATAAATCACCCTCCACAAGGATCATCAATCATCAATACATTATACAATAAACAGGAACGATTGAATCAACGCTAATGCATTGTCACGTACATGTGTCATCATGTAAATGACATACACATACCCGATTGTCACATTGTGCATTATCACGTATTGGCAGCACAGTATCGTCCCCCATTTCTGTCATTGTACTTCTTAATAAGTACCACCAACAGTGCATACATATTAATCAATGGATATTCCTCACTACCGTGCACTTCGTATTCTATTCACGAACCTGTAACCACCAGGTTAGCAATAACAATGCAAATTTTCATTATCTCATGTCATGCACATAAGCGTATAAATGTCATATCACTCTGACACAAATCCCAATCATACGTAAATTATGTGCTATCGATACTCTCGACACACCCTTATGCCTTAGACATCCCAAAGAGTTAACCTCTGCTTTGATACCACTAATGTAGGGACCCTCGTGCCCTTAATCCGCTATTAGTGTATTATCCCATGTAATTAGTGCATACAATCATGTAATCAGGGAGAAAACCACATACAACCATAGCATAATATACCATCAATAAAATTCCTTACATTATCCCATATAATGTTCAAATCCCCCGTACCATTCAACCCTTAAGTATGCATCTTATAATACACTAACATGTTCTCAATTCATTTAACAATTCTTTAATTTAATTGCATGCAACCAATAAATGAAAAGAGAAAGGCCCATGCCCTTTATTACAACCCATATACACATGTAACGGTACTCACATGCGAGCACCCAATGAATGAATGTGTATTTAATGTATAAAGTACCCAACACAATACCGGCACTGGCACTTCAGTCCTGGAAGCGCCTCTAATCTATAGTTCGATCTCAACTCCGGAGCTACCGCTATACCTGTTCCACCTGCCCCAACAGAGACAGCCCCCACACGGGGTAAGCATACCAATACCACCAATCCAATAATCACAATATCATATTACATAATTTACAGAATGTGAAGCGGTAAATTTAAAAGACACTCCCTGAATAGTGTCATCCTCATACGGGATCCCATATACTGTTCTTGTTCTCAAAATAACCGAAACTATCAAATTCCTAAAAGCCAGTTAATCATTTCATTGATTAACTAAATCCGTTCACTAATTGCCAATTTGCATAATCAATAAAATCCAAACATTTACAATGTTTATAGATTTAACACGTATCTAAACAATAGTTTCACAATCCCATTTCATCGCTTGCTCAATAGCAGCGGTATTCATAACCGATGTTCACTCATAGCGACAACATCTCAGTCTTTGCTCTCTTCATAGCGGCACCATATAATTCACAATACAAATCCATTTATTGCGATTACAATATACCATGCATTCAACAATTGTGATAAGATATAAGGTTATGCTCGTACGTTATACGTACCTTATAATTCCGTAGTCCGAACCAATCCTTGCCTTAGGCCCGAGACCCAGTGAATTGCGTGCTAAACACAATTAATAACTCATAAGTAATTACAAGCATGCAATCACGTGTCCAAGCACGTTCACGACCTCCAATTATATCATCAATCCATGACGATTAACAATTTAAAAGACTCGGCCAAAGCGTAGGTTGAAATCACAACACAAAATAATTTTTCAAAGTTTAGGCTTCGGCGATCAATCGCTGCCTTTCAGGCGATCGATCGCCTCTCAGCGTATTTCAAAATCTGCCTCCGAGCGATCGATTGCTACATTTGAAGCGATCGATCGCTTCACTGCTTAAAATGGCCACTACCCCTTGGCAATCGATCGCTTCATTTTGAAGCGGTCGATCGCCTCACTGTTCATCTTCCTCAAAATTTTACAGACGACGCGGCGATCGATTGCTCCGACCCTGGCGATCTATCGATACGACATTTTTCAGCCAAAATGGCGTTTTTCATGTAAAAACTTCCATGATAACAATCCTCACACCCCATACACCATAAATCCTTACCAAGGAACTAAATAACCTCCCCAAAACACAATAGCCAAAACTCTCTAAAAACCATAAACTCAATCCCAACTCAAAACACAACCATATACCACAATACTATAATCCAATCGAAGATAAATGCGATGAGAAGAATAATACCTAATTATCTTCGAGAAATCAGGCTCCCAAGTCGAGCCTCCATCGATTTTTGCTTCAAAGAGAAAAAGAGGGAAATGGGTGGGGGTTTGGGGCGTGAGAGAGAGAAGAGAGGGGGAGAACTGTCTGAACACCGAGTCCACTTGGTATATATAGTACCAAAACTTAAAAATCCCGAGTCTTCCACAAATACATCATGACTCATTAAAAATCATCTGTGTTCAATAATTACCTCTCAATCTCAATTTCCATCTCCAGCCCCAACACAAAGTACCCCAGACCTCCGATCCCAGCAAAAACCTAATTCCAAGGTGTATCGCCACGAGGAGACTACAATCTCAACCCTCGGATCCAACGACCCCAAATACAGGATTTAAAATTCTCGGGAGTCCCAACACCGTAATTAATTCCTAATTGCCACAATTAAAATCCATTAAGGATCATTACCACACCGGGATTATCACCATTAATTCCCGGGCATCACACTACTGTTTTCACTGCTGCAATGAATTTTCGAGAATGCACAACTTGAAGATGGAGATATCATTTCCAAAGTTGAGGATACTGACATCTCAGTATCTGCTGAATCATTTGAAGAAATTCTAGAACTATCAACTGCTGGGCTATACTCACTGGACATGGTATCCGACAAATTTATCGAAGATGTTCGACAAAAGTACTCAGCGAGTAAATTTATTCTTCCAAGCACCAACTTTCACAAGAACACTATGAAAAGGGAAATCCAAGTTCTGGATGGCATCATCTCGAAGAAAATTCAGTGTTCAACCGGAGCCTACAACGTTGTAACTGAGAATAAAATGCAGATTATGGCTGTAATTACAGAAGATGTAGAGGTTAACTGGTCAGATTATCTTTACGACAAACTACAGGAAATAGTTCAATGAAAAACCAAGGGGTTCCAAATTCCAGTCAGCCGAATAATTGAGTCAAGCTTGGGGTTGACAGAAACAGAAACGAAAGTAACTGCCAGTCGTATTTACTCCCTACCACATCTACAAAAATTGGCACTTAAGGCAACTGTAGCAGTAGATGAACCTCAACCGAATAGGAGATCTACTGAGCAGTCATGAACCAAAAGAAAACCCCCTTGCTGGTACTGATGTACTAGTAAAGCAGACACCCAAGAAATTGAGAACACAGATGGTGAAGAAGAAATCTTATGATGTTCTCAAGACAGTAACAGTTCAAAAACCTACAGCAGCTTCTACCCCCAAGAAGTATAAGCCAGTAGAGCTGGAGATACCAGCCACAACAGTTCCTTCAGCACCTGCTCAATCCAAACCAACTGCAGGATCTTCATCCTTGCCAAGACCAAGGCTAGCAGACCTGAATGTGGTCTCTCTTCGGTCGTCTTGTCCCTCCTCACCAATATTCAGGAGAACAATTTGTGATGCAGTAGATGCAGCTCTCTTACAATTAAAGAGAATGTTTGGTGCTAAAGAAGCTATTTTTGATAAATGGGCCTACTACAGGAGAAGAGTACCGATGATAAAGCTGGAGCCCAAAATATCAACCTTCATCAAAATTGAACAGTCAATACTAAAGTTGACAGAAACTACAAACGTTGAAAGAGCAATCAAGAGAAATGATCTATATATTGCAAATCATACTAAAAGTGCTTTCAACAGTATTATCAACCTGAAAGTTGTTGCCTTCGACGGGTCTGATCCAAAAGGCAGAGAAAATGCCTATGTTATCCATGAACTCTAGGGTAGACTACAAACTGCTAAGTGTGAGATCACCGTCTTAAAGGATCAACTTGGGATCACATAATTAGGCATCTGTAAGGTGATAGATCCCTCTGGATCAGCTGATAAAGGACTGATTTCCGACAGACGAAGAAGTTGAGAAAAACATTAATGACTTTAGTGATGAGTTGGATGGACCAGCTGTGCAAACGAAAAAGGCAAGCTATACCGACAAGATTATCAAGACGCTTTCCAGCATAGGAGACTCAAGAAGTGGACTTCTCATCAGAACAAAGTGCTGAGCAGATTACTCACTCCTCCTCAGTATCTGCTACTGCTGAACCAATGATAATTGATCTACTGGATGCAGAGATGGTGGTGCAAAATGTCATTCAGAACATTTTAACGAAAGCTGATCTTGAGACACAGAACTGCAGATCTAGAGCCTTCAGTTGAGCAGAGCTTTTCAGATGTAGAAATGGAAGTGCTACCAGCAGAGCAGATATCTCTGATGTGCAAATGGAAGAAGCATTAGAACTAGCAGCTGTTCCTTACTCTCTTCCAGTCCCACAGTTTATTATTCCTCCATCCTTCCTGGAATTCATCAAGCAGGTACCCAGATTCTTAAGAGAACGTATCAGATACACTCTTCAACCTGCTGAGTATTTTGGACAAAAGGAAGCAGTAGACACCAGGATACTCATACTACGAACACTTCCAATCTACACCTTTTTGGTACTGCAGATAACTTGGCTACCGGAAGAAGGAAGTGATTCTCCTTCTAAATCCTCCGTAGAGGAAGAAGTGGAATAAGAAGAGGAATAAAAAGAAGAAGAAGATCAACCAAGTCATCTAAAGAGACTTGAAAAACATATCAGGGAACTCACTGTTGCTATAACTATGATGATTGATCATATTCGAAGACTTGAATCTCACAGAGCACAACAAACTGGTCTTGACTCGTCTCTTCGGAAGTTTCTGAGAGAGAACTTCAGTACAGTCAGAAGAGATATGGCCGATCTGACTGGTACATTTAAGAAACTGCTCACTACAACTCATAACGCCCTCATTGGAGGTGGAGAAAGCTCTATCAAAACTTCTAAACTGTTCAAGTTGTGGCTATCAAGACTGGAAAACCAGCTGCAAACTTCAAACGAGTCTGTTGCTCAAAAGTTCGCCTTCATAGCTCAACAACTATCTGAGCTAGTTACCATTGCAGAACAGTACAAGCAACTCCCTTTATAGAACAACCAAGCAGTACACAAAAGACCTCGAAGACTTTTTTGACCTAACATCAGTTGAGGAGGAATACAAGTAGAACTTTGCAAAGATCTGTAGAGCAGAATTCTCAACTATTGTTGTATCTTTATACTTTCTTGTTGATATATCAATCAATAATATGATTAATGGATTTTCTAGTTCATTTATTTTGAACTGTGTTGTGCTCATTTATTTTGGGCAACATACAAGGAGAGGAGACCATTACTTAGTATAAGGTCTCCCGATCCTTGTTAATAATTTCAGTTAGCTTCATTTATTTTGAACTAAGCTTCTGACTTCTGTTCATTTATTTTGAATAAGAATCCTTACTGATTTTCTAAGATCTTCCTTAAAGAACTAACCCTTTTGGACTTGAACTATTTTTTTCACCAAAAAGGGGGAATGAATTAAAGAAAAAAGGAAATGTATTAAAGGTCAAAGGGGGAATAAAGAAATTTATTCGAGTTACATTCAAGGAAAAGAAAAGAAGAGGAACGAAAGTAAAAATACTGTTTATCTAAGTTTTGATGAAGAAAATAAGGTTCAATAAAGATCAGTAGATGATTGAACTATCAGCTGCCTTCATGAAGAAAATGTCAGATTATCCCTACTGATGAGTGTGCAATATTTTATATAAATTCAAATTGGGAAAAATGATGGACGGTGGATAAATTATCAAAAAAGTGGAAATTGTTGGATAACAAAGTTTTGATATTTATCTACTGGACAGACATATTTGTAAACTCTACCGATTGATAAAGTCTACTGACAAGAGTTGGATGGATTTATAAACTCTACCGACAGTTAAGCCTACTGCTTTGTCAAAGAAAGACCTTACTATATAAAGCTGCAAAGGAGAGCTATCTACTGATCTGCCATAGTTCACCGAGTCTACTACTGGTGAACTCTACCGACCGATGAAGAAACATCAGTAGAGTTTCAAGTACCAAAAATCAACTAGCCGTTATAAACTATAAGTGGAAAGTTGCAGAATTACAGGGACGCATTAAATGCTTCAGTATTACTTTAGACAAGAGACAAAAAGCATTTAATGCTAGTCAATCAACTAGCTTGAATATTGGTTGTTGGCTTATTATTATCGTTGCCTACCTCAAGTATAAATAAGACCAAGATTCAAATCCCAGAGAGAGATTGTTGTTTTTAAGAAAAGAAAAGATCGAACTTTTACAAGAGCTCTCTCAACTTTCATGGTCGTTAATTTACAAGATATTAAAGAAGAAGAATCCCTGAACCACGTTCAAGATACAGCAACTTATTCAAGAAGTTTTAAGGGCACCGTGTAAACGAGTTATCAGATCTTCAAAAGATCACCAATGCCGAGATTTTGCAATACTTTGCAAATTAGACCTACTTTCTACACTTCATTTACTGTGCTTTTATTGTATCTGTAGAGTGTTTCTTGTATAATTTGTGACTGTGTGCACAAATTGCTGTGTGCAATCTGTGTGATCTATGTAAACTATGAGTTTATACTATCTCTGTAACAGATCGAACTTTTATAAGAGCTCTCTCAACTTTCATGGCCATTAATTTACAAGATATTAAAGAAGAAGAATCCCTGCACCACGTTCAAGATACATCAACTTATTCAAGAAGTTTTAAGGGCACCGTGTAAACGATTTATCAGATCTTCAAGAGATCACCAATGCCGAGATTTTGCAATACTTTGCAAATTAGACCTACTTTCTACACTTCATTTACTGTGATTTTATTGTATCTGTAGAGTGTTTCTTGTATAATTTGTGACTGTGTGCACAAATTGCTGTGTGCAATCTAGGTGATCTGTGTAAACTAGGAGTTTATACTATCTCTGTAAAAGATTGAACTTTTACAAGAGCTCTCTCAACTTTTATGGTCATTAATTTACAAGATATTAAAGAAGAAGAATCCCTGAACCACGTTCAAGATACATCAACTTATTCAAGAAGTTTTAAGGGCACCTGATAAGTGTGATTTTTACACTTATATTTCTAGTTTTTTTAATACTGTTTAAGTTGATTCATGGACGATATTATGCGCTTTTGTGTTCTTTTTGTTTATTTCAGGAATTAAGGTCGGATATTATTAAATTGGAGAATTTATGCTTAAAATGATGAAAAAAGACTCAACCGAGCGAACCGAGCGAAGAAGTGGCGAAGAAACTCAACTTGTAAAGATTTACATGTAGCGATCGATCGCTAGGATCTAGCGATCGATCGCTAGAGAGGCAGAAGTTGGGGAAATTTTGAAGATTCTACATATCGATCGGTACATCTTACCGATCGATCGGTAGCCGCAAAAATCTGAAAAAAAAAATTACCTTTTAAGAGTTTGGGTCTTACACGAAATTGGGGGATTCTTCTCCACTATTTAAGAGAAAGAGTGGCCGGCCCTAGGATGGTTTTTGACTGACTTTTCACCATAGAATTCAACTCTCCACCATATTCAAACCTTCAAGAGGATTCAAAGCAACGCACCTAGAGACGAGAACATCGGATCGACGCACGATTCAACATCGAGCGTTTCTACGTATTTCTGAACTTTTGTTTTAGTTTTATTTCCGACTTTCAATGTTTATAATGTTATTCAATGTTATAAAACATTGTTTTTCCGTTAATATGCTAGGCTAGGTTTGTTATCGAGACAAGGGGATCTTGTGTATGAACCCACAATTTTAATTCTAGTTTTTGATTGAGTTATTGTTATTTTTGAGTTTATGTTGTGTTTTTAATGCTTTTAAAGGATTAGCTGCTCTTTGAATGTTGTTAGTTTGCAATTGAGATCGAGAGATGATATTGTAAGACGGAACAAATAACATAAACCGTGGATTTCAGACCGAGATCGAGAGATGACGTCAAATACACGAGTGATAGCTATAGATATCTAGTAATCGAAAGCTAAGGGTTTTCATAGAACGTATGCAACATTGGATTGTTAAATAAGTGAACGAGAGTTACTTACTGCAATTCGGTGTTAGGTTTAATATAGCTCGAGAGAGTATATTAGATATAACTGGAAAGCTTGTAACCTTAGATGCATTAAATTGAATTAGAACTAGTAGGTAAATTGTGGGGGATTACTCAAGTGAACCGAAGTCTCGATATTTGTCTCTACTGTTTATTATCTTAATTCTTTGTGGTGCGGTTGAATATTGGAGTTGAGTAAATTAATTAATCTTTCAAACAATTTCGTAGGTTAAATATAGAACGCTAGTTAAATTTGGTAATTACTACTAGTCCTCGTGGGTTCGACAATCCTTACTTCTAGATCATTATACTAAAACTTGACATCGTGCACTTGCGGTAGAATCGCTAGAAATTACTGTTTAAAATAAAAGCGATCAGCACCGTGTAAACGATTTATCAGATCTTCAAGAGATCACCAATGCCGAGATTTTGCAATACTTTGCAAATTAGACCTACTTTCTACACTTCATTTACTGTGCTTTTATTGTATCTGTAGAGTGTTTCTTGTATAATTTGTGACTGTGTGCACAAATTGATGTGTGCAATCTGCGTGATCTGTGTAAACTATGAGTTTATACTATCTCTGTTGTATTAGCCTAAGCAGGGTTGTACAACATGATTGTAAACTCAAAGTGTAAGGACCCCCAGCCCTTAACCATTGATTAGTGTATTAGACCACTATGTGTGGCACATGCTTTCAATAAAATCAATCGGGAAACACAGATGATACTTTACCATTGAATGGCAATTACAAAAATTCTTTAATATTCAACATTAAGATCATCTCTACCCACAATTAGACTCATAGATTCCGCCCATTTCCATCTCCATTACACCACTTTCACATGGTAGACTTTTATAAAAATTTGGGCAGAGTCTCCCCATAAATAGAGCCATCCCGAAATAAAAGCGCATCACAATATATAGTTCCCGGCCAGGGAAAACACATACTCAACAGAACACAGCAACGCTAAGTAAATTCCCAGCCAGGGAAGACACCACACATAAGACAACATAAATGGGTTTCAACACCCACATAATACACCCATGACTCTCATATCATTAGCAATTCTACTCTTAATTGCATGCAACATAGAGAGAAAGGCTCATGCCTTTATATACAACCCATATACAAGCATAACCGTGCTCACATGCGAGCATCATAAATATGTATATAACCTTCGGTGTATATAAGTACTCTATACGATACCGTGCTCCATCAAGCCCTGGTACCACGATCCTGGGAGTACATCCAATCAACAGCTCGAGCTCAGCTCCACAGCCATCGATGTACCTGTTCACCTGCCCCAACAGAGACAGCCCCCAACGGGGTGAGCATACCAATACACAAAATCCCATAATCACAATAATGAAATTCATAATTTACAACAAAAGTAAATACTAATGAATTTTAAATGATACTCCCTGGATGGCAACGTCCTCATCCGGGATTCCGTGTACTGTCCCTGTTCTCACAATCATCAAACTCATCAAATCTCAAAAATCAGTAAATCAACACATTGATTTAACTCATAGCATGCCTGATTCTCAAGTATCAATAATTAATGATTCCAAATTCATTATGCATACAAATATAGATATCTCGATAACTAATACTGATTTTCAACTTTGCTACCAATCACAGATAGCTCAAATGCCTAGCATTTATTTTACCAATTCTCCATTTCACTTAGACATCTCACATGTCTTATAATGAATACATGATTCCACGATCATTCTCAGGCATCTCAAATGCCCTACTATAGTCATATAAACCCAGTACCCCATATCTCTTATAAGGTCATACTACTCTAGTATCACGCACGCTTGTGGCGGCGATGTCAAGGTTAGGTCGTTCCATAGTCATATCAACACATATATATATAACCATACCCACAACCATCTAATGCAATTAAAACACATTATGCATTTCACAAATGCTCTTATATAAAGTAATGCTCGTACGTCGCACGTACCTTAAATCTCCGAAGTCCGAGCCAAACCTTGCTCGAATTCCATGCCCCGAGGAACGATGTGCTAACACGATAAATAATTCACAATTATTTACGAACATGCAACCCATGCTCAAGCATACCCATAACCCTCAAAAATAGTCAACACACGACAATTAACCATTTAAAATACTCGGGGTGGAGCACATGCAGGGAGGGAAACAAATGAGACATCAACGAAAAATGCTCAAGAACTCCCCTAAAATTTTCGAACACTCACTCCACAATTCGAACCCAATTAAACACCATAATTCATCTAAAACATGAATTAATCAATCAACAACATGAATAATCGCCCCACATGCCAAAACCCCCAAAATTCGAACTCAAAGCCCTAAATTCGAACCCAATTCCTTAAATTCGAACACAATTAAGCATCATAATACATCTAAAACATGTAATAAACGACCCATAACAAGAATCGCCACACCCCTGCCAAAACCCCCAAATTCGAACCCACTTCACGCACACATCCAAAAAATTCGAACCAACCCTCACGAATTTAGGGAAAATTTCGAACCAATCCAACACAAAATAGCAGGGAATTACATGAGAGGGACGAAAAAGAGGTAAGGAAGGTTACCCAATCGAAAATCGGAAGTAAATCGGTCAAAATCGAAGAACCCTAGAAATTGGGGATCGGCGCTTTCATGTAAATCCGAACTCAAATCGCGACCAAACTTCGAATTGATGGTGTGGGAAGCTGCGCCTCGGAGAGACGAATCCAATGGCGGGTCGCACGCGTCGAACGGCGGCCGGACGGCGGCGGGCGCACGGCTGGAAGCGGCGGGGTCGAGGGAAAATCGGGAAGCAGCGTGTGCGAGGAGAGAGAGGGAAGGTGGGGAAAATGGTTCCGATAATTAAAATCTCGGGTTCAACTGGTATTTATAGCAAAAATACCACAAAATACTAATAGCCCCACAAATACATCATGATTCATTAAAAATCATCTGTTTTCAAAAATTCTCTCTCTAACTCCAAAACCCCTTACCGGTGCCCACACAAAGCACCCGAGATTCCGAGTCACACTAAAAACCCAACTTTTAGATTTTTCACCGTAATGAGAATACAATCTCAACCTCGGGATCCAACAATCCCAACTACCCAAATAAATGAGCCCAGAAGGCCCAACACCGCGATTAAACTCCAAATTGCCACGTAAAACCACTTTAGGGGTTATTAACACTCCGGGATTAACATCCATAATCTCTCGTCATCACACAAAGTCATCTAGTGAATCCTTCCTGCAAAGGAAGAATGAGAGACGTAGAAGCGTTTGCGCTTCGAACTTCTAAAAACAATTCCTGTGTCATTTACTTTCCGCACTTTCCCTTACTACATGCATTAACTGGTAGCGTCTACTCAACAGAGTACTGTATTAATTGTTCACCAATAGATCTAGTATTTTCAACCAGTAGATATCGAGCAGTAAACTTCACCATCAGCTATATTCATTGTATTAATCAAGTTGTTTCCTCATTACACATAGTTACTTGATTAATCAGGACTTGGACAAGAAAATTGATATTAGTCGTTAACCCAACCGAAGCAAGTGTAATTCAGTATAGAAAAGTCAAATCAGATATTCAACCCCCCTTCTATCTGCATACCCGATCCTAACACACAAGTTCTACAACCACAAATGCTGCAAACTCTATTCTTTGCACTTTCTCTCAAGGTATGATGTTTAATTTCTAAAAATCTGATCATTAATTCAACATATATATATATATATATATATATAGGCATGATCACGTCTCCTGGGAGGAGTGAACGGAACGCCTCCCATTCTGTATTGGAGGCGTGTTCACGCCCCCTGTTTCCATGTCCTATGCTTGATTTTTTTCATTTTCTTGAATTTTTGTTGCGCCTTAAAACGCTACAACTCTCATTTCTTTAATTTAAATAAAATTATCTATTTTTGTTTTGATGATTACAAAACCTATGATTTTTGTACTAATGATTTGTGTTGAGTATGCAGCATAAGTTATGATCAAATTAAGCATATTGAAGATTGACAAAGTGTTTAAATGCCAAGAGAAAATAAATTTTTTTTTTCAAGCGGATCGCCCCAGGCGATGGGTGCCAGGCGAGGCGTCGCCACGCCCATCGATAGAGGCGATGGCGAGGTGAGCATGCTACGAAGATCGCCCCAGGCGATGATGACCATCGATTCAGGCGATGGCAACCATTCAAGACTTCGCCCCGTACATTGATTGGAGCGACGCCGAGGACCGCGCGCATGGAGAGATCGCCCGAGGCGATGGCTAGAACGCCTGAGGCGATCCTGGAACGTTTGAGGCGATAGCAACTTCATTTGAGGAGATCCAGATTTTTAGCTACGGCATTTGTTTTTGGTGATGAACGCCTGAGGCGATCCGGACATCGCCTGAGGCGATCTGTGCCATAATGTCACCGTTGGTGCGTGGCGATGAAGATCGCCCGAGGTGATGTCCGAGGCGATGCAGGAGTGATTCAAGCCTTAAGTGTAGCAACGGCTTGTAGGAGTCTTGGGAGCCTTCTACACTATAAATATGGATGTTTGGGCTCAAGTTGATGTTAGGAAACAACAATATACAATACACGCAAGCTATACTCAATCCAACTCAAGCTATCATAGCAAAACTTTTCTATTCTAGTGTCTTGTATTGAGAGTTTGTTTCTTATTCTTGTGTGAGAGCTTTGTTCTTCATTTGGTTACACCGTGAAGGTGTCATTTGTTGTAGCACACAAGTTGTGAATCATTGTAAAGGTCCTCCAACACCGACGCAAGTTGGAAAATTGTATAAGTCACCGACAAGTAAAGTTGGTGCAAGGTTGTGGCTATCCTTGGAGCCCTCAAGGCCAAGAAGAAGTTGTGTGTGGCTATCCTTGGAGCCCTTAAGGCCAAGAAGAAGTTGTTCTAGTGGAACCTCGGTTAATCGGTTTCTAACCGGGAAGAGGAGACGTAGGCGATTCATCGCCGAACTTCTATAACAAATTCGTGTGTTCTTTATTGCTTTATTTATATTACGCATTTACATTATTTTATTATATTGTTTATTGTTCGTTGACATCAAGTCTTCCACAACGCAAACTCAATTATTTGCAAAATCATTTTAAAACGCTAAAGTAGCCAAGGAACCTCATTCACCCCCTCTCTTAGGTTCCAACAATTGGTATTAGAGCCAAGGTCGCGTGTTCGATTCTCATTAGTTGCAGAGAGTGCAATTATTGGGGGAGGGATTGTTGGGGTTCAACAATTGCCTCTGCTTTGTGATCGGTCAAACACGTGGTGCTTGTGCCAGTGTATGGTTGAAAAGATTGATGTTGCACCATTACACTTAACTATAGTTATTGGTAAAGTGGTAAGCGGTAAGCGGTAGATCCTACACTTTTCATTGCTTAACTTTATTCACAAAGCCCATTTTTCTAACAATCCCCCACATAAATTAAATTAATGCATGAATGCACATGATTTCAAAAAAGAGTTCGCATATAAATTGTTGCATCAGGAGATGTACCTTTTGGCTTTGAACATTAACTTCTCTACATTTGCTTTGTTTTTCAGGTTGTGTCCAATTACATCATTTTATCATTCTAATACAACATGATATCTCGAGTTTCGAATTCTAAGCGTTGCAAACTTACAAATCTAAATTCATGGTTTAACTTCTTGTAAACTTGGATTTAAGCGTTATTTCTTACAAAATTTTCTCAATTTAAATTCATAATTCATAATTTAAGCACAGGATCCATAGAAAATTCTAGTTCAAGATTTTATTTCTTGCAAACTTTAATTTTAAGCACAAATCTTAAAAACATTGAAACTAGAATGAGAATTCTTCTTGGAAAACTTCATTCCAAGTATGACATTTGATGCACCTGTGAGGGCCCAATCCTAATAATGTGATTAGTTATCACACAATTATAATTATAGCGTAAACAGCGGAAGATTTGTTTAACATTTAGTAACATGTGGCCCTAAAAATTTCGGCATTACCTCGTCGCACGAGAAACCTACACCAATACCAATAGTTAAAATATATATAGATATCATCAATTTCATCTCCATCAACACAAATCAAACTATGAAACACATATCCATACTGAGCAAAATAAACTAAATATACATAAACTCCCTACACTCCAGGGACACACCACTGGTACATATACGACCGGGATAAGAAGGAAAATAAACCTCTCAAGTGTGGCTCCCATTGGATGTGTACTCTCTGGGGTCCTGACCACCTGTACTACCTGTCATTGTCCACACACAATGACAACAACAGCCCCCCTTGGGGGTGAGCAAAAGCCCAATATGGAACGATCATGGAATATACATCATGTATCTATAAAATGATATATGAAATGAAATGCAATGCATGTCATGTCATGACGGTATCATACACCCATCCGCTGGGTATCTCGGAGCCAATAAATGAAAGTCCAAATACTACATAGCTAAATCGCGTGAGCATGTCAAGCAAACGAATGTCTATGTGGTGCGTCGTCAAAGCGTCACCGCATCCCAGCTCTTGACATCAGATCATATCATACAGATGATGTCAGCAAGGTGCCACCTTATACCAGTCTCAATAAATAGGGATAATCCAGAGGATGACGTCGGCAAACGCCATCAATCCCCATATCAACAAATCATAGCAATCATAAGGGCCACGAATCCCTATGCCTTTCAGGCCACTTAATGCCAGTCATAGCACCGTGTACAACCCTTATGATTGATCGAATCTAAAATAATAGGGTATCAAAGAATCGTAGCTCAACATGTCATGCATCGATGTATGTATAAAAACCGATGTGTGTTAACAAAACATTTATTTTCATACATCGATATGAAATTATGAATGCCATGAATACCACATAATTTAAATAAAATCACGTAGCCACGTAAAATCAAGTAATTCACAGAAGTCATCAAATCATATACCAACTGATACAGATACCTGTTGTATGTTACCCGATCACAACATACCTTTACTTCTCGCTATCTTAGGGTCAACTTGAACTTGTAGAGTCGATGTATTCACTGTATATTAATGAAATTCATAATTTACTAAATTACTCATTAAACATTGGTTATCAATTGTAGTCATAGCTGAATCAATTTAGGATAATTAAATTGATGCGATTACATCATGATTTAATTTGCTAAATTATTTTTCACCAATTCAAATTATTATTCAACAATTATAGTCCAAATTAACTGGTAATTATCGAAGCAAAGTCGGAAAAATCGAATATCGAATTTTACCCAAATTCGCACAGTGTCACGCACGCTTTTCCTCCAATTCCGGCGATCTCCGGCCGTGGTACTGGCGGTGACCGGTGTAGAAACCTTCGTCCAAGTGAGGAGAAGAGATTTGGTGTATGGCTTCGTCCAATTTGTCGTAAACTCAAAGAAATCGAATCAAAAGCTCAGAAACCCTAATCTGCACGATCTCGTCCGTTCCAGGGTAAAATCGAAGCACTTTTCGAACACCAAAATCCAATTATCTGGTATGAAAAGTTGCGCCTCTGAGTTAGGAACACGGTGGTAGGTCGTTATCGTCGAGAGGTGGTCGTACGGCGCCGAACGGAGCAGATAAGTACACGGTGGTCGGTGAATCGCGCGAAGTGTGTGTTTTCACATCTTTTAGTAGGTGTCCGCGATCTGTGTGTTTTTGCATGTGTTTACTGTGTGCTTTACGTCCTACAACGATATATATTAATTCCCGACCAATTATGAACATCAGGATGTCACCGGTGTACTAGTGCATGTACCTTGCATGTACAATTCAACCTGACTTCGTGTCACTACTTCAATCACAAAATGAAATATATTATTTTAATACAAATTTTATATTTACTAAATTAATTTAACAAAATTAAATGTAATTAATGTTAATCGAACATCGGGGCATCACGGCACCAATATGCATCAAGTCACAATATTTCGTCCATAATGATCTTCGTCATATTTGTCAAACTCGTTAACCTTAGATTTTTTAAACAACATAATTTGTCAAATTTTTTTGTGTCATTATTTTGACACTTGTTATGACTTACTTTAGTCAGGCACGCAACATTTTTATTATTTGTAGGAAGACTGTCGTCGTTTCCACAATCCATAATGATTTCTCAAGTGCGACCTAAGTCACATGATGCGGGTGCGCAGGCGGATATAATAAGTGCGACACTTTTAAAAAAAATTGAGTGCGAGTTCGTCTTAATGCGCCTATAGGGATAATTATTACTTTCCAAAAAATATATTTTAGATAATGAAAATTGATATTGAATTATTAATATTTGGTCATAAGATAATTAACTCGAAAAATGAAATTTAATTATTAATATTTGGTTTCAGAATGTTGTGTAATAGTATTATTAAAAATAACTTATATTTTCTGAAGAACTAAGAATGTCTAATATTTAAGTTCACAACTTAGTAAAACTTAGTACGTGGCTTACTAAAACTTATTCGTAAAGTGTAGTACGCGCACTCAATATATCAGATCACGATCAGAGCGTCAGTGGACGACTTAGTAAAACTTAGTGCTCTATTTAGTAAAAACTTAGTGCGCTATTTAGAAAAAAATTAGTACTTCTTAAAGCGTCGGACAAGCACTCGATGCGTCAGTTTGAGATCGGAGAGTCAGTGCGTAAAGGGGTGTATGAGGATTATGTGACCTAGAGTGTGACACTTTGAGTGGTTGACCAATATGATTGCTTTCCCGCACAATTTTAGGGCAATCTCGAATTTATGAATATAACTTTCAAGTTTTTAATCTTTAAGCCTTATAACTTAGAAATCAAAATTCAAGATTTAAGTCTTACAAAATTTTGATTTAAGCGCACTTGCTTAAAAATTTTGAAATTTGAGAAAATTCTCGAATTTGATTCACAATTTCATTTTAAGCATACAATACCTAGAATACTCGAATCCAAGATTTATTGTCTTGCAAATTCGAGTTTTAAACGTAAATTGTTCAGAAAATTTCAATAGAATCAAAAGAGAGAAAACAATACCAATCAGAACAATCGTGGCATTTGATTCACCATTTACATTTTAAGAATATTGTTTTAGAAAATTCTAATTCAAGATTTAATTCTTGTTAATTCAAGTCTTAAGTGTAAAATGCCTAGAAAATTTCATATAGAATCAATACTGTCTTGTTGTGTTGCACCAAAATCGACCAACAATTTTTTCATCACAAATTCATTTGCTTGATTGGTTTTCAACATGACAACATCATTCTTATAATGTTTAAACATTTCAATGACCTCTTCTTTGCTTTATACCAAATAACCACAACAATATATTGTGCAACCATCTAGTTTGCACAAGCTTTCGGTCACAAATATTGTTGGAATTAATTCTAGATGTGTTGTGTCTCTTTCAACCCAAACGTATTATGTTTTTGTTAACCTAGTCTTCATACAAGTCTCGCTCTTTTTTTTTGAAGTTAACATTCACCCAAAGCAATAAACTTAACTTTACTAATTTTCATGGTAAATCATAATTATATGACCTTAGCAACCATGTCGGAAATGACTCTACCAAATAAGTAAAAGCTTAAATTTTATTGCTTTCGCGGTGAACCACAATTACGTTTATTTCAAATAACTCCACTTATGAATAGTACAACTATGTCGAATATAAGACTTCAAGCGGTAAGCATTAGATCAGATAATTCGTCTTACATCTTGTCATATTCAGTTATGTTCCCATCCTTAACTTTCTTATTATTATCTATCTTGTGGTGATATTCCTTTACTCCGTGGTTCAGTTTCCGACAATTGAAACAATTTTCCTTGAACCTTTTAAAGTTCTTTTGATGTTGGCCATCCGAGTTTTTCCTTTTCTTTTCATTATTGTTTGATTTTACAATATTGGCTCTTACACAAATCTTGTTCATTTGATTTCCGACTTCTGATTATCTTCTTCAATCCTTAGTCAAACAACCACGTCTTCGAGTCTCATTTCCTTCTTCTTGTTTTTAAGATAATTCTTAAATTATAGAAAGTTTCTCAATAATGACAGCAACTTGGAATGACTCGCTTAGACTCATTCCTTACGTATGAATCTCGTGCAAGATTACTTGTATTTCTTGCACTTGAATCACAACGGATTTTGAGTCAACCATTTTAAAATCCAAGAACCGTCCAACGGTAAACTTTTTAGGGACAACATCTTCCGCATTATATTTTGTTTCAAGCATATACCACAATTCTTTCACGGTTCGAACTTTACGATACACATTGTATAATGCATCACCAAGGCCATTCAAGATATAGTTAGTGCATAGAAAGTCGCTTTGATTACATGCCTCTATAGGGATCCTCATTTAGGGATCATCCTCATCTCTTACAATTGTAGAAGGACCGTCTTTCAAAAACTTTGTCAAACTCAAACTAGTAAGATAGAAAAGCAACTATCTGTTGCAACCTTTTGAAATCTGTGTCATTGAACTTTTATGGTATTTCTCATCGTGTTGCAAGAACATTAGTGGATGTTGATGCCATCTTCCACAACTAAAATCTTCTTAAATTGTTGAAACCGGGTGTGCGTTGTATGCGTTCTTTATTGCTTCAAAACAACGGGCGTTGGAAATGATGACATGCACAATATCAAGTCGAGTCAAGTAATAAACACTTTGTCAGTAAGAAGATTTTGTCATGCTCACGACGCGTACTGAATATGACAATATTCCCCCAAGATACAACGACATTTGTAATTGTTGCACTACAAATCACAAGTTCTACAACCACAAACAATGCAAAATCTCTTCTTCAATAACAAGATATGAAATGATGCAAAATACACAATGATCTTGCATTTCTCTCAATATATGATGTTTAATTTCGAAAATCTGATTAATACTTCAAATGATACACAACCCTTCAAAACTGCAGAGTGGTGTGTTAACGCCTCTTGTGTGGCGTGAACACGCCTCCTGTTCCCATGTCCTCGGCTCTATTCTTTTTTTTCATTTTCTTGGCTTTTCATTTCTTAATTTTATTCATTAACCTCATTTTTTCAACAAAAATTATATTGAATATGTGAAATAATCAAAATTGAATGAATTATATATATATATATATATATATATATATAGTCACAAGACGACAGAATAAAATTTACGTACAAAAACTACCACATAATCACAAGACGACAGAATAAATTTTACTGTCAATAATAGTAGATTTAAAATTTAATTCTTAACTGAATATTCTTGACTTTTATGAAATTAAAATCCTATTCTTTCATTTTCAGTTGATTATGAATTACTATAATAAATTATAAATTATAAAAAAGTCTTCCCAAAACTTATCAAGTATTCCAGAAGGATGTATATCGTCTTATATATAATTGAATAATTGACGTATGTTTCAAGTTAGATATGATAAATAATAAAATATAACAGAGGTGTCTTATCCATAAGTTATTTCAGTGTTTAGTGCATTAATATTTTAACAGTCCAAAATGATATTAAGAATTATGAATATATCGCATAATTTTTTTTTTTATGTGGGATTAAATTACATTAATATTCTTCGACAGACCAAAAATATTTTTCAGAGAGTAAAACGTGATTATTTTACTTCATTTCACGTTTAAAAGCACTCGAAAAGTGTTGACTTAAGCATATTTACAAATACATATTAGAAGTACTTATCTGCTTTTCCGATAAAAAAATAATTTTTTAATATTTGATTTTTTTATTTATGTTAATGTTTCTCTAAACAGGAAAAAACAGGTAAAAGCGGAAGAAATAAGTAAGTCATGAAATGTTTTTGACTGCTTTAAGTTGAATGATAACAATTTTGTGTGTAATTAAAATTCATTAAGTTGTTTCTAGTTTTAATAGTAAACATTCAATTATTTTGCTTAATTTTTTTTCAATTTTAAACAATAATAATAAAAAATATTTTGAATAAGCAATTACATCTTTTTGAATAAGTCATTGTAAGCAAACAAGAGCATATTTCAGGCACGCTTTTCTCGTTAAAGAAATGCGAGTTCTTTAACAGCCAAGGCGACACGAGATTCAAAATCGAAACTCGACTAATGTTTTGTTGTTTCGGACAAGCTAACCCATTAAATCAACTACTATTCAACACCCATGTGACTTCCTTTCTTTAGAGCCCACTCTCCCAATTTCCAAGCCCTCAATTCTCTCCTTAAAGGGGGTTTTTCTGATGAATCATTAGAGATTTTGATCAAACTCGATTTCATTCCTCATTCAGCAATGGATTTTCGGAGCAAAAAACTCATTAATGACCCAAACAGTAACAGCAATTTTATACGTTTTGCGTTTCTCGTATTTCCCTGCATTTGCATTTTGTTGATTCGTCGTTCGATTTTGGTTTATCATTTCTATAATGAATTTATTTTCGTAGACGGATTGAGAGTGTGTACATTCGACGAATGATTAATGACTTTGACTTTTGTTTGTGTTGCCAAAGAGAATTTGTGGATGATATTTTATTTGATCTCCTTGTTGTTGGGGTATTGAATAATCATGTTTCGTGGAACTCTTTAATCCACTCCAATTTTATTTATGGTGATGAAATAATAAAATGCATGCCCATGTATTTTGCATTCCTACTAGAGGTTAGAAACGTTCCGTGAATGTGGAAATGAGTGTAGGATTTTGGAAATGTGATTCATGTTCTTCGGTTCGCAGATGTGGTGACAGAGTTCATCGAAGGTTTGGTGGAAACTTATCCGGGGTTGCAGTATTTGGATGGTTTTCCCAAAGTAATATATGTTCTATTTTGGCAACAGTGAGTTTGAATTATTTTCTTTCATGTTTTCAGATTCATCTAATCACATGGTTCATGTGTGTGAAAATGTAGGTCAAAGTTGTTTTACGTGCGGATGTTTCTGCTGCTACATATGACAAAGTTGCCATCATATCAGGTCGAAATCAAATTAACTAGTTTTTTTTTTATATTTGAAGTGCTGGCACTGCTAAGCTATCAGAAAAACAATATATTGCCTTGGGTTATTTGAAAAGATTAGTATGGATGAATTTTTATACTGTCAGGTGTTTTAACCAAATAAATAACATGAATATTTCACCATAAGCAAAATCTGCCAGTAAGGTTTTTTCTGGTGGAAAATTTTATCTGCTTTACTGGAACTTTAGATTGTTTTTCAATTGTTGAAATGTTAACCAAATATTGCGCACATGGATTTGGATTCATATCTTCCTAGTTGTATGCATGAAACAGACAAAAGTTACTAAATTCTTGGTGCAGGGGGTGGAAGTGGTCATGAGCCTGCTCATGCTGGGTTTGTAGGAGAAGGGATGCTGACAGCAGCAATCTGTGGAGATGTTTTTGCGTCTCCTCCCGTAGATTCCATTCTTGCAGTATGACAGAGTTCTAATAATAATTAAAATGAGAGAAGTTTTATAATTTCAAGTAGTTTCTTTTGCTAATAGTTTTTAGAGTAACACAGTACAATATTTTGCACCAGGGAATTCGAGCTGTGACTAGTTCCATGGGATGCCTTTTGATTGTCAAGGTATCTCACTATTCTCACTCTTTAACTTGTTGGATAATTTGTTGTATCTTTTTCTCTGTTTATACTTTTTTTGATGTTTTGTATCTGTAACCGAGCTTTATTCATCTGGAAATTATAATTGCTCTTACATGATAAATACTCCATGATTTTATATGCCTTACTTTCAAAAAATACAAATGATCTATATAGTATGACGTTTGTAACAAAAGTATTTTAAGGAGTGCACATAAACATATTGTCAATATCATGCTTGTGATCCTTACAGAATTACACGGGCGACCGTTTAAATTTTGGTTTGGCCGCTGAGCAAGCTAAATCTGAAGGTTATCAAGTGGAGGTATGTGTTTGTGTGAACTTCTCACTCCTAATGACCATTTACTCTAAACACTTGGATTTAGGATTTGGTTATATCTGATTAAGAAAACGTACTTACATTTGTTTTCACAGATGGTTATTGTTGGCGATGACTGTGCTTTACCACCTCCAAGAGGCATAGCTGGGCGAAGAGGGTTAGCTGGGACTATTTTTGTTCATAAGGTTGATCCACTCCCTTCGCTTGATTTTTTCTGTGTTATCTTCCTATCCTGTAGTAGCTTGCTTACCTGCACATTTCTTGCCACTGTTCATGTTAATTGATGTAGGCCAATCCGTTGAATTACTTAAATTGGTGGGTGCTAATTAAATGGAAAAATTGAAAATCATTCAGTATATAGAAAATTGGACAGAAAGTTTAGAAATTTCTAAATGAAAATTATCATCGAGTGTGAGGATGCAACTAGGCATTAATGGAAGTTTTGTTGCAAGAATTATAGTATTGAATATACACAACTATACTCAATCTCTTGTTCTCTTAGGGACACTGCTTTCTTTTAATGCTATTTCTGTGCATATATTTAAAGTCATCTTTTACTCTTCTATTTTATTTTTTAATCATGACCTTGTTGAATTTGGCCGAGTTCATTCTTACCTAATGATCCAATGATTCATCGTACATGCAACTCCATTTTTTTCTAAATCGTACGGCGAATTACAGGTCGCTGGGGCAGCAGCAGCTTCTGGTCTCACTTTAGCTGAAGTTGCTGCTGAAGCTAAACGGGCATCAGAAATGGTTGGCACAATGGGTGTTGCATTATCAGTTTGCACACTGCCAGGTCAAGTCACCTCAGATCGTTTAGGCCCTGGAAAGATGGAGCTTGGTCTTGGAATTGTAAGTGATGACTTTGATTATAGCTAATATTGCATGTCACTTGTGATGGAAAGCCTTTTATATTTTCAACTTATCGCGGTGTTTAATTCAGTAATGCAATGATGTCTAGGTGGTATTTTAAGTATTAAAATTATTATGCTTCATCATAAAAGTTTGAATTTAGAATGTGATGCATTTATAACATGTGGCTCTTAGTATGACTCTACATATGGTTATGTTATTTGTCAATACCTATTAAACAATTCTAAATGTCAAAAAACAAATTGTTTGTTACTTTGTTATTTATTAAATCTGTAAGTGAATTAGTTCAACTTAAAGGAAACCCCTAACAAATAACTCACTGCTGCATGTCACTGGAAACTAATGTTACTTATTCTGTGCGTTTCTTTCAGCATGGGGAGCCAGGTGCTGCTGTGGCTGACCTCCAATCTGTAGACATCGTGGTCTCTCATGTCCTGAAGCAGATATTGTCAACAGTATGTAGCTATTAACACGTCTTGAAAACAACTTATAGAGATGAAGCAACAAGTATCCAGCTTCCATAATGAGCACTCAGTGCTTGACAATATGAAGGGGTTCTCATATAGAGTAGATATGCAGTACAATTTTTAATTACCAGTGATCACATGAACATACCACATTTCTGAACTTCCTACCGCTTAATTAATGGGAAATTACAAGAAGATGACGTGTGGGGTGGCCTTTTACAAATTTTCATTTTCCTCTTATCAAGTGGGGATTAGGATTAATGTTTATATATGTGTGTGTATATATATGTTTTTATGTACTTTGAATTCTTGACTATTTTAGTTTTACTTTGTTATACTTTGGTTGTGATCATTTTGTATATTGACAGGAAACAAACTATGTTCCTATTACACGTGGCAGTAGGATTGTTCTCATGATTAATGGGTAAGTTTATGCTTTCTATACGACTCAGTTTTATTTGTGACCTACGAGCATCTTTGTTTTCATTCTGAAAAGATCTCTTTTCTTAAGTTCTCTGCAGAATTTTTTTAATGTGTTCCTAGTAAAATACCCGTTTTCTTTCATTTGTATGTTTTTAATTTTTGTTTTTTATTTCTTTGGTTGCAGATTAGGAGCTACTCCTCTGATGGAACTTATGATTGCAGCTGGAAAGGCTGTTCCCGTGTTGCAGCTGGAGCATGGATTGGCTGTTGATAGGGTCTATACTGGGTCCTTTATGACCTCTCTGGATATGGCAGGTATTCACGTGCTCACCATAGTTTACTGTTATGAAAAAAGTCCACGTCTTATTTGGTTTCCTGGCAGGATTTTCAATCACGGTGATGAAGGCAGACCAAAAGATTTTGAATCGATTGGATGCCCCAACCAAGGCCCCAAATTGGCCTGTTGGTGCAGATGGTTTGTATCATATCATTGCGCCTTTCTAGATTTTGTTTTCAATTGTCAATACGTCTGCATTTCCATTCTTTGGCAAATTTATATGCTTATTATGAAGTTGGATTTCTCTCGTAGGCCGCCCACCTGCTAAGATTCCCGTTCCTCTTACTAAATCTCGTTCAACAAAGAATGATGAGGTCTGTTGAATCTGATGTGCATCTAATATAATGTTGGGAGTGATTGAGCCGTTCTTAATATATTGCCGGCAACCCAGTACAGTTGCTCTTCTTGGAATTTTAATGTCCATATTGGCCTCATCTGTCATTTTGGGGCAATTTAATGAATGTTTGCATGCGTTTGTGGGTTATTGAAGTCTGTCTTCGCCCTCGTTGTTCTATTACGTGCCTCTGCCTTGGTATCTATTGTCCAACATTGGAGCTTATAAAATCAGCAAATGACACCAATATTATTGTTTTGGCCTACATGTAGAATTTCTATTTGTTGCTAAAATTAATGCTATGAGAGATGGGGCATCGATGTTCTTGTTTTGTTCTAGATTGCTAATAGGTATGTGAAATGATGAATTTTGTTCTAGAATAAAAAATCTAAGTACTGATTCCTTGGTGTACAACCTGTTTACGAGCGAAGTGTAGTTTGTATAGTTTTCTTATTCTGTGCTGTTTAGCCTTGTAAAACATGGTCCGTGATTAAGTATCTTCGGTGATTCTCATTTCTTTGACTTCTTTCTCAGTCATTGGGTCGTCCGCAACAGCTAAATCCTCAGGGTTATATTCTTGAAATGGCTATCGAAGCAGCAGCGACTGCTGTTATTAATCTCAGGGACAGCTTAAATGAATGGGACAACAAAGTTGGTGATGGTGATTGTGGATCAACTGTATGTGCAGGATTAACTTTTTCCATCACATCTTTTCAAAACATGGTTTTAGTTTGTACATTAGTCTGATTTCTTGAAATGTACTAGATGTTTAGAGGTGCAGCAGCCATTCTCGAAGACATGAAAAAATAGTGAGTTTCCACTTACTTCTTCCCTTTCTCGACGTGCATTTTGATAGAGATGAAAAGATAGCAATTTTTTTTTTGTTGTATTGTTGGCAATTGGGTAATTTTTTTTTTTTTTCAAATTTGACTCTGTTCTTTAAGATTCCATGATTATGGAGTTTTATTGTGATGGTTTTTCATGACAAGATCGAGGTTCAAATCACATCTCATGAGTGGCTATGAAAAAAAAAAGAAAAATAAAGAGAGTTATGGGCCTGTTGGGAGTACATGCTTATGAATCAAGGGGAGTTGGTAATATGGGTGTAGCATGGGATGGGGATGTTGGATCACATGAAAGGGGGAAAAAGTTCCACGTAAACAAAAGGATTAAGGAAAGCATTATAGGCAGCTATCTGCAAAAACATATTCGTCTACAAAAATGTACTTTGAAAGATCCCAGAAGGGAAAGTATAATATCGGTCTTGATCTTATGATGCTACTGAATATTTTCTACTTTTGTTTTGCTTCTGGTTTTCTTTTCAATGGGTCTGTACTGTTATGTTGATATGTGGTTTTTGCCTCTGAAATGTTCAATTAGTTTTTGTTTGGCTTCATGTTTTTCTTCCGAATGGTCCTCTAGTGACAGAAGTTGAAATGTGATTGGTGTCTGAATTATGCCATTCATTGATTGCAATTTTTGGTGTAGTGATGATTGACAATCTTTATTTTTTGTGTTACCTTCGGAGGTAATGAATGCGGTCTGTAATTTGAAACAAAATGTTTTTCCTTTATTCAGTTATTAATATACTAGCTTATGGAGAGAGTATACACTTATTAATTTGGTGGAAGAATATTGCTAGATTCTTAGATATGATGTAAATACAACCATGTTCTTACTTCTGCTTTTGAATCCGAATTTTACTTTTCCAGTTATCCACTGAATGATCCTGCAGAGACCGTCAAAGAAATTGGATCTTCTATCAGAAAAGTCATGGGGGGAACTAGTGGCATCCTGTATAACATACTCTCTCTTTCTCTCATCTAGCTATTTTTGCAACTTCATGATTTCTACTGATAACTGCTAGTTAAAATAAATCTTTTGTCAAAAAACAGATATGACATATTCTTTAAGGCGGCCTATGCTCGATTGAAAGCGGACTGTAATCCAATCGTCACACCTCTACATTGTAGATAGCTTTAGCGTTTAGTTGGTTTTTTACTTATGACACTGGTGTATCTGGCTTTATCATTAACTATAACTCCTGATTTTAGGGGCTAATGCTCTTGAAGCTGCTATAGCTGCAGTCAGTAAATATGGAGGCGCCAGTGCTGGCTATCGCACGCTATTGGATGCTCTTATTCCAGCATCCACTGTGCTTAAGGAGGTTTGAACCAACAATTTTTTGGGCGTACCCTTTTCAATGCTAATTTTTAATTAATACCATAAGCTTCATGGACAGAAATTGACTGCTGGTGAAGATCCTGTTGATGCCTTTGCCGTCTCTGCTGAATCAGCACTTGCAGGTGCTGAGTCCACTAAAGACATGCAAGCACAGGTGACGTTCTTGATTCTCAGCTTGTACTTTTAATATCACTGGATGCCATGACGACATTTGAAAGAGACTATTTTAGACGCATACATTCTATGGCTTCAAAGTAAAATATTGTTGGAAGGTATTATCATTCTCAAACGCCATTAACAGCGCATTCACTAGATGCAAATGTACGCAGACATGATAATTACACAAATGGATTGATTAGCACTGTCACACTTTGACTACTGAAAATCTTGGTAACTTGTCACCTTTTAGGCGGGTCGTTCATCATATGTGTCGGCTGATATTCTTGCATCAGTTCCCGATCCAGGGGCGATGGCTGCAGCTTCTTGGTATCGTGCAGCAGCCTTAGCCGTCAAGTACCATGCGTCGTGAGTGCACATTGTTTTTGTTCCAACGTTACGTCCTTCCGTGTCGTTTTTGTTCTCGAGGAGGAAACTGTGATGAGCATACTTTTGTTCGGAATTGTGTACTGTCCTAACCTAAGAGCTTTCCGCTTATGCAGTTACTGCATAATGCCGAGATAGCAGTACCATCATCATCGTAAAAACTTTGTAATAGACCATCTAACTGTGTACCCCTGCAAACTGAATTTAAGATTTTCATTGTTATTACCAGTTATATTTGTCTCTGTTTCGTGTGATGTGGTTGATTTAGTAATAATCAAGTTTTTATTCAAAACCACGTTAAATAATATTTCCCCGTCCCATTTCACCTGATACACTCCGAAGGCACATCTTAAATACATAATGCTATTTCATTTGTATTTAAACCGATGCCTCACATGATTGTACCCGTTCAAAATTGGTTTCAGAAGATCTTTCAATCTTTAAATTAATTAAAATATATTATCTTATCTTTATACTTATTCTCCAAAATAATATCCACAAAATCAATACTTTAAATTTAGATTTCTTAAAAATATTAAATATTGTATCACAAAGTACAGAAAAATTGTTATAATCTTCATTTCCTCTGCAGTCGGATTTGTTCTCAATTTCCTTTCAAAACCTCAGTACACGAAGCGGGGTCCGAGAAAGAGTTTGACCATTTTAAGATCACATGACAACAATTCTAATGGTCGTGTCAATGTTCATCATTATCCTCAAGGTGCTCGGAAACAAAGGAAACTAATTGCGAAAATTCTTCTGTGTACCGAGTGTTTGGAAAATCAGGATATTTATGTGAAAAGGGCTGTGATAGATCATCACATGATGATTACAAAATTAAAATTGATTTACACACTAAAAACATCACCACCCCACCACCCCCCCTTGATTTAAGGAATGAATGACATTCTGGCCAACTAAACTAACAACCAACGTACAAGTGTCCAATCTGATGCATGGGTTCACACCAATTACAACTTAATTAAAACAAAATACTTCAAATTACATTGTCAGGAATCATATCAATATATAATCATAGTATAAATTAATCGAAACTAGAAACATTGCAAGAAAAAAAAAAAGTTATATCTCAACACTTTCTCTACACATAAATAAAGTCTACTGTTCATCAGTAAGAGAAGACGCATTTCCAGCAGAAGCAGCAGAATGAGACGACGAATTCTTGTGATTATGCATCCAAACTTTGAACACTTTCCTACTAATCCCAATACCTCTGCAGAACCTCTCAATCTCATCTTCTTCTTGATCTTTCCTCTGCAGTTTCCACCCCAAATTCGCCGCAAAACCCAGCATTTTCTCCTTCTGTTCCTCCGTAAACTTCGTCCGGAACCTCTTCTTGTTGTTCGAAGACTCAGGTGAGTATGGAATGGTGGTCGTCATTTGCCTGTCTGCCCCCCCCCGCCGCCGTGTAGTCTATGATCTCCGCCACATGGCTGCTGCGGTGGGTGGTGTAGGTGACTTTCCGGTGAAAGTTGCGGTTGGCAGCCACATGCAGCGCAGCTGAGGAGGCCGCCGGGAGTGGTGTAGTCGGGGTGTGAATTCTCCACAGCCGTCGGTGGCGTAGCTTCCCAGGCTGGCTGCATGGTTTCTTGGCATTCTCGGTATACTTCATTGCTAGAATTGTCTCCTCCCTCCATCAATCTCTCTTCGTACTCCCACGCACACAGAGCCAGTGTTTGTTCTTGAGATGGAGATAATATTGTAGAAACAGTGTTATGTATGTATGTATGTATGTATGTAAAAGAATGGTGTTTGTGGGTATATAATGATTCAATGTAAGTATGGATAAACGTGGTTGCAATGAATTGTACTATTCCTGTTGACCCAACTATTTAATTTTACCTTTATTCACAGCTTTATCGTGTGGCATCACCAAATTTAGTCTTGTAATGATTCAATGATTCGATTTCGAGTCTCTCCCATCGTATTATATTAAAATTATTAAAAAAATATAACCATGTTACTCAGTTGTCTTAATAATACTTATATAATATAATGATTTTTTAATATTTGTTAAACTTTTAGAAAATAAATCAAACCACCACGAATTGTTTTTCTCGATACTTAAATCATAAATAATAGGACCAATCAAATATAATCTCACAAAAAAATATTGAAGTGATGTGTTGATATTAAAAACCCCTATTCTGTGTGGCAATATTTTAAATTTACCAAAAAAATTAATTTTTTTACAAGTTGATTGTAATAGATTTTAAAACTAGTTAGAAAAATTAAAAAATCAAAAATTATTATCGTGTAATCAATCAAAGGTGAAAAAGGTGACATATTAATAAAATATGGATCGAAGATCTGTGATTAAAATCATAGTTGTGGAATTTTTTTAAATTTACCCTAAAAAATATTTAATTTTTTACAATGATGTAATAAGTTTTAAAATAGTTTAAAAAATTTCAAAAAAGATCAAAAATTATGATTTGTGTTTTTTGGTGAAGTATTCATTATTTAAATTTTTTGATCATTGATGATGAAAGAAATCAATAAGGTTTAATTGAGTATTTAATATATTTATATATATATATATATATATATATATATATATAAAATGTTGGATTGCTTAGTCAATTTAATCAGTAACATTTTAAATTATGCAAGTAATAAAATGTATAGTTGTTGACCACATCATCAAAATTTTTTAAATTAATTTACTTAATTACAAATAAAAAAATATGGAAGCAAACATTGCTCACATCCGGGGGCGAATTTAGATTTAGGCCGAGGGTGAGCAAAAAACATTAAAAATGGAAGGAATATATTTGAGGGGTGAAATATAATTTTAAGAGTGCAATATGCAATTTTATGGGGATAAATTACAATTTTAGGGAGTGATAAAAAAAAATAAGGGATGACAACTTGTCATAACTATTACCCATACTCCATATATTTCTTTTTATTCAAACTACAAAATAGATACACAACAACATATATATATATATATATATATATACAAAAATTCCAACTCAAGATTCCTGTTATGTGTCTGGATTTTTGGGGTAATTAATAATTATTTTTTGCTGGGTAGGGGTAATTAATAAATAACTAGTATAGGAGTGGGATATATTAATTTTATATACGTAATTAAAAAGCATATAACTGTAGTATGCTACGACAAATCGACAACGGACAGTAAGATTTTGTAATTTTCTAATTATAGAAACACGACTATGTCTCATTGTGGTATAGCCGTCGGTATAAGTTTTTTATTTTATTTTTTGAAACTATACAATCTATGTGTCTTTATTATAGCCACTTCTTCTTCTTCTTCTTTTTTCCCACTTCCAAGAATTGTTTTATTTTCTCATGATAAAATAAATTTTTTTTGATCCAAATCTCTTATATATTTTTATTACATGGTTAAATTTACAGAAAAGTGAAATCAATAATTAAGAAATAAAATAGAGAGAAAATTACAAAAAACCGTCGTATAGTTTAGTCCAAATTTCACTTTGCAACCATTGTTGGAAATTACAATATTCTCAACTTTCATAAATTGTAACACTTTGCATCCTCTTGACTCGATTTGATATATTTATCGAAGTTTTATCTCCGCATTTCATTATCGACATATATAGAGCCCCGTAAACTAGTTATTGCAAATTATAAAAAAATCAAAATAAACTTTTGGGATGTCAAAATCCATTATCTCTGAAATCAAACAAATAGACAATTTGATACCCAAATTTTTTTTTTAGTTTTTTTTAAAAAATGCTAGATTAACTGATTAAGGGGCTCTGTGCTTGAGGAAGTAAGCTGATGATTGGATACAATGATGAATCTTCGATAAAAATCGAGTCAAGAGGATGCAAATTGTTGAAATTTATTAATGTTGATGATATAAATTTTAATTTTCAAACAATGATTGTAAAATCAAATTGGACCAAACTATACGATAATTTTTATATTTCACAATAAAATGTGTAGATTATGTGAAAGAGGTATTGTAGTATATTAACGTTATTTTGCACTCTAGGTTATAATGGGTGAATCTACCCTTAAGATTGATGGGGCCAAAATGTAGCATTTTCATCGAGGGATAAAATTGTATGCTTTTTAATTTTTGGGGAGAAACAAAAGTATAATTTTTTTAATATAGTATGTATAATAGAATTTTTTTTTTTAGACGAGCAGCTGTCTCTAAGCATATACATGTCATTCGACACTGAATAAAATATGAAGAAATCCATAATCACGATGATTGATTCAAAAAAAATAAAATATTTGAAAATTAAAAGTGGTCATTAACTACTAATTAAAATTAAAAATATCCGTTTATGGTTCTCATGTATCCCTCATTTATTCCTTCAACTATCTTAAAGGCGGTTTCCTTGTTCGAACACATCCTGGATAATATGGTTTGAGGGTACCTGGTTTGACTCTGTTGATCCCTGCTCGCTTTATATCAAGGTCTTGTGATTCAGATGTGACTCACTATTCCTTTATCAATAGTACGCCTCGTCATATTGTGTTAGTCTTTGCCCACGTTGACATATGTATTTATTGTTGTTTTCTTTGGTGTACATGTTGTTTTCTTAATATAATTCTTGTTTATGTTAAAAAAATTAAAAAAAACCTTCCTTTTACGGATACATATTATATACATACACACACGTTTACGTGTCTCTAATATGATTATTAATAAGACAAAATCCTATCATATCTTACTGTTATATATCTACTTCACGACAAATAAAAATGGAAGCAAGTCAATCAAACTAAGGAACATGCTTGGAAATTAGACGCTGCCCTCGCATATCTTAACATATAGATTCCATGAACCCAAAGATCATTTCCCTTTTGGAGAAGACTCAAGTTTGAGTTGCTGTGCATAAAAAATTTTGCCCCCTTCTCCGATAAAAAAAAACTAGAAGACATCGAAGGAGAGAGAGACTATTTGTAACCATTGCTTTAAATCTAAACCACAACACAAAACAACACAAAAATAACAACACCATATATATACACACGATTTTGGATCTCACTTATATATCAATTAATCATAAAACACAAGAAATACATAAACTAATATACCACATTTTAGACAAATCATATTGAGTGGTCCATAAGCGAGGTCTTAAAAAAAGGTCCATACAAATATTTGCTACCATTAGAACAAGTACAATTATCGGAATGTTACACAATATTGGGGCATTCCTTGTATGGACTGGTCCGCCATACGAAA